>CM076572.1:293315908-293723009 GCA_034641835.2 Pinus albicaulis
TGGGTCGAGGCGATGCCTACATTTACGGAAGATGGCAAAACTGCAGCTACTTTTGTGTTCAATCATGTGATTGCTTGTTTCGGTGTACCCCCAGTGAAAATTACTGACCATGGGAGTCACTTTCGAAACATCATGATGACTGAGCTAACTGACCAACTTGGTCTGCGCCATGATAGTTCTACACCATATTATTCGCAGGCTAATGGTCTGGTTGTGATTGCTTGTTTCGGTGTACCCCAAGTGATAGTTACTGACCATGGGAGTCACTTTCGAAACATCATGATGACTGAGCTAACTGACCAACTTGGTCTGCGCCATGATAGTTCTACACCATATTATTCCCAGGCTAATGGTCTGGTTGAAGCGATTAATAAATTTTTAGTAACCATGATCAAACGAATCATCAACATTCATAAATCGAATTGGCATACCATGCTTTCTTCGGCACTTTGGGCATATCATACCTCAGCAAAAACATCAACAGGCTTTACCCCTTTTCAACTGGTTTACGGTTTTAGAAGTGGTTTAGTCATACAGTTACTACCAGCTACCTCTGAGGAGGAAAAACACTTTTTGTACTTAGCTCAATTAGATGAGAATTGGCGTACCGCTACATTAGCCACCAAGACTCATGCGAAACAAATGAAATCTCAGTATGATAGAAGTGTCACACCTCATATTTTTTCAGAAGGAAACCTAGTTTTTCTATATGATCAATCTAATGATAAACTAGGGGATGAGAAATTCGAACCCATGTGGCATGGTCCTTATATTGTCAAGTGACAGCTTGCAAAAGGGTCCTATTAATTGATTGATTTTAACAAAGTTTCTTTAGGTAAACCCAGGAGTGGACTTTATCTGAAGAAATATTATGCTTGATTTTTGTGTGAAGATATTTCTTGTAGATTAGTTATTTTTTTAGCTAGTGTGTTGTAGATTAGAAACATGTGCCTAGCTTAAGTGTGCTTTTACTACTATTCTTGCCTATCTAGATTACTCTTGATATTACAGATGTCGACGTTTTTTCAAACATACAATGGTTTTGTTGATGGTGCTTGTCGTAGTATAGGGAACATTTCTTCTGCAGCATGGGTTATTTATTCACCCGCTATCGAGTTAGTATCCATGCATGGGGTAAGCCTCGGTTAAACGACAAACAATATTGTAGAATATAGCGCAGTTATTGAATTATTGTCTGAATCCATTTCATTTGGAATTCAAATTTTGATCGTTAGGTTAGATTCTGAGCTCGTTGTATTGCAATTAAATTGATTATATGCAATTAGGAACCCAGTGTTGTTAAGATTATTTTTGAAAAATCATCTCTTGGAAACAGAATTTGATTATATTGAGTATCAACACATTCCAAGAAGATTAAACACATTAGCAGATGCAATTTCTTCTAGTGTTATAAGCAGACATTTGCGATAATGAAAGTAGTAAATCAAAATAAAATTCGATAACATGTTGAACAGGTAACTAGAAATAATAGTATATCATAGTATAGAGTAGTGTTTCAAAAAATGGTACATCGTCCTCGATCATAGGTTTAAAATGCCTTATGATCAGGAAAAAAGTGATACAAAAATGATATGATTCTATACAATCGATCACCCACTATCTGTGGTAATGATCATAATAATATACTACAGCTCGTGCCACTCTACTCAGGAATCTCCTAAATGGTCCAGGAACACGAATGACGTATCTCTGTAAATGGAGTGGAATGTCATCTATGGAAGTCTCAGGAATGTCCATAGTCAGCCGCTCTAGATGGTGTTCCAAATCAGTGAGGATATCTGTTGTCTTATCCTATGGAGGTGGTGGTGCTGCAGTTGCATCCCTTTGCCTCCTCTCGAAGGGGCGGAGAGTGACTAGTCGGCGTGGACCCACATCTGCATTTGAAATTTTTGTTATCAGTTTTGGACTATTTAAAAAAAAAACAAAAAAAAAATTAGAAATTAGGGCATGTCAAAAATATTTTTACCTGAATCATCCAACTGAACTCCTGGAGGAAGTGGCATATCTCGGTCGCCACGTAAATCTATACCCGCATAAGGAAAATCATCTATCACAAAGAGTTGGTGCTCTAACCAACAGAAATATACAGGGGGAAATCGAACAATCTCTCCACCTTCACTGTGACGAGCCATCAAAGCAACCCATCTAACCATATGAGGCTCTTCAGCTCTACCATCATCAATTGGAATATGTTGCAGGGCCAATAGAGGAATCCTCTCGAGAGCAAAGGTGATAACGATCGATCCATATCCGAAGTTATTAAACTTCCCATTATTTTCTCTAGTTAGTTGGCCTTTGATGTTAGCTAACACTGCCTCGCACCAGTTGAATATGGTGCCTCGAAATCAATCTACTACAATCCGCATTTGAGATCCAATAGCAACATGCAAAGCTGCACTTCCACATAACTTGGTTATGGTAAATGAAACAACTTTTAACTCAGGACGGATGATATTTTTAATATAAATCCATTTGTCTTTAGGATTGGCTTCATCATTGCAGAACTCTAATTGCAGGCTAGCGACAGACTGACCACCTGGCCTAGCCCCAAATAGAGAAAGTGGTTTGCCTCTTTTAGAAAAACGAGTCAAGAAATATATGTCCTCCAGTTCAATTTCGAGCTGGTTGCCTCCAATCATAAAACACTGGTCCTGTACATCCCACTTTTTTACCTGTCAGGTGAGAAAGTCTACTTGAGCTCTCATGCCACTGATAGCCCAGAATTTAAGTAGCCTGCATGCTCTTAAAACTTGTAATGTAGGCGGATGAATAATTGTGGCTTCATCCACCTCCTCATGTTCACGTTCCTGCCAAATGAGCATTGTAAATATCCTATAATGAACAAAATGAAATATTAAAATCATTTTAAAAAGAAAATTTTGGGTATTTTGGGAAGAAAATATGTTTTTTAATTCTTCACGGTGCCCCCGCACTTTTTGTTCATAAACAGTGCATAGCTCCACACGGGTTCTGTGCTAAAAGTGCGGGGCCACGACAATTTTCTTTGTAAGAAAATGTCGGGGTTCGCAGGTGCCGTGTGTCTTACCTGCGGACCCCCGAGGGTGGAATTTTGAACTTAATTATTCTCCAAAAATGAATTTTAAACGCTAAATTAAGGAAATGAATGCGTGAAAAGCAAGGAAAAGAGGATGTGGATTCCCTGTAGTAGATGGTTTTCGATTTCAACGGTCGGTTTGTCTGGAATCTTCTCTGGAGCGTTTTTTGCCAAAAGCTCTTAAATTTTCACTCTGAACTCAAACGGTAAAAATGAATTTGGAAAACTCCTTCTTATATTTTTTTTCGAATAAATGAAATTAAAATTTGTTTATTTTTCACTTTAAAAAGATGTTTTTGCAAAATAATTTTTTTACTATTGAAGTAGGTACATTTAATTTTTTGAGTTTTTGTGCAGAATATCGGATTTTTCAGGTGAAATGGTCATTTTTGATGAAGAGTATAATTTTATCACTTTTTCGATCTCTTTAAAATTTACAAAAAATTGAAACTATGGAGTTCTCTTTTAAGCCCTTTTCAGACTCTCTAAAGATGAAAAGATTGTTGAGTACTTAACTATTTGAACTCGTTAGAGGAAATGAACAATCATCCCTTCAGTATAAGTTTACTGATTTTCCGGGCTGAAACGGACTATTTACGAAAAGGGTATATGTTGACTAATCATGGTCAATAGAGTTCTCTCCCACATTATTTTATCCTTTTTGGGGCGTAAGAGACTAAAGTTATGAAAAAGAACACCCATGGAGTTTTCTTAAGTTTTTTCTTCTGACTCCCTAAAAATGAAAAACACTGAGTTTCTCCTATACTGGACTCCTTAAAATTTAACAGTAAAGGACCTGTCGATTACAAATAGGAATGGACCACTCCTTCTTAGGGTTTAATTTTAAACTAAGTTGGACTCATCCAAAGGATGAGCTTATAAACAAGCAAATGTTATCCTCCTCAATCTTGTAAAAAATAAAGAGGTACTTGCCAGAAATGGTGGGGGAAAAAGAGAGAAAATGAATTCATTTGTTACACTTTGATTTAAAAGCAGTAAACCACTCTTGAACATGACACTTTTGTCACACTTCTATCTGGGTTGAGAAAATCCTTTCCCTATTAGTTAATCAAACCACATTGAAGGACTTCAGCCGATTTTTGGGTATTAGCTTAGGGCAATTGTTACCAAACCATATACAGTGTCGTTATGTGTTCAAGAGGATAGTCAAAAAAACCATTCATTTGCAAACATTTTTCTCCATTCGCATTGACCATCCCTAAGTCAGTCCTTGAAAAAAATTTATTCAAAACTTGATCTATGGTTTCATGTCGTGAGCTTGCTTATGACAGATCACTTTCTATCGATGACAACTCATCATCTAGGAATTTGATGTAGAATCCGTCACTACCTTGAAATCTACATGCCTTAATGGCAGGTTTCTCACCTTCGATGACAAGTTACATCATTGACCTTCAATCGAACGATTTCGTGAAATGTTCGAATTCAGATCTCTTGTTCACATTTCATGGATTGTACTGAGTACTTTGAGAGCCATTGTCATTATTGGTGGTTTCTCTCACACTTTTTAACAATACACATCATTGACTTGTAATCAATTGGGTTCTACCATGTTCGACTTCAACACATTTAATCGCATGGATAGAATCGTACTAGTTCGGGAAGCAGAAATCAAGACCCTAGATCTAGTTTCCACCATCTAGGCTTCGAGGAGTTTTATTATTCATTATGTAGTAGAATATTTATTACATATGGCTGCATCCATGATCTGTCTACAATATTGATGTAATATTAAAATCATTTATGTATCAGAACAAGTTTAGTTAGTTTTTGATATGAGTATGTAATGTTCACTGAAGATATATATATATATATATATATATATATATATATATATATATATATATATATATATATATATATATATATATATATATATATATATATATATATATATATATCCGTTTTGCATTGAATTTTTTTGTTAGGTGATCTTCAATCGGAGTGTCCACAAGCTAATCCTTGAAATGATAAAGTTGGTTTTCACTCTTCACTGCTTCTAGATTCCTCGTGACTTGGGAGTGTACCATACACTGAAATTTGTCACCATGAGGTTTTAGTATCTATATGGTTTCATCATTACTCATATATTACTCCCTTAGAAGTCTAGAACATCAAAGTTCCTAAAATCAAGCTTTGAAATTGAGAAAAAAGTTCATAAAAGTCTTAAAAACACTTGTACCGCACTTTCTCTTAACATTGCCTTTGGTGCCACACTTTTTTTATCTAAAGCATGCAGAGCTAAACGCACTTTTTCTTCATTAAGGGTGTGGACCCCTGTAAAAGGTAAAATGAAGGTAGAAAGTAACATTTAGGAGCCCAACAGTCAAATCTGGAAGCTTTTAGAAGTAATTATCCAGTCGAAGGTTCGCTCCTATCATGTATGTTCATTCCTCCATTATGAGAGCCTACCCCTTGGTTTATGGAGCTCAATCCCTTCAAAAGAGCATTATATCCCTTCTTATGTGGTACCATAACCTCCTCTCTTTTTGTATAAATTGAAGCCATAGTGCAGCTTCAAAAGCTAGTGTGTGAGATAGTGGAAAATTTAGTGAGTTATACTTTGAGAATTTTTGAGGAGAAATGTTGTATAGACTCAGACTCTCTTAACTGATCATTATGTGGGAATGTTTACACACCCATGTGCATTTTAGCTGAGAGAGTTCAAATCTTGTCAGAGTAAAGGAAATTCCTGTTTCGGACCCCAGGAAGGCCTGTACGACATCAAGGCGGACACGGTTGTAAGGCTCTTCTTTATAAAAGATAATATGAATGAATACCATTTTCTCAATGAGTTATTTAATTAAGTAGCTTGTTAATCATGTTTTATCAATGAGTTATTTAATTGATTTACTGATTTCTTGAATTCCTTGATCATATTTATAGATATGTAATTCATGAATCAGTTTATCCTATGTAGGTGCTATTTATTTTTTCCATGTTTTTTATTACAGATATTTGAAGACGACTCCTTCAAGCAACTGGAAGGAAGATTATTACAAATAGCGTTGGACTATAGGTAGCTCTTCAAAACGCCTATTGTAGCTAATTAATGAAATGAATATTATCTAAAGCAAATAGTTTTGTTTTTCTATTTGTTGCTACCTGTCCATAGGACACTTGGTAGGTCTCTCTTGTCTGCAAGAATGACTTATTTGTCCAACAGTTTGGCTAGGATTACATTGTGGCCCCATGGACTCCTATATATAGAAAGGAGGTTTTGTAATTTGTAGCATCCATGAATTGTTCATTCATGTAATGTGTTGGAGGTTTACCCCTCAAAGTGGCTTATTTCTAAGGTATTGATATCACTTTTCTTCTATTTTTGGAGCTGGTTTCACAACATTTGGTATCAGAGCTTTGGATTCTAGGGTTTTGCTACCCCAAATAGGTCGTCATGGAATTTTTGCTATAATTTTGTTTCTACAAAGGTTTAGAAGTTGAAAGTTTTAGAGTGCGAAGACGAAATCCTGAAGAACATCGTCACAAAATTTTAGAGCTTGGTCCACAATATTTTCGGAGATATGTCCTATGGAAGTTAGGTCTTTTTGCAAGCTCTTGAATTTAACCTAAACAATGTCATTGTGGAATTTTCTCTATAAATTTTTTTCTACAAAGTTTCAGAAGCTAAAATTTTGAGGGAGTGAAGAATAAATCCTGAGGAAGATCTTCAAAAAATTTTAGAGCTTTTTTCGCAATATTTTTGGAGATATGATCTGTGCAATTTAGGTCTTTTGCAGGCTCCCATATTTCATCTCAAAGGGGTGATCGTGGGAAAATATTCATAACTCTCTCTATGAGCATCAGATTGGAATTCTGTAAAAAGTGGCCACAAGTACACAGAATTTGGTATTTTCTACATCAATTTTAGAGCTGAAGGAGAAAATAATGACACGTGGTAGGTCATACAAGTTCACTCTACTGAACTAGTCCATAATTAGGTCATCATAGGAGATTGGGTATAACTTTGTCTTCAAGAATCAAAATCCAGTCAGACCTGTGGCATTCGAAAGAAGATTCAGAGGGATACCTCAGGGAAAATTTCTCAGATATTGAAGATCCAAAATCACAGATATAAATCAGTTTCATTATCAAGCTCCTCAAAATCAAGAAAAAGGTGTGTATTTTTTTTCAAATTGCATAAGTCATTTTTGAAAAATCAGTTCTAGGTGATTTGAAAGGCCTATTGAGCATAGATATCAGTATTGGGTTATAAAATTCCTCTTGAAAATAATTATACACCCATTAAGCCTTCAAAAGGCTCTACTATGACTCGTGAAGACGAAGAAATGCAACATGAGATATCAAAATTCAATGAGCAAGTGCACCAAATTTTGCTATTGTGAAGAGCAACAAAAAATAAAATGGATGGTTTGAAGAAAGACGTGGAAGCTAAGATGAATGGTTTGGAAGCTAATATGGATGGAATGGAAGTTGGCATGGAAGCTAAGATCGATGAAAAAATGGAAAACATGAAGAATGATCTAAAAGTAGACATCGAAGGTTTGACAAAGTTGATACAACAGATGTTTCCCAATCGTGAAAATATAGTAAATGAAACTCATGATGAGAGCAAAATAAATGTTAATCGTGATTTCATAAACTCTAATGTTGGCGGGAAGAACCACCATATTCCAAAAATGGATATGAGGAATTTTGATGGAAAATATCTTGTAACATGGATACTACAGATATAGCAATATTTTGATCTCAATAATGTGCAAAACACACAAAAGGTACGCATTGAAACTTTACATTTAGAACAAAATACATTTGTATGGTATCGATGGCTTTGATCCCATAAAAAAATTGTCACATGGTCAATTTTTATGGAGGAAATGATAGCACATTATGAGGATACAAAGAGCAACACCTTCTTTAGCCAATTAATGAATCTCAAATGAAAGGGTTTAGTGGGGGGGGGCACATTGAGGACTTCCAAAAATTGAATATAAGGGTAACTGATATTGCAGAGGAACACATGATTGATCTCTTCATAGGGACTTTAAAGGATAACATCCAACATGAAGTTCGTGTAATAGAACCTGATTCATTGGAGAAGGCATTCAGGTTGGCAAGAAAAATTGAATGTAAAATTATGGCAACAAGGAATCCTACCACTCACTTCTATAAAGAGGGAAGTGTTGTTACTCCTAGATTTCCACAACCTACAAGGTTGACTCCACAACAATTGGAAGAAGAAAGAGAAAAAGAGCTTTTCTATAGTTGTGATAGAAAATACACTCAAGGTAATAAGTGTGCTAAGAAGAAATTATTTTACATATATTGTGAAGAGGAAGAAGAAAATGAACAAGAAGAGGATATACACCAGGAACTAACCCTAGAAGAGGAAGAAATGAGTGTGACCATATCGTGTAATGTATTGGTAGGAATTACCACTCCTCAAACTCTCAATATAGAAGGACATATCAAGAAGAAAAAGGTAATATTATTGATTGATTCAGGTAGTACCCATAATTTTATTCATTGTAAGGTAGCCAAAGAATTGAATCATTTCCTGTACCCAACACCAGAATGTCAAGTGATGGTTGCAAATGGAGGAAGTATAAATTTCTCTGGAAAATTCCATAATATCAAGATAACCATGGGGGAATATGTATTTAATAGTCCAATGCTTTCCATTCCTATGGGAGGTGCTGATGTTGTACTAGGAGTACAATGGTTACAATCTTTGGGGATGGCGGCATTTAATTTTCAAAAAAAATTCTTGAAATTTTTTTTAGAAGGAAAGGAAGTTGAATTATGGGGTATTGCAGGGAAGCTGAGAAAAATAATAAGCTCTAATGTCATGAAAAATATTCTAAATAAAGAACAACGAGGCATAATTGCACAATTATGCTCACTAGAAGTTCCAACATCAAAATCATCTATTTCTGCAGATCTCCAAAACGTCTTGGACAATCATTCCAATGTTTTTGAAACTCCCAACAGACTCCCACCTATTCTTGATCATGATCATGCTATTCATTTGATTCCAATAAGTGTTCCTCCAAACATCAGGCCTTATAGATATCCTTATGTCCAAAAGGGCGAAAATGAACGTATGATTGCAAAAATGTTAGAGGCTGGTATAATTCAACCTAGTCAAAGTTCTTTCTTTGCTCCTGTAGTATTAGTACACAAGAAGTATGGATCATGGCACATGTGTCTGGATTATAGGGAGCTCAATAATCTCACCATTAAAGATAAGTTTCCCATTCATGTGATTGACGGATTATTGGATGAATTACATGGAGCAGTTTATTTTACCAAGCTAGATCTTCATTTAGGATATCATCAAATTAGAATGAAGACTGAAGATATTTCGAAAACATCATTTCGAACTCATGAGGGTCACTATGAATTTTTGGTCATTCCTTTTGGCCTTGCCAATGCACCTTCTACATTTCAAGTCTTGATGAATTCCATTTTCAAACCCTTCCTTAGAAAATTTGTGCTACTATTTTTGATGATATACTAATCTACAATAGGTATTGGAAGGATCATGTTCAACATGTTGACAGGGTGCTCAAACTATTTCATGAGAAATAATTATATGAAAAAACATCCAAATTTTTCTTTGGAGTACAAGAGGTGGAATATTTGGGTCATATTGTATCTCACAAGGGTGTTAAGGTAGACCCTAACAAAATTAAAGCCATTAAAGAATGGAAAGTCCCCATGACCATAAAGCAGTTGTGAGGATTTCTCAGGTTAACAGGATATTATCGCAAGTTTGTTAAGAATTATGGGAGAATAGCAGCACCTATAAAAACATTATTGAAGAAAGATGCATTTTCATGGGCTCCTGAAGCAACTAAGGCCTTTCAACATCTTAAAGAGTCAATATGCCTAGCACTGGTCTTAGCTATGTCAGACTTCAAAAAACCTTTATTGTGGAATGTGATGCCTCAGGAAATGGAATTTGTGTTGTTTTAATGCAAGAAGGAAGACCCATTGCTTTTGAAAGTCATCCAATCAAAGGAAAGTATTTACAGAAAGCTATTTATGAGAAAGAAATGTTAGCAATACTGCATGCACTAAAGAAATGGCAAACTTACCTAATGGGAAGACACATCAAGGTAGAAATTGATCATGATAGTCTTAAAAACTTTTTGGAACAAAGACTATATTTAGAATAGTAGCAAAAATGGGTCAAAAAGATGTTGGGTTATGACTTTGAAATAATCTACAAAAAAGGGAAACTAAATGTTGTTGCAGGTGCACTCTCAAGAAAGAATGAAGAGGTGGAAACATTGCTTTGTGCCATTTCTATTATCCAACCAGATTGGATAACTGAAGCAAGGGATGAATGGAAGAAGGATGAAGAAGTGTGGACACTCATTCAAAATTTTCAGCAATATCCTAGTACATCTGATACATTTAGTTGGAAAAATGATTCCTTATGGTACAAAGATCGCTTATATATTTGTAATAATTCCCAAAAAAAACAAAAGATTCTTTTGGAAATGCACACTTCTCCTTTAGGAGGACACTCAGGATTTTTAAAAACTTACCACAAGGTGAAGAAATAATTTTTTTGGGATGGCCTTAAATCTGATATTCAGAAGTTTGTGGTGGATTGTTTGATTTTCCAGCAAAATAAATTTGAGACAATTAAGAGCCCGGGTCTTCTATAAACTTTATCCATTCCAAGTCAATGTTGGGAGGAGATTTTAATGGATTTTATCACAGGTTTACCTAAGTCCGAAGGAAAGAGTGTTGTCATGGTGGTATTTGATAGACTTACCATTTAAAGCAAGGAAACTTGCTACTACATTTATGGACACAATTCAGAAGCTACATGGAAACCCAAGGGTTAATGTGAGCGACAGAGATCCCATTTTTACTAGAAATTTTTGGAAGGAGTTATTTTCTTGTTTTAGTACTCAATTAGCTCATAGCTCATCTTATCATCCTCAATCCGATGGTCAAACTGATATAGTAAATAAATGTTTGGAAGGATATCTTCATTGTTTTTTATCTGATAAACAAACACAATGGGTCAAGTGGTTACCTCTCGCTGAATGGTGGTATAACACCTCCTTCCATATTGCAGCAAAAATGACCCCATTTCTGGCACTTTATGGATATCATCCACCTTCCATCACATCATCTTTAAGAAAAAAAATTAAGGTTCAAGTAGTGGAAGATCACATTGAGTATCAATAAGAAGTTCTCCAACTCTTAAAGGATAACCTGAATTTGGCACAAAATTGAATGAAACAACAGACAGATCAACATCGCAACGAGAAAAGTTTTGATGTAGGAGACTAGGTATTTTTACGGCTACAACCATACAAACAAATGTCCCTCAAGAAAGATAAGAAGGATAATAAATTATTGCCAAATTACTATGGTCCTTACAAGGTATTGCAAAATATTGGTACTATGGCATACAAATTGGAGCTTCCTGCTTCTTCAGGAGTGCATCTAGTTTTCCATGTTTCATGTTTAAATAAGGTTATAGGTGAAACTATTATAGTTCAAAAAATATTTCAAGAACTTTATGAGGAAGGAAAAGTCATATTGGAACCTGAAGTGGTCACGGAAACAAGAACATGACTTCTAAGAAATCAATAAATTTCAGAGTATCTCATCAAGTGCAAGAACTTACCCACTAACGATTTTACATGGGAGGATGATAATTTTATATAGAAGTACCCAGAGCTACTCAAGAGTTGAGGACAACACCTTTTTTAAGGAAAGGGGCATGTTAGATCCCTTTATTACTAGTATAGTCCCTTATTGTTGTTAGTGTAACCCCTTATTGTTATTAGTGTACCCCTATAACCCCCGTATTGTTATTATTGTGCCCTTAAGTTATTATTGTTAGGTCAGCTAGGATTGCATTGTGGCCCCACTATGATTACATTGTGGCCCCATGGAATCCTGTAGATAGAAAGGAGGTTTTGTAATTTGTATCATCCAAGAATTATTCATTCATGTAATGTATTGGAGGTTGCCCCCTCGAAGTGGCTTCTTTCTAAAGTGTTGATATCTCTTTTCTTCTATTTTTGGAGCTGGTTTCACAACACCTTCTTCACCCAAAATTTCTTCTTCCCTTTATCCTTCTTCACTTGGTAAAATCCTAGATGCTAGAAAATAAGTGGCTAAGAATAAGAATAAGGCGAAGAAGAAAAAAAGGATCATGATAAAAAAGATATCAACAAACCAAACATTTCTCTAACTATGGAAAATGTTGAAGAGCAGACCAAAATACATAACAAGCCCAATTTCCCTTGCAATATTTGTAAAGGTGACCACCTTCTCATTTATTTTCCTATTATCCCAAAGGTGTTAGAGGTGTGTTGTAAAAATTATTATCAATTAGTGATGATCATATTTCAGGGAAAAAATGATAAAGTTAAGTATCCCTAAAGGTTGTGTGAAGGGAGTCATCAAAATATTTTCTCCCTCACATGCATGAAGCCTCAAAATCATTGGAAAGCCTTATTGTTTCTCAATAGAAATTTCAAATTGGTTACCATATGTTTTCTCTTGATCTACCATCAGTTAACCTGGTGTTTGATCTAATTAAAAGTGCAAACAATCGCACTCTTCTATTGGAGAGTGAAACACATATCAGTAGGGTTGATGAAACATTAGTTGATCAAGTGTTTGAATAAATTCCACTTGCATTTGATCCCACTCTCTATATAGAGAGTGACAATAATACCACTCAAGTTCTTTTTTTTACTTTATATTCTTCTACACAAGGGAGCATGCTACCAGTTTCTACGTAACCCCCTTTGAGTATCGAGGTCATTTCCTTTGATTGGCATAGACTGACAAAGCCTTCCCTTTCCTACTCTACCCCTTTCCAATTCATTGTGAAGGCTTATGGTAAGAATTTTAATCACAAAAATGTAGATGAAGGTGATTTTGTTAGTATTTTTTTTTTGTAACTGCTTGGAAAGCTTTGGGTTCCCCTCATCTTGCTACTGTCACTCAGAATCTATTAGATTTTAATAGAGCCATTATTTTTCCTTCCTAAGTTAGCTATTACCGTGGAAGATAAAAATTTCCATATTGATCTTATGGTAGTTCAAGGCCCCTTGGATTTCAATTTTCTCCTTTGGTGAGACTATGTCTATCCCATGAAATCTATCACGTCCACACTCTTTTGAGTGATGTATTTACCTTACAATGGAAACATTGTGACTATTGACTAGGTTTAGTTTGTTGGTATTGATTCAACTACTAGCCATCTGGAACCCCTAAATGTTCCTTATATGAAAGTGGTCTCTGCCCCACCATGGGTTAATTATCTAGTAGCTTATCCCACAAATTGACTTGCCGATGTAAGTGAGCCTCTCACTCTTTGCTCATCTTATTTTGACTTAGATCCACTAATTTCCATCGTGAATCCTATGGGGGTATTTGAACATTATTTTCTTATCCCTATTGATTCTCTTAACATGTGTTCTTTTCAAAAAACTATTCTTCCTTCTGATTAATACTTATTGAAAGCCATTTTTTCTTCCATATGGAATCCATGATAGATATCATTATGAGGATGGTTCTTTTACTATTTCAACCTCATTAAAAAATCCAAATATCCTTGTCAGGATGGTTCCTTACTATTTAAACCTCACTAAAATGATGAAACAAGCTTTGACCATGGTTATTTTTTGTTTCAAGCTTGCATAAAAATGAAACTAATATATAACATTCATGAACATAATTCCTTTCCTTTGTCAAGCTCATTATAAAATGGAAGATATCCCCCTCTAATTGAGTCTCCTTTTTGAAATTCTATTTTTTCATCTAATCTCGTGAATGAGCCTTCATTTCATTCAAATAATAGTAACTAGTAGTCCACTAGGGAATATCAAACGAAGCTTTGGGGGCCATGTGCCTCTACGAGGGTACATAGTAAATTGTTCTATCATAATTTACATGTGTGGAAATTTTACTTCATTTTGAAAAATATTTCTACTTCCCCTTCTTATATTGTGTTATGTTTTTTTATATATGTCGACCCTCCCTCAAAATTACATTAGCTATACTAATGGTGCTGGTCGTATTACTTGAAATTTGTCTTTCGTAGCTTGGGATATTTATTCACCCAGTGATGAGTCAGTAAGCCTCCATGAAATATGCATTAGTCGAATAATGAATAATATTGTAGAATATAGTGGATTATTGAGCTATTATATGATGGAATTTCATTTCATATTCATCGTTTAATATTTATATTGGATTCTCAACTCATAGTATTACATTTAAATTGTGTTTATTCAGTAAGAAGTTCCAAAATGATAAGAATGTTGTTGCGGGTTTGTCTCTTGGATAGATAATTTGATTACATTGAGAATCAAAATATTCGAATAATTTTAAACACAATAACTAATCTATTGGCTAATTATGTGTTAAATCGAAATTTGGAACATTTGTAAAAGAAAAAACTATAGTTATTCATACATTATAAAAAAAAAATTGAACAAATAGAAGTAGCTTTTGATTAGTCATAATGTTTGTAAACAATTTTGGTTTACAAAAAATCCATCCAAGACATATGAGGGCATGTGGAATTTATTATTCCAACATTTCAATATATTAAAAAAGAAAATATAGCCCGATTACTAGTAGTTAAGAATGTTACTATGATTATCGTAACAGACGACTAATCGGTCAAGGAAATCCTAGTGTGTGCCTCTGGTAAAAGTGAGGTAAATCATCAATCCTGATATCTAGGATATCTAGTGTTGACCTCTATAGGTTATGCTCTAACTCATTCAAAGCCTTTTTTTACTTGGAGTTCTCTGCTATAGGAGTTTTTGTTTTCTTGTCATGTATATCAAATCAACGCATAATTTACATTATGACTAGGCCCACATATACATTATTATTTTAGATTATTAAGTTTTGGATGTCAAAAACAAAAAATAAAAATTATAAAAAAAATCCAAAATAAGAATTTCTTAGCTATGTAACCCCATTTCATTCCTATAGGGAGTGGAATATATGGATATTTGGTGTAGTCCATACGAGCATATGGTTAATCCTCCATCATGAAAATGTAGTGATCTAGTCATCTGAAAAATGCATCGGGTTACGTAACAATTTTACCATCACCACCTCTCGTGTGCCATCAACATGACCCACTATAAGATGAGAGGATCTCGTGGTTCTCCGATCTCCATTGATACCTCTGAACACATAAGATTAATTCTCTCCAAATAAAATGAAATAATTATGGCCCCATATTGAAAAATTTTCAGCTTTCAATTTTTTCTCTAGTAAGTTTCCCTTCAATGTTGACAACAACTCCTTCACATCAATTGAATAAAGTAGACCACAAGAACTCTAGTGAAATATGAATTTGGGATTTGGCAACCAAATGGAGTGCAAGGCTTCAAAATAGTCAGAAAATAGTAGATGAAATGGTCCTCAATGGAATATTATCATTGGTTTTAATATAAATTCATCCATTACTTATTTTGGACCTCAGAACACAAAGTTGGGCCAAATAAGACTTTATTTTTCCACCACCTGGTCTTCTCCCAAACAATGAAATATCAGTCCCATGATGTGAGAGCCCAGATAGGAAATAAATATCATTGGCATATATCGTGAGCTTCTCATATCCTATCAATGAAACAATGTTCTTGGACATTCCAAGCTCTCACTGACAATGTCAGTAAATCCACTTGAGCTTTCATGTCTAGAATCATAAAAAGTTTCAGTAAACCACAATTTATGAAAGCATGTAATGTTTTTGGGTGATTAAAAGCGTATACATATTGATATTTATGTTCTCTCTCTCTTCATTCCATTTTTTCACTTCAAAAGCCTGAAAATAATGATGGAAATTGATTAGATAAACAGTGTGTGAATTTTTACAATTTTTTTTTCATTTTTGTTATTTTTTGAAAACCCTCGGTTCGTTGCATGGTCTCATATTAGAGATCGTGGACTTTTGTGGTTCCATTTCAGAGGAATTGCATAGATCACATTTTTTAGTGATGCAAAAAGGGTCAATATGCGCAGTTCTGATGAAGAAGAACCATGCACAAGGAGGGTGGAAATTTAATTCATAAAAACCCATTAAAAACATTAGAATGTTGGTGAAATGCAAGATAAAAGATATCAAAATGAGGAGAATGGAATGATTTCTTACCTCAAGAAGAAAGTTCCTGGAATGGTCCATTGGTTTGATTGCAATCCACTTATCATGTTTAGGGTGAAAATGCACTCTCAAAAGTCCCAATGGTAAAAACTAAAATGATAATGAAATTTTAGCTTTTGAGCTTTTATAGGAAAAATACGCCTATTAAATAATATTTTTTTCCTTTATATTCTAAAAATTTAAATTTTTAACGTTTTTTACTATTTCTTGAGTAGTTATGATATTTTTTTATTTTAAATGTGAAATTTGCAAGTTTAATTATGGAAATAGATCATTTTGGAAAGGAGTAACATTTTATCACTTTTTGGGGATCTTAAAAATTACGAAAAAGAGAAACATTGGAGTTACTTTTAAGCTCTTTCATAACTATTGAAATGTGAACACATTTTTGAGTATGCTTGTTTGTTTCAAACTCGTTTAAGAAAACAAAAACATTCCACTTGATATAAGTTTACCCCATTTACGGACCATGTGGACTATTTACGAAAATATACACTTTGATTAATCACGGTCAAAATAGTTCTCTCCTCCATTATTTTAACCTTTTTCAAGCTTGAGAGACTAAATTTATGAAAAAGGACATTTCAAAGTTTTCTTATGTTTTTCTCCTCACTCCCTAAAACTGAAAAACATCAAACTTTACTTTCTCTAGGATCGTTAAAATCTACGGTGAAATAATTGTATGAGTTTTATTTTTGTGTCTTTTCAAACTCTTTAAATATGAAAATTACATCAAGTTTCCCCTTTACTGGACACAGCAAAAGAAAAAATTGTGGGAATTGTCAAATATGATATGACCGAACCACTCCTTCCTCCAGTTTGCTAAAAATACTCTAAAGGAATCATTTGAGGGATGAGATTACAGGACAATCACATGTTATCCTCCTCAAGATTACATACAAATAAAGAGGTACTTGCCAGTAATGCTGCGGTGGAATTGGAAATAAAAGTTTGTTTTTGTATTAGAGAAGATATTATGTCACTCTTTAAAATGACACTTCGTCACCTTTATGTCTGGGTTTGGAAATCCATTTGTCTCTCAGTTAATCATATATCATTGAAAGTCTTCATTTTAGTTTTGGGTTTAATTTTTTATTAAAATTCCACCAATTCAAAATGTCATGTTGGAAATATGTTTAAGAGAAGCTAAACTTTAGTCAAAATTAACTTGAAAATCATAGCATTCAATCTTGTTGGCCATCCCTGAGTCAATCCCTGATTACTTCAAATTTATTATTCAAAACTTGACATGATTTTTGTTTCATAGGCCCTCCTATGATGGGTCGCTTCCTATCAACCTCAACTCATCATAGAAACCTTGTTTAGTAACATGAAGCTTGCATGCCTTAATGGTAGGCTTCTTGCTTTAGACGATAAGTTGTATCATTGGAATTCAATTGAATGATTATATTAGTGTTCAACTTCAAGACATTCAATCACACATCATAGATTTTACTAGGGTACCTTGAAAACCATTGCCAATATTGGTGTTTTCTCTTATGTCTCTTAATGGTTCATATCATTGGTTGGTAATCAAGTGGTTTATATCATGTTTTACTTGAAGACATTTACTCACATCGTTATATTTGTATTATGGATCGATAGAGATGAAGACCAAACCCTGGATCTAGTTTGATCTATCCAGGCTACGTGGTGTTTTAAATATTCATGATTTCAAACATGGATACATATTTAATGGTTGATTCGATACTGTGTCTATTTCTGACATGGATATTTGTATATTTCCATACTGGGTCATTGAGATCCTTTTTCTATGAGTATGAGAATGTAAAAACCTTGGTGAAAATTACATGCAATAAAAACTTAAAAATAATATCCACGGTTGATGGGACACTTATTACAAGCTAAATATTTGGAAAACATCCTACGGGGTGTTCATTATTTTTATTATGGCTAAGGAAATTGGAAAAGGCAAAGGAAAATTCTTTGGAAAGGAAAATGGAATTTTTGGCACATTTATTTATGAAAATAATCGAAATTAGGAGAAAAAGGAGATGAAAGGTCACACGTTGCATGTGAGGAGAAAAATGAAGGAAAATAATGGAAAATGAAGAAAATATAGGTCTCTTCTATAAAAAGGTTTGTGAGGATCAGTTTGTACGTTTTTTAGTGCATTTTAGGAGCTCTGTCATTATTCTCTCTCTCTTTGTCACTCTTGGAAACTTATAGTTTTTTGGAGTACTTTGGCATTGGAGAAAAAAGGAAAGAAAGAAAGAAGAAAAAACAAGCAAGCAAGCAGGATAAAAAATCAAGCAACTATAGTAGAATTATTTGCAGGTATTGATTTGCCTTTATGATTTCCTTGAAATATTCAACATGCATGGTATTGCATGTGGTTATTTTTTGTCTTGTCATGGGTTTTGCTAGGTGTGACAATGTATTCAGCCTAGCCTTTCCATTTCCAGGTAGCCATGGTGTTTTTGAGTTCTCATTTTTTAGTTTAGCTAGATTACAAGATGGATTCAAATCTAATTTAGGTGGATCTGTGAATTATTATAGAATCGCTTCATTTGTTTCCACAGTTTACGGCCTAGTAATCGGTGTTTGGATTGTGGTAAAGACTGAGAGTTGGTGATTTTATCTCCATTGTAGGACTACGAATCACAAGTTTGGGATTGATGTAAATCCTGGAGAGTACGTATCAGTGTAGGCCCTACTGACCCCTGATTCAGACTATGGTTTGCGGTAAAGCTTGAGAGACTAGGAGACAAGAAAATTCCTTACACTTTAGGTGGAGATAATCTGGTGATATCCATGCTTGTGTTGGCCTAGTGATCGGGTGTAGATCATGGTAAAGAATGTTTTATGATTGATGAGGGTTAGGTGGTTTAGCCTCGTAAGCCTTGGTCGGTTCTTTTAGTTTGAGTCCCACTTTCATGCTTTGAATATGGAACTAGGGTGATCGGTTGAAGAGAGATTAGGCTCAACTAATCTATGGTTGGGTGGAACATTAAAGTTCCATCTCCAGATGATTTTTACACTCATTAATGAGAATATGATTACTTTGGTATTTGATGTATAATTTCATTGGTTATTATGTGGAATCTATTGTTGTTGTATCCATGGTGTTTCTGTTGTTATTATGCTGGTTATAAGCATGTATTTTATTAGTGATGATGTATGGATATATCCATGTTTTTACTTGAAAATGAATGCATAATGTATCTATGGTGAAATATATTGGATTTCAACTTATTATGTAAGGAGGCAATGCTTCTTGGCGAATCTCAGATAAGTATGACAACCCTATGTTTAAATTTGTTGTTTACACCAGTAGATTCAATGTTTGTGACATGTTTGAAAAAAGACCTATCATGGATAGGAGGTGTCCAGATGAGTTCCTAATGATGTTATTGATTTTATACATTTCTTTTACTTTTATTTATCATCTCCTATAGTTTTATGCAATTATGGGCAGTGTTGGAGCAAGGTCCCTTACGACTGCATCTCTGGGAGTAATTAATAGTATTTTTTGTAGTTTTGAGTCGTGGGCGCTAAGAAATTCACATTCAAGGGGCTCTGGGGTGGGTAAAAGTCCCTTCATGATTTTTAATGGGCTAAAGGGCAAATATACGAGTCTTAAACCATGGTTTGTGGGCCTTAGGATGAGCGCAAGCTAAGGTATAAATAGAACTCTATATTGAGTCAGATAAGAGAGATTTAGAACAGTATTTTATGAAAGTGTATGTATGTTTTGTGCTTTGAAGCAGACATTGTAAGTTTTAGTGTCTGAACATCTCCTACTCGCTGTGTGCATGGAGACCTTAGTCCGACTATGTGTTGACCCTGCTAGCTGTGTGCGTGGGTGGATTTGAGGGATTGTAAGGGTTGACTATGAGTGTTGATGAATAAATACCCATTTTGATAACTCTATGGAACAAATGCATATATGATTTCCTTTATTTTCTGTTTATGTGTATGATTTAAATTTATAACATTAAGTTATATTATCTATGATTGGATCGATTACATGCACGTTTTACTACAGATACAGATGTTAATTACATAGATATAGATTTGTAAGGGTTGAATATCACATTATTAGGATTGTTCAAGGAATTTTGGATATTTTTTTTGGGTGTGTTGGGAGTTTTAATTCATGAATCAACCCTCCTAATATTGAATTGTCAATCCAGACTCGTAAACAAGATTTTTACTGCACTTTTGGCTCAGCTTAGGATTATAGCATAAACATTCCTTAACAATGATGAAATAAGTACTTGAATGACAAAGCAGACAACTATGAGATAACACATATCTCTCTTGAGGACTAATAATCTTAAAAGAGACTTAACCTAATTCATTCAAGCCATACTATTCAAACTTCTTGCACTTCTAGGTATTAGGTCCAATCTTCTTGAACATAAATCAATATTTCTAATTAAAGAAGAAGAATACAAAATCAAATTCAATTGACTTGAAATTCCTATTTTAATAAATTCATTCTGTACTCAAGAATAATTTTCACTTAAACTATATCTAACATTCACTACAATTTTATCACTACAACCAGGTTGTAAGAAGGTATGAAACAAATCAGATCATTCTCACATTGTAACTGAATCAATCCCAGAATTATGTATTGTACTTGAAATCCAAAATCCTTCTATGTTATCTCAGAATCCGTAATCTATTTACTCCTGACATTAACCAATCTCCTTATGTTAACATATAAGAAAAACTCTAAAATGAACACACACTCCTCATAATCATGAACTCAAAATTCAAAATAACTAGAATAATATATATCGAGGAAAACACACACTAATAAATTCAAAATTTGAACCAACAAGGAAAAATCTATGGAAAATACTAACTATTGTTGGGCTTAAAACCAACTCACTTCATACCTCGAATTATATCAATTATAAACCCTTTAATAGCAATAAAATTATTCTAACGTAATTATGGTATTGAAATTTTTCTATAGAAAATACTATGAATCCAACAAACTTGCTAATTAATAATCTCACCTGAACTTGTAAAATGGAATTCAATCACTTTTTAAGATCACACTACTCTTGAACTCACACTCATATTTAAGCAATAGAATTCAACGATAAAAATCACACTAGACCCACACTGCTCATCAATAAAACTTACACTACTAGAAAATGAAACTCACACCTGAGTAATTCAATTCTAAACTTAAGACACTACTACTCTAGGAATAAAACTATCTATGCTATGCATCTAAGGCCGACTTTCAAAACACACTCACACTGTTCGATGGCTTTGAAACTACAAAGGCTCGAAAAGCAATTTTCAAACACAGGAGTAACTTCTAAGTTTCAAGTACAATTAAAAAGAAATCAAACGTTGTATATGAAAAAATTTTAATTACAAATACATCCTTACGCACTATCACTGCATACATATAAGAACTCACACTTCAGAAAATAATCAAATCCACTACTAGTAATCAGAAACAGCACAGAGAACTTGAACTATTAAATCATTGTTTTAATGCATGCACATAGTCATTCAATATAGTTCTGCATGTAAGTACTACAACATAACATAGTGCCTTATGGAAATAGAGTAATGCTTTGTAAAAAGGATCAAGCACGATATGTAATGACTTATAAAACTGAACCAACATGAGACCAAATATAATTGAAATATTAATGGAATCAAATCATGATCTATTTAATCATGTTATAGAATTCACAAGTTTTGTAATGAAAAGAAACACAATTTAATTCAATATACCTATGAAAAGAGCTATGTCCCAAACTGTGGTGGGCCCTTCCACACCTGGGAAGGTTAAAACATACAATAAGAAAAATATTTTCACTTATTCAAGCTAGATATGCATCACAATGGTACTCACGAAAATTAAAATCAACATACACCCATTATATTACTAGAATAAGTCTTGAATTAAGATAACAAAAGTCTGCAATAACACAAAGTTCTGTGTAGACACTAACAAGTTCAATATTTTTCCTCCCTAACTAACTCTCTTAACTCCTCTACTGGCCTTTATAGGCAATATTGTTATACATAAAATAGAAAATACTTATTACATAAAAAACTGAGAGATCTACGACTAATATTAGCTTTCAAAATATGATTTCAAGTATATATTTGTTTTTTCATAAACTAAATGCTTCCAAACAAGTCCTATCCTTAGGTTGCACTTGATTCTGTGCTGATATGGATGCTAGATGATTAGTGATAATCATGCTCATTATGGAAAAATGGTAGTTGCGCTAACACCTTCAAAGCTTTGAAGGTCTAATAGGCCTCCCAAACCTTGAGTACTATTCCCGAACATGGCTGTTTAAGTATGAAAATTCAGAATAGAACTTGATGCCACAATCCTCCTCCATATTTAGTTGTGTAGGACCTGCTACATTAAACTTCACATATAAACCCATAAGGATTAGTTAGAATACTAGGAACATAACTTAACTACATAATTTTTATCACAAAATAGTAAAAATGACATTAGTGCAATGCAGTACCTCTTATCAAGGATTTGGCAGGGTTTAGGCAAAAATATAGATGGATGATAGGAAAAGGGCACTTATTATGAAAAAGGAGGGCGAAAATAGTAATAATGAGTGACAAAATTGGGACAAAATAGGACACGAACATCCCCCCAAGCCTATTTTGATGCATTCCCTCATGCATCTACTGCTGCTAGCAAAAAGTCAAAATTGGAGGGACCTGATCCTAAATTCATGTTTCTTTGATTAAAACCTTCAAATTATGATGGGAGTGACCTGGAAACCTTTTGAAATTACGAATCCATCTTCTGAGCATTTAGCCTTTTGACTGGTCGAAGTTGGGTTTTGTTCCACCGAAGGAGTTGTTGGTTCTTCAATTTCAAGGCATCACTTTGTGATGTGAGGGACTGGTTTCTTTCTTCATATTCCTTGTTGGTGTCTCGAACATAATCAAGAAAAGTTTTATAGATGTGTACACACTCCTGCAACTTGACATTTTCCCTTTGTAATTTCACTATAAGAGTTTGTAGATTCTCGACATCAATAGCATGGGACAATTTCACAGGCACCATAAACTGCCGAGAAGTCGTGCCTCCTTGAACATAGTCGGTGGAACGACTATTAGTGGTAGAAAATTGCTTCTGCCTGGTGTTAATAATAACTGGTACAGATTTGGGAAGGGATATATCTACTATATCTTCAATACCAACATGAGGAATGTGCACTTCAAACAAGGGGGTAACTATGTCTTCACTTCTCGAACTCTGTTCCTTAGCCTTTTGACTAGGGGATGTTGGGGTATGAACATGTGCAGGACTGGGAACCTTTGAGACAAAATGTGTAGCTCAATACATACTACAAAGTCATCTTTTGCCTTGATTAGTGGTTTCCATGATGGGGATTGAGGGTTTTTGAGCAGGTAATATAGTCTTTGTACGTTTTGGATTAGGTTTAGGATCATAGTGGACTGGAGAAATCTTCATTTGTGGCTCATCGGTTCATTCCTCCTTCATAGGTATTTCCTCAAATATGTTCGTTTCTTCCCTCCGTTGCTTCCCTTTCTACTTCTTAACTATTCTCTTCTTCAAAACTTATGTTTCTTCCTCCATACTAAAATAAGGGGTTGTTCTTTTAGGGGTTTCATAGGTGGGGGAGGTAGAAGGAGCAGGAGATGTATGGGAGGTAGGGGTTGCTTGTGAATTGGGCACAGGGACTTCCTTATTCTTCTTAGGCTCAGCCCATGGGTCTCTCCCGCCCCTTCACCGATGTTTCCTCTCCTGGGAAATTTTCAATCAAGAAATCCTCCAATCAATTATTGCATTGGCGCAGCTCGGAAATGACTATGATCTTGATTAAACTATTATGGTACAAGGTTGTCTCAGGATTTTGACTTTCTGACTAAAATCCTTGGGCCATATTATGAAGACTAAGATGTAAAAGATGAGTGATATTAATGGAGAAATCCTTGGTAAAAAGTGTTAATATCTTAATGTGATAAAGAAATATGACGACATAGCTACCCTCACATGTGAGAAAACATTGAAACATGGTTATTAACGGGAGCCATTGCTCCTCAATGTAGCTACGCAACACACCCTTAGCCAAATTGAGTGACTGATATGCAATGTTTAGAAACCTAGCATAGTTAGGAATGTCAAGCTACCCGCCTTTGAAAAATTACACACCCTCTGTAGGCAACCCTATAGCATTACTCAAGGATACCTCGGTTTCTTTCCAACTTAAATTCCTAATATTTTCTTGCTTCCCATCGAAGCTTTGAGAAAATTCCAAGGCTACCGCATCATTATAGCCTTAAAACTTTTGTAGATACATCATCCAGCCTCTTTCTTCTGCAATCTCCTTACGAAATTGGTATTATGGGCTTCTTGTAAATTGACCGAACATTGGATCATGGAAGTCAGCTCCCATTGTAAAAAACACCATGAAAATTTCAACTCAAATCACACCTGCGATGGGCTCTTAATAGAGGATTAATTCTTATGAAAAATGACGTAGGAGTAGCAGAGGAAAATGTATGGTGGCAGACATCTAATATGTGTGCAATAAGGAAATACATACCCTTGGCTACAATTACAAATTGTCTCTATGTACCATATCATATGTTCGGCCAAAATAAATAATTACATAACCCTCCTCAATGCATCGATGGAACCTTAAAACGTGCTGTGGTAAATTAATGATGCCCCATCATGATTCTTCGATCATATGGAGACCAACATGATAGTCAATTAATCCCCAAATGGTGTGGCCGAATTTTTCACTGGATTATAATCAAAACACAACAAAAAGAGGTACCATTCTGAAGTGAAATGGCAGTGATGGGATTAATCATTTTGAAGGCCGAGGAGAGATTTCCTATTGTAAAAAATGATACTTAGGGAATGGAAATAAAAATAGGGGAAGAACATAGGAAGGGAATTTGGGGATTATAGTTAAGGTTTTTAGGAAAGGAATCATTAGATTAAGTATTCATATTAACCATTCATGACCAAATTCAAGAAAATTAAGTAGATTACCTAAGCCACTTTAATGATGTTGGGAGAAACAGTGTAAAAAATAATCCAGTAAAATAGATGCAACCACTGTCTAAAAACCAATACTTCCCATAGGAGTAGCATTTTAGGCATCAAATAAGTGTTGCAGCCAATGTTCTAGGATTGTAATCTCGACAGCAGAGCTCTTTAAAAAAAAAAATACAGTCAATTACTGAGGTCGGTAAGTACAAAAACAGTTAAGTACATAAGGAGTTTTCACTAGGGGAAATTTTAGGGATAAAATGGGCCTCATAAGGAAATTATAAAATGATAGTGGAAATAATAAAATAAGATTTTATTACATCATCAAATTTTAGAGGGAAAAAAGAAGAAACTACTTTTTCAACTCATATTTTCAACTTATGTCCTTATGGGTGTACTTAAATTTCGAGCAGGAACACTCGTTGGATGCAAAATTTTATTCTTCATCCAAAGATTACCCATGTTCCATACTTTTGAAGGACCTTGGTAGACGAAAAATGAGAAATACCTGAAAAACATGATTGCAATCATGATTTTTCAAGTATTTCTCATTTTTCGTGTAGCAGGGTCCATAAAAAGTATGTAACATGGGTACTCCTTGGATGAGGAATTAAATTTTTCATCCATCGAGTACTCCCATTGAATATTTTAGTAAAATATTAGGGAGAAAAGTTGAAAATACAATTTGAAAAATTAGTTTTAATAATTTATTGTTTTTAATATTTTTACCTTTTTACCCCAAAAATGGTGAATCATTCCCCATGGTTGACATCATCATCTTGAATCCTATTGGTTCTTATAAAGTTTATTTTTATTTTACATTTTTATTAGGAGGCCCATTTTAGACCTCAAAAGTTCTCTAATGAGTACAAAATGAGTTAAGTACAGAAAAAATAGTACAAAATATGTAGACTTTTCACATAATGCCACAAAGTTTGTTGAGTATTTCCAATGAAAAACTGCTTACCATCCCATGGATTTCAACCAGGTGTGGGATGATGATTTCCTGGGGCATTTATTATTTAGACAGCTTGAAATGGCCTAAAGGAAATCTCCAAGGGGGCTTATTTTATGTATTTATTCTATTTATACTAGAAAATAATAATTCTATGATTAATAAATCCCTAAAATACTACTACTTTATTATTTTAACAAGCCTAAAGTAGTCATTGTGTGGGGCATTCATATTTATAGAGTTTGAATTTCCCATGGAAGACTCTGGGGGTGGGGGGTTTCCTTTCCAGAAGCATTTCCTTAGGCCTGGAAAAGAACAAATCTACACTCAAGGAATCTCTACACTACTATTGGTCCATGTAATTTTATGAGCCTAGATAAGTCACTGCTCGAGAGTTTCACTTGTCGAGAGTATGAAATCATCCAAAGAAGACTCTAAGGGGCTCCTTTTCCATATAAAATATGTCAGGTCTGGCTAAAGGAATATACATACCGAAGATATATTTCTCCTTTATTCTACATGAGATGTGGGGAGAACCACCTAAAGATATGAAATGATGACAACCCATTGGTTATCATATATATATATTCACCTTCTCATGATCAAATCAGGTTCAGTGTAGAACAATTATCCTTCAATCAAGGAATAATTGGCACTACGCTAAACAATGTTGTGTTTCTCCCTGATAGACATATTCTGGGGAAAATTTCCTGAAACCATGTAGTTGGCAACATTCGTAAACCAGGGTATAATGGTTGACACAAAAAATATTTCTTCATCCGGAAATTCATCTGGCATAGGAGTCGGCACATTATCCTGCACAATATTAATTCGAGACAAAAAGTCAACTGTTAAATTATCTCTACCAGGCCTATCAATCAAAATTATATTGACTTATTGTAAAATGAGTAACCATCTAGTAATTCTACCATTAGTGATAACTTTTTCCATTAAAAACCTGATGGTAGAATGATTGATATGAACAAAGGTATAGTAACCGGTTATGTAATGCCTATATTTACCAATGGCATGGACAAATGCTAACAATTCTTTTTCAGTAACCATGTAATTTAGTTTGGCAGGGGAAATATTCTTGCTAAAAAATTAAATAGCATAAGTATAGTGATCTTCCCTTTGTCCAAAAACTTCTCCAAGTGCAGTGTCTCAAGCATCTATGTAAGTTTGAAACGGTAAGGTCCAATTTTCTCCCCTTAATACTGGAGCAGTGGACACCTTGTCTTTTAATACTTGGAAAGCTCATTGACATGTGTCATTCCAAACAAAATCAACATCTTTAGATAATAATTTAAACAGAGGTGCTGCTATTCTTTTAAAATTTTCAATAAATTGATGATAGTAACCTGTGTGTCCCAAAAAGCTTCTTACCTCTTTTTTCACACTAGGAATGAGGATATGTGATATCACCTCAATCTTAGTTGGGTCGAATTTTATTCCTTGAAATAAGACATGATGTCCCAAGACAATACCCTGAGTCTGCATCATTTTACATTTAGCACTACTAAGGGCTACATGTTCTTCCTAACATCGAATTAATACCTTTTCTAGATTTTCCAGGGCTTGAGGGAAATCATCTCCATATATAGTGAATTCATCCATATAGACTTTGAAAAAATCAAGTATGAGGTCAACAAATATGGTGAGAAAAACTTGTTGAAACATTGCCAGGGAATTGCAAATGCCAAAGGGAAGGACTTGATAGGCATATGTGCCCAAAGGGAAAGTGAAGGTAGTCTTGTCTTGGTCTTCCTCAGCTATTTGTATCTAATTATAACCATTGTATCCATCTAGAAAAGATAAATACTTTTTAGCATAAAGTGTGTCTAGCAACTGGTCAGTAAATGGTAGAGGAAAGTAATATCACAAGGTAGCTTTGTTCAACTCCCTATAGTCAACACATATGCACCATTTACCATTATTTCTCGGAACCACCACTAAAGGTAACACCCATATAATTTTTTAGATCAGATAGATAAATTTTGCAGCTTATAACTTTCATAATTCATCTTTGACAATCTCCCCCAAAGAGGGGTTCATTGGTCTCTGTGGCTGTCGGATGGGTCTCATATCCTCGTTCATGTATATGTGATGGATGCAAGTGTCCGTATGTATACCCTTCGTATCTAAATAATCCCAGGAAAAATCCATGGATTGTTCCTAAATCATGCTCAACAATTGTTTCTTTTGTTCTGCAGTCAATTTTGTACCCATGTGAAAAATATTTCCTTCAGCTATCTCAACTGATTCAATGGTGAGTTCATTGCATTCTTCCAATGTTGCAAATGATGAAAATATAGCTCGATGGAAAGTTTCTTTAAAATCATTACTAAAAACATGTTGATAACTATTGAAGGAAATGGGATAATCAATGTAAAAACTATCAAATAAAAATTGTTGCAAGATGTGATCTTCAGATTATTCCTTCAAATATCTAGATTGGTCTAATGGTAGTAACGAAAACATGCAATATTCATCTCCATAAGGACTCTCTAGCCATAAGTGTACTTCAACAACAATTTGAGCAGGGGAAATACTGACAATGTTTGATTATTTAACCCATTGGAAATGACCATTTCTCCATTTCTGCACCCTATCATAGCATCGACTGTAGCTAACCAAGGGCATCCTAGGACCACAGGATGTCCAGGTCTTGCAGTTTTAGGAGAAATGAAAATGAAATCTATGGGATACTGCCATGAATTAATGGTGACCACAATTTCTTCTAAGGTTCCCAGGTGTTTAATAACAAACTTATCTTCCAGTTCTAGAATGATGGGTGTAGGTTTGATCCCTTGCAGTTGTAAGGATGTCATAGTTTCATAACTCATAGTGTTAATGACTGCTCCTAAATCTACAAGGGTATTTGGTATATGTATTACATTTATTTCGATGGTTACAATGGGATTCCCTGGGTCGTTATATTTTTCAGGCAAGATTAATATCATTGTGGACATTTCACTCATGACTTTTACATTTGGGTTTTTATGTCCTTTCCTACCCAGTTTCTTAATTCAAATATATTTAATTATTTTATTATAAACATGAATGTCTCTAATGGCTTTTAATAATGGAATTTTGACACATACATTCCACTTTTCAGTTTCTAAATTCATATTTAATCGAGAATCCTTATTTCTTAACAAGCAAACAATCTGGGAAAGGAGTTTCCTTTAGTTCATATTTTTTATTTTTTTTTTCATTTTGGTGATTGTTAGTTTTCTCTGGAGGGGAATCTTCTTCAACGATAACATCTGATTTCCCTGTATTAATTTCTCTCCTAGATCGTCATTGAATATCATTCATTAGGACAACAGTAATCACCTAAGTGGGAAAAGTTTGTACTTCTATATTTTTCACAGATTGAGGTTGTTTTTTATTATTAGGGTTAGCTATGGGTTTTGTAGGTAACAAGGCAAGACAAGGCAAGATAAATCTTGGTGGTGCTTTTGAGGATGGTGGGTTTGACGTAGTAGGTAGGAGCTGATGGAAGGGAGGAGGTGGCAGCGAGGTTTTTTGATAAAAAATTGGATTGTACCCTTCCTAATAAGGCTGGATGACTGGGTTATAAGATGTACTAGGCATGTTTGAGTATGGGGGATATGATTGGCTTTGAGGTTGAAACATGTTTACATAATGGTTTTCCTGCCAATTCTGGTTCCAAGGAGTGTTTTGAGTTTGAGGATTGGCCGAAGGGGGGTAAGACGACTGGAAATTCCAAGGTTGATTCTGACCATAACTATGGGGTTTAGGATCAGGGAACATGTTTTGATTTAGGCTTCTCCAAAAGGGTTTCTTTTTTTCTTGTAAAGAGTCATTTGTTTTGATACTCCCCTTATAGATAGCCTGTAAATCAGGAAGAGATGGACATTTCTCGATTGCATGTTGTAATATCCCAAAATTGGGAGAGAAGAAATATAGGACATAAAAATGGAAATAGAAGTGAATAGTATTAAATCAAGATATGTGACCAATATGGAGCCATTATATTAAGAAAATCAGCAGCAAATAAATACAAGATACTGAGGCACAAATCATATAATATAGACAAACAAGCCTCCAATGATCAAACACTCTCAGAGTGAGATTTTGTTGCTATAAAAAATGCCGAAGAGTTGCTACAGCGTATTCATGGTCGACAAAGATGCAGTTTGAAACATGAAATGATATAAAAAAAACTAATAGATTCCTCAAGAGATACTAGAAATAAAGATCAAGGCTCTATAATAACTTTCCAAGACAACCGAGAGAGGGTTTCTTGAAATGCACAAAATAAAAATGGTGAAATACAACCCTAGGGTTGAAGATTCACTGCAACTAAATAGCTAGGAATATATGGCTGAAGTTGATGTAAAAATATGTGGCTTTCCTCCAATGGACTCTCCAGGTGAAACGCTGATCCCTTCACTGAAGATCTAACTCCCCAAATAATGCACTGAAAACTCCCCTTTAACTGCTCACTGAAATAACGCAGTCTATGACTGAAACTATGATGTAGGGGATAGCAATGGCTTTGAATGGTGCCAAATGCTAATATAATTCCCAAGGACCTCCCTTGCTAGCCTCTCAATGGAGATAATTCTTCCTCCACTGAAAAAAAGCTCAAAAATGGCCCTGTAAATCCTCCACAACATTTTCCCTACAACACAGCACAACCCTGCAGGAAAATGCGATGTAAAAAAATACTGAAGCTTCAACCTGATGCTAGAATGTGGAAATTCAGCTCAATCGCCTCTCTCGAGTGGGCTCTAAGTCCCCCAAGGATGAGGTTGGGATTCCTGGTGGGAAACACCCTTGAGCTAAACAACAGTGCAGTCACTGCTAAACAACTAAAGAGAGAAAAAAGTCATAACAAAACATAAACATAGTATTACTTAACATAGCTTCTATTGCCACCTTCCCCTTCCTGATATGCATTTTCAACCTTCTCACCTTGGTCCCCACTCATTAAAGCCACTAATTCGATGCAAAGACTCTCCCTCCAAAACTGCGTTGTCTCTCATTGATTGTCCACTCTGTCCATACTAGCGTTGTTGATTTGTTCGACTTGACCCAATCTAGATGCCTCATCCCTTATTCACACATAAGGGTTCTTTATCCAGCTAATTTTATGACCCCCATTCACATTAGGAGTTATTTTATTACTACTAAGGAGATTTATGGGTCTCCCTACCCTCTTATTCTTCTATCTAAGAAGCGAAAACAAAATTTAATATTCTAACTAGATGAAAGCTAATTTCGAATATTACAGTCCTCCTCTCCCATATGTTTCTTTTCCTTAAGCAGCTATAAAGGAAAGTGCTACAAAAATTCTCCTCCTTCCCTTGTGACACCTCTATGTTATAAGCTCTCCTCATGAACCGAGTGTCCCCCAATCAATCCATCCCTGAAATGCTTCTACCAAGTGCTTAAGAGATGCACCTCCCAAGTGCACAAGTTAACTAAATCGATCATCCCATACAGAAACAAGAGGTATAATGTAGAAATCACGTGTTTCCATATGTTCTCCCTGAAGCATGAAGCGTAATAAACGTGGAGAATCTCACTCCCAATGGGCACATCCAATCCATGTGTCATTGCTCCAATCATGCCCACAACAATGATAAGAACATAATCAACATATGGGATCATAATGAAGGACACAATAGCTACCATATGAAATAATAGAGGATGATTACAGTCCCAGAAGTGGAACCATCATATTTTTACACCTTAATGCCTCTGAATATTGTATGATGAGTGGTTTCCCAACCACTTTCTGCCTGACACAATAATCTCACATACCTGGAGAAGGTAAATGATATGTGGTGTCAAGTGAGAACACCCTGAATAAGGTACCATCTCCCCAAAAAATCCTAAGGAGTGGTCATCCTCATCACTACTTATGGCCCCAAGTAGACCATGAATTCTATAATAAAGAGTACCCCATATTGGATTAATGAGCTATAAATCAATGGTAAAGGAATGAAATTACTCATCTAGTATATCATTATTAAAGAAACATAATCCTTACCATATACCTTGCGAAATATGGTGAAGTGGCTCATAGATGGGCCTCCCCTCATCTCCATCTGATAAGGACATGGTTGTGAAAACTCTACCAAGAATTTGTGCCTCTCCCCAATCTCCAAACAACCCATGATTCTCTTGATATGCTAGTGCACCTCCTCTTTTAAGCCTTCCCAACTGAATCCCTCCATGATAGTATAATATGCTCCCATCAAATCAGTGTGGCTAGAGAGAAAAACATCATATGTTGCATGTAGTAGCTTCTCCTTGAGCTTAGAGGCTTTATTCAAGAGGATCCTACTCTAAAAATAGATGACTCCATATCTCACTACATATCTCCCATCTGATAAATGGCCATCAAGTATCCTGCAGGAAAGGTGATCCTTGGAGTATTCCACCAATAGTTGTAATCTCCAATAAGGATCTATACTCCATAATGATAGTGTTGTTGATCTGCAATGAAAAGCATCTATCATGTTGTTTCCCTCTCCTTTAACATCCCCCATGCCGAATTCATGTGTCAGGATGTTGCTATCTTGCCTCTACTACTCTTGTAGCTGCTCATGCTCAAGTAAAGGTTGAATTTTTTGGAGTTTATCCTTCCATAAGAAGCTATCACCCATCCAAAACTTTCTGAGTTTGGCCAATATATGCATGCGTGGCCAAGATCATCTACCATATGTGGAATATCCCTCCATATGTGGCAGTATCTTCTATTTCTCCAAAGCCATGGAGTGGTCTCCTTGCACCATGATGGTGCCATCATCCATCCCTGAAACATATTATCTCAGCGTAAGATGTTTCATGAGAGTTGTGGATACTGATATTGGGAGAATGTCTCCCTCCTCCTTGAGCCTACCCAAGACTCTTTGCGCCATGCCAAGTCCTCCCAAGGTTCTCACCCCTCCTGGATCTATGTGTGGTGCAACCTGTTATGAGACATATCTCATCAACTCCTGATCTGGTGGCCTCCCTGGTGGAATACCTTGAAATAGTAATGTGTCATGGGCCAAATTCAGCTGCATAACTAAATGGACCATTAGGTCCTTGCCTCCACTGTGCAAATCCATTTATGTTTTCTGTGTAAAAGCTATCTGAGAGGGATAAGTGTGAATGCCCCTAATCATATGATGCTTACCACTCTTTTTATCTATCCACTCCATCTAAATGTATCCCAATATATGATGACCTTCCCCAAAGTAATCAACCACTACACACCCAATATCACATTGGTGTCAAGGATTTCAACCACAAAAAAGTGATCAGTCAAGGTATATATCCCCATGGTTAGAGATAATGCTAGAACATAATGCATGCACTTCATGGTTCTAGCTCCTGGGACCAAAACTGAAAATCCCTCAAATTCATCTGTAGGTATTTCCCTCCTCTACATTAACTGGGCATCAATAAAGTTGTGGGTAGCCCCACTTTCAATTAACACTGATATCCTTTTATCCTAAATGGAACCTCGAAATCTCAAGGTTAAGTACTTGGGTACTGCTCTCAATGATGCAAGGGCCCCTCCAATTGGATCAAATGTTCCATTCCAACCTCCTGGTGGTGGTGGATCCTCTCCTTCTATCCCAGTACCATGACCTCCTTCTGGTTCCTCCTGTCCCTCCTCTTCATCATCAGAAAATACCTCTATGTAGTGTGCCTTCCCTACTGCACATTTATTTTTGGGTGCCCATGATTCTTTCCACATGAAGAAAATATTCCTTCTCCTCAAGTCCCTTTAGATATCATCACTAAGAGGTACTTTGTTTTGGCGCTCTTTTGAAAGAGGAGCCTTCACATCTTTTCCATTTGATGGAAAAGTGGGATTTTGCTGAAATGGTGTCTTTGCTCTTTGCAAATCATCTTGTATATCTCTAGCCCTTTCAAAAAAATCTTGAAGGGTAGTTGGTTTGGTTGACTTAACCAACCCATGTACAGGTTTTGCTAGCCATCAATAAACGTATAGACCCTCCTAGTTGCAGATAAATCACGAACCATAATAGAAATTTTTATAAATTAAGAAATGTAAGCTTCTGGATCACCTGACTATTTGAGCTTAGATAGCTCAATGAAATTTTCCTCCGGGTCTCTTCGATCAAACCTCTCTGCCAATCTCTAGGTGAGCTCTGAATATACAGTCACATTGGCATGCCCCAACATAGAAAGACTGTGAAACCACCAATAATATGCCTCACCCTCAAAGTGCAGTGCTGCTATTTTGATGGCTTCCATATATGGTACTTCGTTCAATTGGAAGTAGATGTCTAGCTTCTCTACCCAATATTTGGATGTGAATTTGGATGGCCCATCAAAAGTGGGTAAGAAGAATTTACCCATAGTCTTGTGAAGATCATTGTTTTGTGTGAATCCTCCACCTCTATCATGATGTCAGGGTATCCTATTGTCCTTGATTTGAAAAAACTCTTGAAATCTCAAATGATGCTTGAATCTCTGAGATTGAGACTCATACTCAGGAAATAAATATTCAAGAGTTTCTTGTTCTCGAAATCCTCCATTTCCCACTGCTAAGAATATAGGCATACTGGAGCCTTAGGAAATTTGTTGCTTCACTGGTTGATCATGCCAGTGATGTGAAATTCCAGAGCCTTCTCCATGTAGAAACGGTTTAGGGGATTATTTGTGTCTATCCATCCTCATATCCTTGATTTCTCTTGCAATATATTGCATGGTTCGAAGAAGAAGCTTGGGAAACACCTTGTCATCCTCTACTCCTGATATGGAAGTTTTTCCCTTGTATTCTCTATTATATGTATAATCATATAGCCAATTTCTTTTGATATACCTCTTCTCTCTATCTATGAGAGTATCTCCCTCTTCCGATGACATATTGGCTAAAAATGCACAGGCTGAGCCAAGATTGTGCTCGGATATCACTGTAATATCCAAAAATTGGGAGAGCGGCAATATAGGACATAAAAACAGAAATAGCCATGAATAATATTACATTGAGATATGAGACCAATATGGAGCCATTATATTAATAAAATCAACAACAATGAAATACAATATACTGAGGCACAAATCATATAATATAGACAAACAAGCCTCCAATGATCAAACACTCTCAAAGTGATATGTTTCTACTATAAAAAATGTCAAAGAGCTTCTACAATACAATCATAGTCGAGATAGATATGGCTAGAAACATTCAATGATATAAAAAAACTGATATATGCCTCAAGAGATACCGAAAATAAAGACCAAAGCGCTATAATAACTTTCCAAGACAACCCAGAGAGGGTTTCCAGAAATGCACAAAATAAAAATGGTGAGCTACAGTCCTAGGGATCAAGATTCACTACAACTGAATAGCTAGGAATATATTCCTAAATTTGATGTAAAAATATGTAGCTCTTCTCCAAAGGACTCTTCAGGTGAAAGGTTTATCCCTTCACTGAATATTTAACTCCCCAAATGATGCATTGAAACCTCCCCTGCCACTTCTCACTGAAATAATGCAGTTTATGATTGAAACTACACTATAGGGGATGGTAATGGCTTGGCTTGGTGCAAAATGTTGATATAATTCCCAAGGACCTCTCTTGCTGGCCTCCCAATGAAAATAATGTTTCCTCCACTGAAAACAAGCTCAGAAAATGGCCCTGTAAACTCTCGACAACTTCTGCCCTACAACACATCACAAGCGTGGAAGAAATTGCATTGTATAAGAAGAGTGAAGCTTTGGCCTAATGCCATAATGTGAAAATGAAGCTCAATCACCTCTCCTGAGTGGGAACTCAAAGTCCCTTGAGAATAAGGGTTGGATTCCTGCTCGGGAACACCCTTGTACTAAACAACACTGCAGTCTCCACTAAACAGATGAAGAGACCAAAAAGTCATAACAGACCATAAACATAATAATACTCAACATAGCTTCTATGATGGCCTTCCCCTCCCTTATATGCATTGTGATCCTTCTCACCTTGGGCCCCACTCATTAAAGCCACTACTTCCATGCAAATACTCTCCCTCCAAAATTGCATTGTCTCTCATTGATTGTCCACTCTCTCCATACCAACGTTGTTGATTTGGATAGCTTGACCTAATCCACATGCTTCATCCCCTATTCACACATATGGGTGTTTTATCCAGCTACTTTGACAACCCCCATTTACATTAGAAGTGATTTCATTCCTATTAAGGAGATTTATGGGTCTCCCTACCCTCTTATTATTCTATCTAAGAAGCAAAAACAAAATTTAATATTCCAACTAGCTGAAAGCTAACTGGGAATATTACAGATGTTCTAAAACATAAATACCGCAAATCCCAATAAAATTGATGGGACACTCCCTTTCCATATGTTTTTGCCTATATTTTGGACAAAAGATTGCCATGGCAGCCTTTTCATCCTCTTGTTTCATTTTGAGTTTCATTGTGTCAAGCTTGTCACTGATGGTGTTTAAAATTTATTTTTAAAATTTTCCAATAGGATTCCTAATTCAACTCTACTAGCAGCAATGGCTGTAGGTTTTTGATTTCTTGACACAACATCTCATAAATTTTCACTAAGTTTCTTGCCTAATTTAGCCTGACTTCTTGAATAAGCATGACATAGCTCAACTACTTCATCAAAAAGGTTTTTTATAAATGTCCCCACCACTCATAAGGTTTAAGGTTTCAATGCATTCATCCCTCAGCCCCTTTAAACAAAAATTAATAGTTTTCTCTTCTAGATGTGCCACTTTGGAATTGTGAAAATGGTATAGGAAACATTCAATATATTCTTATAGGATTTCATCGTCCATTTTTTTCATTCTAAGAATATCGTTCACATCCCTACTTTTTTAGAAGTCATAGAATTATTTAATAAAGATGGACTTCATATCATGCCAAGAGTAAATGGTGTTTTCACCTAGGCTCATGAACCATCTAAGGGAAGCATATTTTAGTGTGGCTGGGAACAACTTAATTTTATGTGCATCTTCATAATAATTGTAGCTCCTGCATAAAATATCGAATTCAAAAATAAAGGCATTAGGGTCCTCATTGGACTTACCATAGAATGCTTTTCATAGTGGTGTTCCTGGTTACATCAAGGATCACAAATTCTAAGGTATTTTCTTCCTCTTCTTCATCTTGTCCTCCCTTCGGTAACTCTTTGTTTCTTGCTCCATATTCATTTCCTCCAAAGAAAGGCATTCTTCGTCCTTCCCCCTCTCCATGGTTTTCTTCCTGATTTCATTCATTTTTTTTGTTCTCACGTCCATTGTGTGCCATGTTGGTTGCAGATGCTTTGCTGCTAATATGACTGGAGAAGGATTCAATGGACAGATACCATACTTCTTCCTGAATTGGGATTTCTCCTTGTAAAATTACCCTTCCGCTAGTACTCCCTTTTTCTTTCCTAGTTCCTACGTAATGATTATTGGGATTAGTTAATCAGAATTTTTCCGAGCCAAAAGTTTCAAGAAATTTTGAAATAGAAATAAATCTACCTTTAATATCTCTAGGCCTACTTCTACTTCTACGCATAAAGAAAAGTAAAATAAATTTCAAATATATGCAAAAATGTTCAGGCTTTTGAGAAACCCCATAATAGTGGATGTCTGGCTCTTCATTCACATCTTACCATACACTCTCCACCCTCTGATAGTCTTCCAATACCCTTAAAAAATCTATAATAATAATTTTTACCTGAACCAACATACAACTTCCCTGGCAACAATGCAAAAATTGTTGGGAGTTTTAATCGATGAATTAATCCTCCTAATATTGAAATTTCAACCTGGACTTGTAAACACGAGTTGTAGTGCGATTTTGGTTCAACTTAGGATCAGAGCATATGCATTCCTTAATAATGATGAACTAAGTACTTGTATTACAAAGCAGACTTCTGTGAGCTAACATATCTCTCACTTGCGGACTAATTATCTTAAAAGAAAATTAACCTAATTCATTCAAGCCATACTATTCAAACTTCCTGCACTTCTAGTGATTAGGTCCAATATTCTTGAACAGAAAGAAATATTTCTAACTAAAGGATAAGAATCAATAATAAAATTCAATTGACTTGAAATTCTGATTTTAATCAATTCATTATGTACTCAAGGATAATTTTCACTTAAACTATATCTAACTTTCACTACAATTTTCTCACTGGAACCAGACTATAAGAAGGTACAAAACAAATCAGATCATTCTCACACTATAACTGAATCAATCCCAGAATTCTTTATTGTGCTTGAAATCCAAAATCCGTCTATGATATCTTAGAAGACATAATCTATTTATTCCTTACATTAACCAATATCCTTATGTTAACATATAATTAGAACTCTAAAACTAACACACACTCCTCTTAATCATGAACTCAAAATTCAAACTAACTAGAACACACTGCCTTGAGGAAAACACACAATAATAAATTCAAAATTCGAACCAACAGGGGAAAATCCTAACTGTTGTTGTGCCTAAAACCAATTCACTTCACACCTAGACTTCTATCAATTCAAAAGCCTTTAATAGCAATAAAATTGTTCTAATCTAATTATGGGACTGAATTTTTTCTATAGAAAACACCCTGAATCCAACAAAATTGTGAATTAAGAAGCTCACCCTAAACTTCTAAAACTACATTCAATCCCTTTTAAAGATCACACTGTTCTTAAACTCACACTGATAGTTAGGAAATAGAATTCAATGATAAAACTCACACTGCTCATCAATAAAACTTACACTAGGAGACAATGAAACTCACACCCGAGTAATTATATTCTAAACTTAATAAACTATTGCTATGGGAATAAAACTATGGATGATATGTCTCTAAGGCCAACTTTCAAAACACACTCACACTATTCGATGATTTTGTAACTACAAAGACTCGAAAAGGAATTCTCAAACACAAGAGTAACTTCTAAGTTTGGAATACAATTCAAAAGAAATCAAACATTGTATATATGCAACTTGTAATTACAAATACATTCTTATGCACTATCACTGAATACATATACAAACTCAAACTTCGAAAAACAATCAAATCCATTGCTAATAATCGAAAATAGATATAGATAACTTGAAATATTAAATCATTGTTTTAATGCATGGACATAGTCATTCAATATAGTTCTACATGTAAGTACTTCAACATAACATAGCGCCTTATGGAAACAAAGCAATGCTCTATAAAAAGGATCAAGCACGATATGCAATTAATTCTAAAACTGAAGCAACATGAGACCAAATATAATTGAAATATTAATGGAGTCAAATCATGATTTGATTAATCATGCTATAGAATTAGGAAGTTATGTAATGAAAACAAACACAATTTAATTCAATCTACATATGAAAATAACTAAGTCCCAGAGTGTGGTGGGCCCTTGCCACACTTGGGAAGGTTAAAAATTACAGTGAGAATAATATCTTAACTTATTCAAGCTAGAAATGCATTTCAATGGAACTCACAAAAATTAAAAGAAACATACACCCATTATATTACTGGAACAAGTATTGAATTAACATAACGAAAGTCTGTAGTAGCACAAATTTATGCGCACACACTGACAACTTCAATCTCTTTCCTCCCTAGCTAACTCAATTAACTACTTTACTGGCCTTTATAGGCCATAATCTTATACATAAATAGCAAATATTTTATAACATGGAACACCCATAGATCTACAACTAATCTTAGTTTTAAAAATACAATTTCAAGTATATATTTGTTTTTCATAAGCTAACTGCTTCAAACCAAGTCCTATCCTTAGGCTACACATGATTGTGTGTTGATCTGGAAGTTGGTTTCTTAGGGATCATCAAGCTCATTTTCAAACAATCATAGTTATTTTGACCCCTTCGAAGCTCTCAAGGTCTAATAGACCTCCCAAACCTTGAGTACTATTTTGGAACTTGGTTGTTTAAGTACGAAAATTGAAAATATAACTTGATTCCACAATCCTCCTCCACATTTAGTTTTGTAGGCCCTCCTACATTAAACTTCACATCTAAACCCATATGGATTAGTTGAAAGACTATGAACATAGCTTAACTACTTAATTTTAATAAAAAAAATAGTAGAAATGACACTATTTCAATTAGTTATACCTCTTATCAAGGATTTGGCAGCGTTTAGGAAAAAATAGAGATGGAGGACAACAAAAGGGAGCTTATTATGAAAAAAGAGGGAAAAAATAGTAATAATGAGCGACAAAATTAGGACAAAATAGGACACTAACAGTCTGCATGCACTGGATCAATTTTTGTTAATCAACCTATGGTTTCTTCTTAGGGTTTTTGGTGCGCAAGTCAGTCAGTGTGTTAAAGAAGATCTGAAGGTGCCCCCTTCATTTAATTCTCTCCAAGAGTATTGAAACCTAGTTCCAGCACCCCCCCATACTGCTTCCGGTGAGACTTTGGCCTGCAAAAGCAGGTCATTTCTAAAAGGGCCAATAGTGTTAAACAATGCATGGTAGAAAAACAGAAGGGAAAGATAACCATGAGATATATTTTATTAAATATATATGTGTACTTATATTACATTGGTGTGACTCTTGGATTCTGCATTCCAAGGTCACTTCGACTCCTCTTTGACTATTCGGCTTCCACACCTACCCATAGAGGATTAGGTTTCCAACATTTCCCTCCTTAATCCAAAGGGGTATGTGTGACTCCAAGAAGAGAGCTATCATACAAAAATGGCAAAGTATACATGGTAGCACTTAGGCTGAATGAGATCTCTGAAATGTTTGCATAAAGAGGTGGTTTAAGGATGACCACCAACACTGGAATCCTTAGTGCAATTCCCCAAACTCTTCCAAATCTGGCAAGAAGATGAGGTCTTCTGATAGAGGAAGTGATCCTCATATTTTTAAGAGGTAGACCTTCAAACTAGAAGAAGGGAGGTCTACAACCTGTGATGGTTTAAGGATGACCACCAACTCTAGAATGCTTGATGTATTTCCTGGAAATCTACCAAAACTGGTAAGAACCTGAAGTCTTCTACTAGAGGAAGTGTCCAAAATTATTTAAAGAGGAAGAATATAAACCTTGGATAGATAGTTTAAGGCTGACCACCAACCAAATGCACACTCATGGGCATTCCTCTCTCTGCCTACAAATATGATTCTGGAATGACAAGTTCTGGCTCAGGCTTGCTTGAACTGCTATGTCTCTGTCTACAACTCTAAATCTGGAATGAGAGATTGTGGATCAGGCTCGCTTAAACTACTGTGTCTCGAAGCTTGTATATGACCACCATTTCCCCCCTTGTCAGGTACAAGGTGAGATGATGGCGAAAACTCAACTGCAAGATTGTTCAATATTATAGAACAAGTTGTGACATATGACTTAAAAATCTTCTTGGTTGTTGATGCCCATTTCCAAGAACCGATCCATCCAAGATGAATATTTGTTCTTGTAGGAGGCTTGTTTCTGAAGCACATGTGTGAAGAATGGGTGTGCCGACCACAGTTCTTGGATGGGTGAAGATCAAAACGGTGATATTTCATATGGCCAACTCGATCACAATGTTGGAATTTAACAATCTGTTGTGCTTGTTGTGGAAGAGGAGCATAATCTCAAATAGCTGCAGGTGAGCTATGGTGAAGAAATCCGGCACTTTGACTGGTTTAGGAAGTGTAGGTTGAATATTTTCTTCTGCATGAAAATATACTCTTGTACTGTGCTAAATGATCTGAATAGTTTCTTGTTGCTGATGAGAGTTTTTCTCCGTGTTCTGAACAAATACAAGTTCAGAATGATAACTACGCTTCTACTGAAGCTTATTTCACTGGAACTGAGATTCTAGCTGTAAAAATTACATATTTTTTTGTGCATTTTTCAAGCAAGTTTGAATGTAAAAAAGAGAGTGTTTGCTGATTTGGATTTTGTTTTCAATAGTAGAGTGTATCAAAGTATTGAGAAACTCTAATTCTTCACCCATTAGAGCCATTTTTCAAACAAATGAAATTCTTTGATGATACTTTGAGTCCGTCAAAAATATAACATGTCTTCAGATATTAAATTTATGCCCTACACTGGTTCGAATTGTAGAAGAAAAAAGACAATTTTTTTTTTTTTCTCCAAACATATAAATCTGATGTACAAACCAGCCAAAACTATTCCACAGTAAATAAAAAATCTCCCCTGAGGAGGTGTGGCCTGAACTTCTCCAAATCATACCACGAAAACATTCATCACCCCGTCAAGAAATTTCAAAGCTCTTTAACAAGGTCTTGAAGAGAAAATTCTCTATTCTAATATGATGGTGTGAACCATCGCTTAAAACATATTTTACCAATTCAAGAAATCAGTTTTTTTTGTTAGCCTAATTACAAAAAATAAAACTAGTCATCCCTGAAAAGAAATTCAGTTGTGCCAAATCAACTATCCATTAGGAAAATGATTAAATGGCCCACACATTTAATATTGAAATTAAAAACCTCGTAAGAAATAAATAAGTAATTAAAATAATAGTAATGGAAAAAATTCGTCAGCTCGCCGATTCACCATTTCCATGAAACGAGCGACTGACTCTTCCCTCTGGACCTTCATGTCATTGTTCATCTGAAGTGAGCAGTCTTATTTCATATATCAAAGTTGGATTTTTCAATAGTCACAAACCATTCAACATATCAAAAATTTCCTCATATAGTGATTAAAAAGAGGTATGAGAGTTCATAACTAGTGCACAAAGCAACATATGAACCAACGAATTTGTCATATAAAAAACCCAATAACGATTTCGCCTTGATGAGGAACCATCATATCTAGAATGAATTTTCTTCACCTTTCGATGACAGAAAAGGTGGCCACCTTCTTCAAAACCTTTAGGAAAACTAAGGTTTTTTTTATGCCTTTCACACTATCTATGAGAACCAGCGGCAACCCTAATAAAAAATAACACAGATTTGTTGTATTAGAGAGCATGTACAATCCTCAAACTAACTCACAGAGAATATAACAAGTCACACATATATAATCAGTTCAAAACTACAATATAATATAATGGAATATGAAATCGAAGTGACCATCTCATGGAATATCTCCACTCTTCCAATGGATTATCCGATACCATGTTTGAACTGCAACGAAATTTCATGTGGTCGTTGCTCTGCACCGATGTCTTGAATGTCTTGGGCTATGTTTGGTCATTGCTTGTGGTCACCGGTATGTTGGAGCAAGATAGGGCGCTCTGGAGAGACGACGAGATTTGCGTAGTGGGGTGCTTGGCTGGAGAGGCACCATGAAAGGATTGGAGGAGAAGAGAGCCACGATTGACTATGAAGGGAGAGCCGAGAGTGCTATACAGCTTGGTTCCCGAATGCATGGTGATTGACTATGTGGTGTCTTGGAGGAGAGTGTGTGCCTTGGGAAGAGGATCAGGCTATACTAATTCATCTGGCTATATCGGAACTCACGTGGAATGGCCACAAAAGCATCGAATATCCAACAGGTATATGCAACAGACACGAGCATTGTCATGTGAGTCAACTAGGATGGTGAAGGGTGGTGGTGCTATAGGAGTAACAATGGTGGGTGAGTTAGAAGTGTTTACAGTGTGGAAGGTGTGGCAGAAAACAGCTATGAGGACAAAAAACTAGAGGAGAGTGGTGGTATTAACTTAGTAACACCTTTGCATATTTTTGTCTCTCTAGACCTTTCAACCGCACCTTGTCTCTTTGCATTCTTACCAACTCTAGCTTTGAATCAATGTTTTCTTAACCAATGAACAAGTATGTAGAGAAAAAAAACATTCAAGCATGCATATGGGTTAGAAACCTAATGCATAATTGAAAAATGAGGAAGAAAATACCACATAATTAGTGGTTTAGAAACCCACAGAGTAGGCCACACATCATGGCTCTGACACCATGTTAAACAATGAATGGTATAAACACAAAAGGGAAATATAGGCATGAGATATATTTTATTAACCGTAGATGTGTACTTATATTACATTGGCATGACTCTTGGATTCCACATTCCAATGTCACTCAGAATCCTCTTTGACTGTTCAGCTTCCACAGCTACCCATAGAGGATTAGGTGTCCAACAAGTAGTAAGAGGGTTTTGTTGGTTACGCATTAAATCTACACCTAAGTCAAGACCCCCCAATCCAAAAAATGGTTCTTTTTACGAGACCGTGATCATTTTGAGAGATAATAGGTGATGTGAAAACCATTGAAGACTAAATTATAACACTGCTTTGAACAAAAGGTACGTGAATTCTCCATCACGTAGAAGAGAAGTAAGAATTTTCCTGATGAAGAGTGGGAAAATAAGTATATTTTCACATAGGTTCATGAAATATTCTTTGTGACCTTTGCACATGAATTAAAGGAGTGGTTATTAAGGTTACCTGAGTTTCAAACCTACTAGAAGGATGATAAAATCACTGAGTGGATGCCTGAGTTGATCCAACAGTTAGAACAGATTGATAACTCCATCACCCGTACTGTAGATCATTGGGTTGACAACATTATTGGTGGTTTTGTAACATAATTTCCAGTAGATTAGTTTGTGTCATATTCTGAAGGTGAGATGAGGTTCCTCAAAGGACTAAGGGATAAGTTCATGTGCTCTCTTACTTTTCTGATTAAGATGCTATTGTTTGAAAAGGGTATTTTGTGCAGTCACATCGAGTGAATGAACCTAAACGAAGATGAAATAACTACAGGTAGTGGAAATTACTTTTGGGTTACCCAGATAGGAGACAGATCTATATACATCCCTCTAAGAAACCCACCTAATTGTGATACAGAGAGTGGTGAGGATATGCTCGTGGAGGGTAGCCTTCCAACTACTCCATAGTCAAACTCACGCAGGGGTAAGTCATCTCCTACCCCACCTCCACCACCACCAAGAGGCGATATGGCTACGCATATGAACTTATCCACCTTCAGGGGTGTGGGTGATGAATACATGGATAGTTTCTAGTTTGTTGTAGACGCAATATGGACTGCGAAAATTTTCAATATTGGTGTGGTAAAAATGGCACAGCTGGATATGGCATTTGAGAGTTTCACGTTGGAATATTTTATGGGATATCTATCTTAGAATGTTGATCCTCCTGTCAATGAAATCAAGAAGGCCTTGAAGTAGCAGTTCAAAAAACAAAAATCCTACTCACAATGTGTAAGAGAGCTGAAAGATATCCAACAAGAACCAAACGAATCTATATGGGAGGTAGATCAGTGATTGAAGCACACTCTCAATAATGGAGGATTTATCTATGATGATAAGCAACATAAATAATGGTTTATTTCCATGTTCCTACCACACCTACGTGGCCCTATGAATCAACAAAAAATAGATTCTCAAGTTGAGGCTCATGAAGTTCGTATGAAGTTGGAAGTCACAGCCCAAACTGATGACCAATTTGGAACTTTACAAATCCAAATTTAGTTAGAATAAATGCACTTAAAAATTCAAAACCTGCGTAAAAACAGAGGGAAACAAGTCGACACAAATGTATGGTGTATACATTGTAAGGGTTTTGGTCACATAAAAGATTGGTGTTCCTTGATTCAGGATTATATGCAAGCGGGAGGAACAAATCCATTACGACCCAGGGATGTTGCAGGACCAAGTGGTACTCCTACACTGTGGTGCGTTGATTGGAAAGTGGTTGGAAGGCATGACATAAACCATTGCGCTGAATTAGGATGTTATGTACCAGAACTGCAGCAGGAATGGTTTAGGTTATGCTCTTCGGTATGCCATGATGAGCATCATTATTGCACCTTTGATTTGATGATAGACAATTCCAACCTCTATAGAGTGTAGGCCGACCCATCTTCACCAGAATTTCCCTCTGGGCATTATGGATCTCTAGCTAGAGGAAGGGGAGGAGGGAGAGGTGGAGGTGCAGGGCATGGAAGAGTAAAATTGATTTTCTATAACTCTGGAAATGTTGGACACTATGTGCATGACTATATAAACCCTGCGTGACAGTATTGTAGGTATTATAGACAGTTTGATCATGTTATTGAATATTTTATTGTTTTGATTGCTAGAATGCAGGAGAAGCAAAAACAAACACCTACAAAGAATATACAAATGGTTAGATATGAACTTTGAGATGATGATCTGAGTGTAAACTTAATTACACGCAGTGGTGCTGCCACCAAAGAAGACGAGGGAAAGAAAGTTGATGTAGAGCCATTGATCAAGAAGCCTTATGAAAAGAAATAAGGACTCAACTTGTAGAAGGAAAAGGAAACTTTTGTAGAAGTGAGAAAGGGTTTTTTTGATGCAGGTGTGTCCACGTACAAGTCAATCACAAAATAAAAGATGAATTATGAATTAAAACCTTTCCTGAAAGCCTGCATCAATGTATTGCATAACCAAAAATAAGTAGACAACCTTTAGGCTCTGATAGATAGTTGTGTAGATAAGGAGTTGCCTCAAACTGAGAGCAAGGTTGTAAACAAGATCTACACGAATATCAAGGGGACTAGTTGAGAGATGTGCATGACCATGCAAATTGGAGAATATGAGATGGATCAGGTCATTTTGGACTTCAGGTCTAATGAAAATGTTCAGCCTAAGAATATCTGGAATAATATGGATGAACCAAAGCCGGAATGGTCCACCATTCGTCTACTCATGGCTAATCAACAGAAAATCATTCCACTAGGGAGATTCCCACATGTCTTGGTAGACATCGTTGGAGTAAAGGTATGCACATAATTTGAAGTAATATAGATTGTGGATGATGCATACCCTTACCTTGCGCTGCTAGCGCTAGATTGGGCCATCGATATGGGAGGCATTATCAACTTCAAGCGCAACAGCATGATCTTTGAAAACAATGGTACTCGGGTTATAATACCTTTGGATCCTATGGAAGGGGAGAGATATATTGAAATAGTGCATGAAGGATACAATGTAGACCATATATACAAGTTGATTACATGAGATGAGGATTGGATCAACCCTACTGCTGATGGGATGTTGAATTGGGAAAAGGATAGCTCATGTTTCTCAGATTCATATGGAGAAATGGAGAAATGGTAGAATCGTCAGCATGATGTTTCTGCACCCCGCTACCTTAGAGTCACAAAATATTTTCTATGCCTCTCTTCAGAGGTACGTGAATTACCCTATTTTGATGGTTTTAGTAGTGTTGTATTATTTTTGGAAAATTTGGAAATGGTTGTCCTGAAAGAATGAAGCTTCTGGGAACTCGATCATGCTATGCGCGCAACACCAGCTCATTGGTAGGATACACATAAAGGGAACTTTGGAGATTGGGAAGAATGTAGCAGAATGATGTGGTTGTGCTTTGAGAAACCCACTACCCCACCAACTGAGAATTTTGGTGGCCGAGGTGATCCGCGGAAACACATGGCTACATGGATCGAGGTTTGGGATAAGACGCCCATGGCTGAATGAGTTCAAATGTTTGTCCATACATTGGGACCAATCCATATTGCATGGTATCTAGAGATGGAGCTACACTGAGGGACTCTTAATTGGGTTACAATGAGTGGAATTCTAATGTTAACCTTCGGCATGGCCATCGGATCAGAGGGATTGGATGAAGCACTGCGGCATATAGAAGAAATTGGCTTTGATGATTCCTGGCCTCGGATAGAATGTGTTGCGCCAGCATGGGAAGTGTAGATGCATGATATTTTCAACTGTAGAAATCTGTCAATGGAAGATAATTAGGAAGATCCAAGAAATATCAACATCCCCGAATTGAAGGGGGAGCAAATAGCTGCAGGATCCTTGTTAGGCATGGTGGATATAACTAAGCCTCAGAAGCTAAAAGAAGTCAAAATTGGGATGGAGGAACAACCCAAGTTGACCAAAATAACATATTATTGGGATGATGACATAGTGGGAAATATTGTGGAGTTGTTGACAGAATATCAGGACCTGTTTCCCACAAAGTTCTCTGAGCTCATAGGAATTGTAGGAGATTTGGGAGTTATGAAGATGACTCTAAAAACAGATGCACACCCCATCAAGAAGTGACCATACCGGTTAAATCTAAAATATAAGAAGAATGTGAAGGAAGAATGGAAAAAATGGTTGCTGCAAGAATCATTGAGCCTGTGGAACACTCTGATTGGGTGAGCCCGATGGTTGTTCAGGAGAAGAATACTAAGGGAGAAATAATGATTTGTGTGGATCTATGCAAACTAAGTGATGCATGTGTACATGACCACTTCCCTACTCCATTTTCAGATGAGATATTAGACAATGTGGGATGACAAGAGGCTTACTCTTTCATTAATGCATTTTCAAGGTATCATCAAATCAGGATTGCGCCAGAAGACCGAAGTAAGACTACTTTTCCAACAGAATGGGGATCCTTCCAAGACACAGTCATGCCTTTCTGATTGAAGAATGCACCTGCTATATTCTCATATGTAGGAGTAGATTTATTCAATGATTTCATGCACAAGTTTATGGAGGTGTACATTGATGATTGGATTGTGTTTGGATTGGTAAGGAAGCATGTTTCCAATTTGCGCATGATGCCCAACACTTGCAGGAAGCATCAAATCTCTCTTAACTTGAAGAAGTTTATATTTTGTGTTCCTTTTGGAATATTGTTGGGAAATATTGTTAGTCAACAAAGATTTATGGTAGATCCAACCAAGATTGCAGTTATTATCAACTTGGAGATCCCTACCAATGAGAATAATTTGTGCTTTATTCTAGAACACTCTGGTTATTACAAAAAATTCATTCAAGGCTATGTTTTGATCACTACACCTATGGAGAAATTGTTGAAGAAAGATGTGTCGTTTTTTGGGATGAGGAATGTAATTTAAAGAGATTTGAGATGTTGAAGGGAAACATGGTTACTACACCTATTCTAATATTCCCATACTAGACCAAGGTCTTCCACGTGCATGTTGATGCATCTGGAATTGCACTTGGAGTTGTTTTAGTAGAGCCAGGAGAGGGAGATATTAATCACCCCATTTCATTTTCTAGTAGGAAGCTCTCCAGTGCAGAGCAAAAATACTCAACCATAAAGAGGGAAGGATTGGCTATGGTCTATGATCAACAAAAATATAGGCATTATATTCTAAGAGTGCACTTCAATATGTTCATTGACCACTCTTCTTTGAAGTATTTGGTCAATAATCCTGTGTTGGGGGGGAAGATTTGTAGATGGTTGTTGCTATTTCAAGAATATTATTTTGAGATCATTGTTAAGCCTGGAAGATTGAATGTTGGACCTGATCAGTTATCACGCATTTTCAATGGTGAGGAAACCACTTGTCTGGAGGAGGGACTACCTAATGTGAAACTCTTTGCTATCAAGCTGGTTGATGAACACTTCACATATATCATTCAATTTTTGACTACTAGAAGTGTGCCTGCTAAATACTCGGTTCAACAAAAGAAGCAGTTTGTTTCGCACGCAGTTGAATTTAAATTTATTGTTGGTCAACTGTACAAATTAGGAGTGGATGATGTATTGAGAAGGCATGTTTTCAAATAGGAAAGACATGACATCTTTGATGATGCTCATGGACGAGTGGCAAGAGGCCACTATGCAGTGAAAGATACTACGTAGAAGGTGTTGCATGTTGGGTTAAGGTGGCCCACATCGCACAATGATGCACATGCATATTTATGAGCTTGTGATGCATGCCAAAGAATAGGGAAGCCAACATGCAGAGATGAAATGACATTATAGCCACAGATTGTCTTGTAGGCTTTTAAGAAATGGGCTATAGACTTTGTTCAACATATCAATCCTCCTTGGAAGAATAATCGTGTGAGCTACATCATCACTACCGTAGACTATGTAACCAAATGGGAAGAAGCTAATCCAGTAAAATATTGTATTATAGATACTACTGCACAGTTTATTTTGGAAAATTTCTTCACTAGATTTGGGTGCCCAAAGATATTGATGAGTGATAGGGGTACACACCTTGTTTATGATACCATTAAAGCTTTGACAAGGGAATTTCAGATATATCACCAAAAGAGTACTCCCTATCACCCTCTAGAAAATGGTGTAGTCTAAGCCTTCAAAAAAATCTTGGAGAATGCGCTCAAAAATATATGTAATACAAACTGGAATGATAGGGATGTGCACATCCCTTTTGTTTTATGGGCTTATAGGAGAACATGGAAGAAGTTGACTGTTAAAACACGATTCAGGATGGTTTATGGCCAAGAAGAAATTATTTCAATGGAATATATTTCCCCAAACCTACGCATCATGACATTCACTAATATGGCTGAACCAGAACTCATGGAGGAACGACTATCAAAATTGGTGGCCTTAGAGGAGGATCGATTTATCGCTAACTTTCATCAGCAAGTACAAAAGGCATGCAAAAATGCATGACATGATAGGTGTATTCGGGAGAAGTCATTCAAGGAAAAGGATTTGGTTTTTTTGTATGACAGTCATTTTGCACGTCACCCTGGGAAGTTCAGAAAGCATTGGTTAGGGCCATACATTGTGAACGAGATCACTAATGGACGTGTGATGCAGTTGGCAATGTTGCGCGGAGATAGTCTTCCCAGCTACATCATTGGAAGCTGACTAAAGCCATATAGGGATAACCTTATGCCTACCAAATGACTATATGGACGGAGAAAACGAATCCACTTGTCTGTGCATTGTGCAGAGGACATACGCAAGAAATTCCGACATGAGCACAGAGGTTGTGCACTGTGGGAAAAACTAGTCGTTGGAACAATAAATCTGGGTTAAAGTTGATTTTACCGTTGCTTTGAGCATGTTTTTTACATTAAATGAGGATATATTACGAGATTTTTGACCATTTTTACGGGGATAAGGTTCCATTAATGAGGTTTTGACTATTTTTACCATGGATCATCTATAAAAGGAAGGGCATAGGTCACATTTTTTTCTTTTTCTGTCTGAGTGAATTGCGCATTGAAATTACCTATGGGAACTGTATGTCTGGCCATGAGACCCCTACGTCTGACATGAGTAATCCCGACCTCATTTTCAATCCCACAATAATGGCCACTAAGCCTAAGAGAAAACCATCTCAGGAGCACTCTGTGCCGCTCACAACATCCACTGAACCAAGCTCCGATGATGTGCATGAAGTTGTTCCCAAAGTGCATGAACTCGTGTACATGACGACTAAAGGGAAATGAGATATGACCAAGGGATCATCCCTAAAGTCACGAACATCACCTAGAAAGATTATGTCCTTGTGTCAGGCAATGAAGGATAGTTCTCCTACAGGTGACATGATGAAGAGATCCATGAGTGCTACTGAGGAGGCAATGCTCTTCCTCGATTCCATATCATGGCTCCCAAAGTATGTAAGACCTTGCAGACCCTATGTGAAGGTGAAAAAATATTTGGACACAATGCATGATTATTTTCAAATTCCCTTGATTCCAGAAGCAGTCACTTTGGAGGGGGATATGTTCAGGAAGATCCCTATAGTCAAATTTGACGATTACGACCTGGTGAGTCAGAAAACATTCCCGAAATCAACACCAGAGTACTATTTCGAGAGGGTGGTCTATGTTGGAGTTGTGAAGGTAGTGCCCATGCCTTGGGCATGCGGGTTCAGTAATGCTGGAATTCTAAATCTATTAAGGATTATTCACTTTGATCAATACCCCATCACAGATATATGCATGTGCCAGCTACTGGCACTAGTGCACAATGGGTTCCTATGGATCCAGAATCATATTCCTATAGGCGATGCGCTGATCCATTAGATCAGTGGCCTGTTAAATAAGGGGCCCAATCCTATGGCTAGTTATGGGAAAAGCTAGGAATTGAAGGTAGCTTCTAAGGTAAAAAAGGATTACAACATGGGATGAGATTCCAGGTGCTTCCGGGGGCAGCATATCGATGACCCAATGTTGCTCCTTGGAACTTTTGTGTTACACTGGAAAATGATGTGCAAATGCAAGCCTAAGGTGGTCGCTTCGCACGTCATCGCACTTACAGGGCAGTGCGAGAAAGGCGTAAGCTACAACTGGTTACAATTCCTCTACACTGAGATACTAGAAAATGCCTGCGAGGTGTAAGAGGAACAAAAGAATTTCAGCTATTCATAACTGCTCCTATTGATTTCTTTGGTTGCGTGGGAGACTCTAGGGAGTGTACTCCTCCAGGAGATAGAACTTGGTGTTTTCGAAGGAGCACGCTATGCAAATATATGGGACTCCATAGATACGATGCATGTGATGGAGAATAAGATCTTCTCAGTCTTATTCAAGGGATAATTGGCCATATAAATCCACACAATCCATGGTTGTCCTCAACCACCTATGAAAAATACAAGGCCATTGTGGACTTCAAAGTGTCAATCCATAATGTGCAGATTCGATTGCGCAAGGATGGAGTATGGTAGAACCTATCGTATATGGTGATAGAGGCTCAAATTGACTAGATCATTGTGACTTAGCCTGAAGCATGAAATACCAAGCTAGGATCTTCTACGCCTATCACAACCTCCACGTCCGATAAAGAGGCAACAATAAATACTGCCAATGATAAAGAAGTGGAAAAGCAAGCCGAGAAATAATTAGATAAAGAGGCAGAAAAGGAACCTGAGGAGGAGGCTGAGGTGGATCTCAGAGGTACAAATGGTCTAGATGGTACAAAAGTTGAATCCCCCAGAGGTACCAAGCATGACGCGAACACCCCAAAGGCCTATGCAAGAAGCGAAAAGGATCCAATTTAGGAGTTACAGAGGACATCACTCTCACAAAGGAATACATAGAAAATATTGTCGATGTAGTTGCATATGCCTCCGAGGATAGGTGGACTGGTATCGAGGAGAAATACAAGTTGATAGTAGAGTCATTATAGACTGGATTGTAGGTGTTACAAATCAAGACTGATAGCATTCAAGGGAGCATATCTCAGGTTAGGCCGGTTCAAGCGAGCAAGATCACAAGTATGATCATTAACATGAAATATAGCAGGATCGTCCCCTTTCCTGGAGCAACAATTACGATGAAACAACCTACATTACATGCACAGGTGAAAACATGCTCAGAAGTTGGCATTGACTTATCAATGCTCCCCAGTGGAAAGTTGCATGTAATCCAGATAATCATTACAAATGAGCTGAAGTGCAGAGAATTGCGCATGCACGAGAAAATCACCGAGGCAGAGTAGAAGGTTGTAGAAAAATGGATTATTTCCAGGTTCATACAGTGCAGCAATCAGCGATGGCACAACGCATAGAGCTAGACAATTTGATTGATCGACTATGTGGTGACCTAAATGAGGTTGCAATCCCTGCCTATGTTGTGCCCCAAGACAATATTGAAAGTTTAGTGGTTGCCCTGAAGGCCTCCCATTCTGAGGTAGAGACGGTGAAATCATATTCTGAGCAGCATATCACATAGTTGCAATAAAATATTTATCTTGAAACTCCGCCTGAAGTTTGAGCGCAGCATGCTTCTCTAGTCAAAGAAGTGTTAACTAGTATTGCAACAACTGTCGCCAAGGTTATAGAGATTCTGGATACATCTATGGGCCTATGGAAATTCTTGTAGATGGATCCCCTTGTTAGGAATATCTCGCAGGAGCTACACACCGAGCAACAGGTGTTTGATGAGGTTTAGGAGGCGCTGCCAACCTTTGTTCCTGCTCAGAGAATTGCACGACTGCAGATGAGACATGTATTGTGCGACGAGGATGAAGACTAGCGGATGAAGAATCACATCATGACCACACACATGAAGCAGTGGGAAAATGAAGCAATGAAGTTTTCACAGGATGTAGATGTCATTGTTAAGAACTTGAACCAGACTTACCAAAGTATCAATCTCGTAGCAGAGGGGTTGACCTTTCAAAAGTTGGTGGATATAGTGCAAAGTGTAGCCGATCAGAGCGCAGGTGTCCTTGCACCGTTCATTGCCACCATCGAGGAGCTACAGATGAATATGTATACCCCAGTACCTCTTTGACTCGGGACAAGTCACAAGATTATGTTGGGGGACTATTGGAGAAAGGTCCCTTAGGACAACATTTTTTGGAGTAATTAATAGTATTTTTTTGTAGTTTGAGTCATGTGTGATATGAAATTCTCAACTAAGGGGCTTAGGGGTGTGTCAAAGTCACTTCATGAGTTTTATGGGCTAAAGGGGAAATCTAGGAGTCTCAAACCAAGAATTTTAGACCTTAGGATGAGCATAGGCTAAGGTATAAATAAAAGTCTAGATCGAGTCAGACAAGACAGTTTTAGGATATTTTTTGATGAAAGTGTATGTATTTTTTGGGATTTGAAGTAGATATGTGTATTTGTCAGTGTCTCAAAGGCTCCTGTTGGCTGTGTGCATGGAGCCCTTAGTCCGTCTATGTGTGGAACCTGTTGGTTGTCTGCACGAGTTGATTTGAATTATTGTAAGGGTTGACTACGATTGTTGATGAATAAAGACCTATTTTGATAACTCTATGGAACAAATGCTTCTCTAATTTGATTTATGTTTTGTTTCTTTGTATGATTTCCATTTACCTCATTAAGTTATATTATCTGTGATTGGATTGGTTGCGTAGCCATTTTATTACTAATATGGATGTTAATTACATAGATCTAGTTCTATAAAGGCTGAATATCACATTATTAGGACTGTTAAAGGAATTGTATATATTATGTCTCGATGCACACACTTTATCAATCTATGTTAATCAACCTAGGAATTCTGGTTAGGGTTTCTGGTGTGCAATCCAGTCTTTGTGTTAAAGAAGATCTGAAGGTGACCACTTCATTTAATTCTCTTTCAGGGTGTGGAAACATGATTCTAACACCCCCCCATACAGCTTCGGGTGATACTTTGTCCTGCACAAGCACAAGTAGGTCATTTCTGAAAGGGCCAGTAGTAAGAGGGTTTTTTGGGTTACATGTTAACTCTGAACCTGGGTTAGGACCCCACAAGACAACAGGCAGTGACCTCGACTCTGGGGCTAAAAAGGTGGCACAAATATAGGAGTTGTAGGCACAAAAATAACTGAACCAGCCCCTAGCCGTTACCTTTCCTTGGCATGCCCATGGCTATATTCTTCTAGCCGCTAACTTTCCTTGACATTCCTATGTCTAAGGCTAAAATTATTCAGAAAGTCACTCTCTCTCAGCGTTAAAGGGCCCGAAAGGCTCGGTTAGCTCTTGAGAATGTTTTTTATGTTGTGTAAGTTATGTTTGTCTTTTTTCTATTGGCTGCACTTCCTTAAGTTCATCTAGGAGGTTGAATCTCATATTAGTAGCCTCTTGTTGCACGTTTACCCTTCTTGGTGGGTTACTTGAGTAGATGTGGGAAGAGGGTGTTAGAAAGTGGTATCATATCACGGTTCAACTCTCGGACTGGCTAGGTAGTGTGTTGATCATGCATTATGTTGATTTATTATGTTTTTATGATACCTATGGTGTATGTGTTTGTTTCATATGTGTTTTGTTGGCCATGGTGGTAGTGGTGTCTCCATGGGAGAACTAATGATGTTGTTTTCAATATGTTGTCATGCGTGTATGGTTGATTGTGTGTTTTTTATGCTTATGTATTGTTCGTGCACACTTTGGTACATATTATTACATGTTGAATATGCATTTCCTGGTTATGGTAGGTCACATATTATTCATTGTCGTGTGTTTTCCATACATGCATTCTTGAGTGATGTCATATGTTGAACATGCATTGGTCATTCATGTTCCTTATGTTGGTGTATGGTCTTTTGTTGTGATTGTGTCATCAAGTTGCATTGATATGGTTATGCATTAGGTCATGTTGTGTAATTGGTGTGGTTATGCATCAATTACTAGACTCCAACTAGAATGATGATTTTGCGCTAGTATACCTTGCGTTATAAATTTATATGTTGTTATGATTTTTTATATACATGTATTACGCTGATTGGTTGACCTTGCAAGAATTATCCTCCCCAAATTACACTAAGGTATGTTTGTTTATTGTTATCTAGTTTAGCTAACATATTATTCCCTGCAGGAGAAAGATCAACATGGATAGAAATATGGTAGACAACAAGGACTCTCCCTATAAGTCATATGAGTAGCATGGTGGGCACAATTCTGATTTGTAACACCCAATGAGAAGCCTAAAGTAAAAAATAAGGAGTTGTAAGGTAAATAATGAAATACCCATACAAGCACAAGAGAAATGAGAAGAGATGGATGAAAAATTCCTTCAGATTTTAAAATTTGTAGAAAGAAGGTCCAGTTAGGATCAGCTATGGGCACGAGGACAAAAATAATCAGGCATATGGTAGTAGGTCTTCTAGTAAGCACAGGTCAGATAGAGCTGATACAGTGAGAGATGGTAGGTTACTGGACACTCCGGATAGGAGGGGTGATGATTAAAAGTATCATCCTAATTATGGTTTAGATATACATCATGATTATCATTGATATCATCATTACATGAGAATTTATAGGGGATACATGATGGATTAATTTAAGAAGGAAAAGCAACCTAATTTAAATGGGGAATTGAAGAAACCAGAAAAGGCAGGAGCTTGGATACTTGGGATGAAGAAGTTCTTTGAGCTACATGAGGTATCGAATAACATGCAGGCCATGATTTATATGTTCAACCTTAGAGGTAAATCAAACATTTGGTGCGAAGATGTGAAGCGGGTTAGAGACATCAAGACATATGACTTGATTTAGCATGAGTTCAATAGAATTTTGAGGAATAAATACTTGTCAGAGAGGTACTACGATAACAAAGCCAAAAAATTTAATTAGATAAAAATGCGATAAATGAAGGATGTGGTGTAAAAAAAGATTTATTTGATATTTTGAGGTATGTACCATATCTCGAGGATGATAAGGCTAAAGTTCATAAATCTGTTAGTGGTTTTCCAATAGTATTTAGAGATGAGATTGAGTATGATGAGCCTCATACACTTGAGGAAGTCATTGGAAAGATAAAGAATTTCTATGAATAGTAAAAGTACAAGAATGAGTCTCATTAATGATGGAAATGGAAGAAAAAAGGTAAAGGTAAATATTAATCGAAAATAGAAAGCCCTTATAATCTAGAAGAGAAACAAAATGTGGCACCAAAAAATAAGTTTAATGTAGGTGGGAAGGGACATGGGCCAAAGCACCAACATTGTTCACAAGAGCAACATGTAGGTAATTGGATGGGATGGTTGGATTGGTGGATATGAGGTGACTAGCATATTAAGAGAGAATGTTGAAAAAATTAGGCAGTTGGAAATAAGATATATATTTCCTAGGAGGCATATACTATTGGGAATATTGGGTAGATAATTTCTCACATTTATGCAACAGTGGACGACAACATGTAGATTATCAGGTTTCTACAACTGAGATGGATAGTAAGCTTTGTGATAAGTTATTTCTATTTTGACTGAACCTATATCTAATTCTATCTATGTTAGTCCTGACTTGGTGGATAAATGTGGTTTGAGTAAGGAAATGCATGCACAATATTGGTTAGTGCATTTGGCCATAGGTACAAAGAAAAGAGTTCACCATTAGGTAAGATCTTTTGCATTTGAGTTAAATTGTATGCCTACAACATTGAACTTGAGAATATTTCCATTGGGTTCATATAGTATGCTATTGGGTATGGATTGGCTATTTCTTCAAAGGACCAAGGTATATTTCTATGACAAATAAATTGAATGTTTGGATGACAATGGGGAACCAAGAATGTTACAGGCAAGGAGGAAAGCCACACCATTTATGATGGTGACAATCATGCAGGCCAAGCATAGTCAGAGGAAAAGGTGTGTACTATTTGCAGTTCATATTTATAGTGAAAAAGGTAAGGAGGCTTAGGATGTATATTTTTTGAGCAGGTATCCATTTTTGCAATAGTTTCAGGATGTGTTTCCAACAAATATCTCTAATTTTCCACCTTACAGGGAGTTAGACTTTTCTATTGAGTTGGTGACAGGGGCAGCTCCAGCATCAAAAGAACCTTACAGGATGAGCACATTGGAGTTCGTAGATTTAAATTTTCAGCTGAAATAAATTCTTGACAAGGGGTACATTACACCAAACGTATCTAGGGAAAATTTTAAGGATGGAAAATTAACCTGAAGTTTAAAAACATTGACGAATCTCATTAGTCCCTAATATGCAAACTATAAAATGTTTATTGATATATTTGTAAATTCATTCAAATTTATTATTATTTTATATCTAGTCTCTAAATAATGTTGCCTATTTTTAAGGTAAAATAAATTTATATTGTAAAACTTGGGCGAATCATTTTCAGAAAAAATGGAAATTGGCGAATCTTTTTTTTTGGAAAAATCATGGAAAATTAGCCCACTTGCAAATATTACCCCCTAAAATTTTCCATGAGTGTATCACTATGGGGTGCACCCATATTTTTCATGAATAATATGGATGACACTATTAGAATATGTATTGACTACATGAATCTTAACAAAGTGACCATCAAGAATAGTTACCCATTACTGAGGATTGACTGTTCGATCGGCTGAATGAAATAGCAATGTTCTCTAAAATCGACTTGAGATCGGTCTGTCATTAGGTACACATAAAAGAGAAGGACATATACAATACTGCATTTAGGACTAGGTACGAGCATTATGATTTCATTGTAGTTCCATTATTTTTGAAAAATGGCTCATATTCATTTTTTTTTTTTATGAACAATGTGTTTTGTCCTTATTTGGAAAATTCCATGATTTTGTTTATTGATGACATATTTTTATATTCTAAAAATGAGGAAGAGCATGTTGAAAATTTGGTAGCAATGTTGATGTTGTTTAGAGCGAATTAGTTGTATGCTAAGCTTAAAAAATGTAGTTTCTTCCAGAGTAACATACACTACTTGGGACATGTTGTTTCCAAGGAAGGCATTGTAGTAGATCCACATTGGATAAGGGAAATCATGGAGTGGGTAGCTCCTAAAAATGTATATGAGGTGAGATCATTCATGGTATTGGAAAGTTACTACAAGAGGTTCATCAGGAACTTATCATAGATTTCTTATCATATTACATCATTAGAGGCAAGGAAAGAAGTTTTATTGGACAGAGGAGTGTGAGGCTATTCTTAAGAAACTTCAACAATTTTTGACATATGCTCCAATGTTAAAGATTGGTGATGCAGAAAAGGAGTTTATAGTGTGTATAGATGCTTTCAAGAGAGGACATAGTGGGGTCCTTATGTAGGAGGGATAGTTCCTTTGCTATGAGTCATGAAAAATAAGAGAGTATGCAAAGAAATACATCGCACATGATCTTGAGATAGCAATGATCATACATGCACTGAAGATGTGGAGGCACTATCTTTTTGGCAGGCAATTTATATTGATGAGCGGCCACATTGGGTTGAGGTAATTTTTTGACTAGCTGAATTTGAATGCATGTAGGCCATATGGTTGGGAATAATCAATGATTTTGACTTTGAGATTAGGTACATCAACGGAAAGGATAATAGGGTAACAAATGCTCTAAGCAGGTGAGTACTTGTAAATCACTTAGCAGTGATGAGCTCCTATGGGACAAAATTAAAGGATAGGATATTGTTGGCAGGTCAACATGATCACGGGTATATTGAGATTGTGTAGAGGTTGCAAAAACATACAAGTACAGGTATAGGTGTTTGTAGAGGTAAAGGTAAACGTATAGGTATAGGTGTTGGTACGAGTACAAACACAGGTGTTGGAACAGGTACAGGTACATGTGGTATAGCTATATGTACACATGTATAGGACTTGGATTACTATCTCATAGTATATTTATTGGTTAGATTTAGAGACAGAATATATGTATGAGACAAGAGTGATCTCAAGAAGGTGATCTTGAGAGAGTTTCATATGGAACCATATTCAGGTCACCCAGGCTACCAGAAGACATTGACTGCAGTTAACAAATTTTATTATTGGTCAAATCTAAAGAAGAATGTGGTGGAATTTTTATCCAGCTGTTTGGATTTTCAAATGGTTAAGGCATAGTGTAATCATCCAGGTGGATTTCTACAGCAAAATGGGACTCCAAAGTGGAGATGGGAGGTCATTTCCATGTAATTCATCATTTTTTCCTAGGACAGTGATATGACATGATTCCATCATAGTTATGGTGGATAGGTTGACAAAATTTGTACACTTTATTCTAGTGAAGACTACATACTTAGCTACTGATGTAGCACAAGTGTTTATCAAAGAAATAGTCAGATTAAATGGTGTTCCCAAGACTATTTTGTTAGACAGAGATGGAAAGTTCACTTCCAATTTTTAGGAGTTGTTTGTAGGTTTGGGCATTGAGTTATCCTTCAACACATCTTAGCATCCACAGATATATGGACAGACTGAGAGGGTCAACAAGATACTAGAGGAAATGCTGAGGATTTATGTCATGCATCAGTAGGGAAAGTGGGAATAATATCTTCCACTGTTAGAGTTTTCCTACAAAAATGGGTATCCAAAGTCATTGCGGATGAGTCCATTTGAGGCTGTGTATGGGAGGAGTTGAAACACTCCTATTAGTTGGAGTGATCTGGTTAACAAGGTATTGATTGGACCAAAGATTTTGGAAGAAATGGAACAATAAATGGAGGTGATGAAGAAGAACTTGAAGGTAGCACATGATAGGAAAAAGTGTTATGTATATAGGAACCGGTTGTTCAAGTAGTTTTAGGTTCGATATTAGTTGTACATGTGCATCAAGCCCAAGAATAGCTCCTTGGGTATTGGATAATGTGCTAAGATGGCACCATGATTTTCTGGAGCCTTCAGGATCATTGAGAGGATCGAACCAATGGCCTGTCGACTTGTAATTCCTTCCACAGTGGAATTCCATCATGTTTTTCATATTTTTTTTCTTGAGAAGTATGTTACAGATGTCATGTAATTGACTAGTCTTTACTGTAAGTAGAACTTGATGGAGAATTCCAGCAGGAGCCTCAGTGTATATGGAAGAAAAAGGTACTCATGCTATGGAACAGAGAAATACAGAAATTTAAGGTTAAATGGAAGCAATTTGGGCTTGATGAAGCTATGTGGGAGATGGTGGGTCAGATGAGGGCCATGTATCCTTCCTTGTTTTTCAGTTTAGGAAAAATGTTTTTGGTGTGATGTTGGTTTGTTTAGCATATGTTTTGGAAATGTTTTGGTATATGTTTTGATGTGATTATTGGATGTATTTACATATGTATGTATGTAAATTCTGGCATGAGCTATGTTATAAAGCTCCAATAAGTGTTATGGTGTCATGTCTCTATATTTTTCATGTTCTTATGATGTCATGTCTGTTTTCTTTTCAGCAGGGTGATCATTGTAAATACTACATCGAGCTATGTTATAATGCTCCATGGGAAATATGGTTTGTTTTCATCATTTTTGCTAAGGTATATGTGTGGTTGAACATTGAGGATGGTGTCCCGTAAGGGGGAGGTTTGTATAATAGCCCTGGTGAAACTTTGATGTAATAAAAAGTTAAAAATAATAACCATGGTTAACGGGACACTTATTCTAAGTTGAATGTTGGGAAAAACATCCTAGGGGTGTTCATTTGGTTTATTATGGCTAAGGAAATTGTCAAAGGAAAAGGAAAAGACTTTGGAAAGGGAAAATGGAATTTTTCGCACATTTATTTATGAAAATAATGGAAATTAGGAGAAAAGGGAGATGAAAGGTCATTGGAGGAAATTGAAGGAAAATAATGGAAAATGAAGAAAATAGAGGACTCGTTTATAAAAAAAGATTCAGAGGATCAGTTGGTACACTTTTTTAGTGAATTCTTTGAGCTCTCTCATTATTCTCCCTCTCTCGCTAACTCTTGGACACTTAGAGTCTTTTGGAGCACTTTCTCATTGAAGCAAGAAAGGAAAGAAACAAATACGTAGAAGGAAGCAAGCAAGGAGGAACATGAATCAAGCAGCTATAATAGGATTCTTTGTAGGCATTTTCTAGGTCCCTATAATACTAGTGTATCACCTGATTGTTATTGTTAGTATAGACCCCTTATTGTTATTTTTGTGTGCATGGAGTCCCCATATTTTTATTATTGTTCCCCATAGAATCCCACTATTTTTTTTGTTGTTCCCTTACATTGTTATTTTTATGTCTGTTAGGATTATATTGTGACCCCTTGGACTCCTATATATAGAAAGGAGGTTTTTTCATTTGTGTCATCAAAAAATTGTTCATTTATGTAATTTAAAGGAGGTTTCCTTCTCGAAGAGGCCGATTTCTAAGTCATTGATCCATATTTTCTTCTATTTAGTGATTTGGTTGCATAATTTTTTTTATTAAAACCTGGGATTCTAAGGGTTTACTTCTTAAAATAGGTCATTGTGGAATTTTCTCTATAACATTGTTTCTACGAGGCTTGAGAAGCTGAAAATTTTACCACGTGGTGTTGAAATCTTGATGAAATGTGTGTAAAAATTTTAGACCTTCGTTCACAATATTTTCATAGATATGATCTGTGGATGTTAGGGATTTTACATGATCCAAAAAAATTTCTTAAACAAGTGAAAGAGGGAAAATCGCCATAACTTTCCTTTAAGGAATCATATTGTAATTATATAAATGGTGACCTATATTAAACATAATGTATTTTCTTTTTTATCGATTTCAGATCCGAAGTTTGAAAGAGTGATATGTGGCATGTCGTACAAGTTCGCTCTACTAAACCAGTCCGTAATCAGGAGATTGTGGGAGATCAGGAATAAATTTTCCTTGAAGAATCCAAATTCGGTCTGAACTATGGAATTGGAAAGAATACTTAGATGGATACTACAAAACCAAATTTTATATCTTGAAGATCCTAAATCATAGAGAGATATCAGGTTCAATATTAACCTCCTAAATTGCATAACTTTTTTTGGAAAATTAAATTTGAAGTGATTACAAGGAAATATTAAAGCACATATATAAGTATTGGATTCTAAAATTCTTCCAAAAAATAATTACACATCTATTAAGTCCTCAAGAAACTCTACTATGATGCATGAAGAATAATAATTGCAACACGATATATCACAATTATGAGACCAAGTGCATCAAATTTTGCTCTAACAAAGAACAACAAAGATCAAATAAAAATTGGCATGGATGGATTAAAAGTAGGAATAGAAGCCAAGATGTATGGTTTCAATAATGGCATGGAAGAAAAGATCAATGGTATATAGGAAAAACTTGAAGGTTTGAAGGAAGGTTTGAAAAAATTTCTAAAAGAAAAACTTCCTGATCGTGAAAATGTAGTAGAGGAAACTCACGATGAGAACAAAAGAAATGTTAATAATGATATCATAGACTCTAGAATTGGATTGAAAACAAACCATATTTCAAATATCTATTTGAGGAAGTTTTATGGAAAGGATCCCGTAACATGGATACTACAGATGGAGGAATATTTTGATCTCCATAATGTGAAAAACACACAAAAGGTATCCATTGCAACTTTATATTTAGAACCCAATAAATTTTTATGGTATCAATGGCTTCGCTCTCATAAAAAAAATCTCACTTGGTCAATTTTTTCAAAGGAAACGATAGCACATTATGAGGATACAAGTAGAAACACCTTCTTTAGCCAATTTATAAATCTCAAACAAAAGGGTTCAATGGTTGAGGACATTGAGGAGTTCCAAAAATTGAATATAAGGGTAATTGATATTATACAGGAACATAGGATTGATGTATTCATATGGAATTTAAAGGATAACATCTAACATGAGGTTTGACTATGCGAATCTGATTCATTGGAGAAGGCATTAAGGTTGGTGAGAAAAATTGAAAGAAAAATTATGGTGACAAGGAGGGCTACCATCACAACTATAAACATGTAAGTGTTGCTACTCCTAGACTTCCAAAACCTACAAGGGTGACACCACAAAAATTGGAAGAAAAAAGCGAAAAAGGGATTTTCTACAATTTTGATAGAAAAAACATTAAAGGTCAGAAGTGTCCTGAGAAGAAATTATTTTACAGAGATTGTGAAGAGGAGGAAGAAAATGAACAAGAAACATCAAAAGAAGAGGATATACACCAGGAACCAACCATAGAGAAAGAATAAATGAATTCAATCATATCTTGTAATGAATTGGAAGGAATTACCACTCTTTAAAATAGAAGTACATGTCAAGAAGAAAAATGCAATTGTGTTGATTGATTTGAGTGGTACCCATTAATTTATTCATTGTAAAGTAGCTAAGGAATTGAATTTATTCCTATACCCAACACCAGAGTGACAAGTGATGGTTGCAAATAGAGGAACTATAAATCTCTCTATAAAGTGTCATAATATCAAGCTAACCATGTGGGAATATGTATTGAATACTTCAATGCTCTCCATTCAAATGGGTGGTGTTGATGTTGTATTAGGAGTCCAACAGCTACAATATTTGGAGACATTAGATTTTAATTTTCAAGAACTTTTGCTCAAATATTTTTGGGAAGGAAATGAAGTTGAATTATGGGGTATAGAAGGGAATCCTACAAAGATAATAATATCTCATGTCATGACAAATATTCTGAAGAAATAACAACGAGGTGTAATTGCACAATTATGCTCACTAGAGGTTCAACCACCAAAATCATCTATTTCTTCATATCTCCAAAAAGTTTTGGAAAATCATTCCAAGGTGTCTGAAACTACCAAAGGACTCCCACGTAATCGTGATCATGACCATTCTATTCATTTTATTCCAAGAAGTGTTCCTACAAACATCAGGCCTTACAGATACCCTTATGCTCAAAAGAGTGAGATTGAATGTATGGTTGAATAAATGTTAGAGGCTGGTATAATTAAACCTAGTAAAAATTATTTCTCTGCTCTAATATTATTAGTGCAAAATATGGATAGATCATGAAATATGTGTCCAGATTATAGGGAGATAAACAAGCTCATTATTAAAGATAAATTTCCCATCCCCATCATTGATGAATTATTGGAAAAATTACATGGAGAAATTTAATTCATAAAGTTGGATCTCCGTTATGGATATCATCAAATTATAATGAAGACTGGAGACATTTTAAAACCAACATTGAGAACTCATGAGGGTGATTATGAATTTCTGGTCATTCCTTTTCCCTTACTAATGCACTTTCCACATTTCAAGGTTTGATGAATTCCATTTTCAAATCCTTCCTTAGAAAATTTGTGTTAGTATTTTTTGATGATATACTAATCTACAAAAAGTCTTGGAAGGATCATGTTTACCATGTTCACGTGATGCTCAAACTATTGCACGAGAAACAATTATATGCAAAATACTTCAAATGTTTCTTTGGATTACATGAGGTGGAATATTTGGGTCATATTGTATCTCACGAGGGTGTTAAGGTACACCCTAACAAAATTATGTCCATTAAGGGATGGAAAATACCCACAACCATAAATCATATTCAAGGATTTATGGAGTTAAAAGGGTATTATCACAAGTTTTTTAAGAATAATGGGAGAATATAGATAGCTATAACATCATTATTGAAAAAATATGAATTTTCTTGGACTCTAGAAGCAACTAAGGCCTTCGAACATCTTAATGAGGAAATGCTCCAAGAACAGGTATTAGCTACGGAAGACTTCAACAAAACCATTATTTTGGAATGTGATGCCCTAAGAGATGGAATTGGTGTAGTTTTAATGCAAGAAGTAAGACCCATTTATTTTGAAAGTCATCCAATCAAAGGAAAGTATTTACATAAACCTCCTTATGATAAGGAAATGTTGGAAACACTACATGCACTAAAGTGATGACGACCTTACCTAGTGGGAAGGCACTTGAAGGTAGAAATAAATCATGATAGTATTCAATAATTTTTGCAGCAAATATTATCTTGAAAAGAGAAGAAAAAATGGGTCACAAATATTTTGGGTTATGAATTGGAAATCGTCCACAAAAAGGAAGAAAAATGTTGTTGTATATGCATTGTCAAGAAAGGGTGAGGATATGGAAGAATTTATTTTCACCATTTCTATTATCCAACCTCAGTGGATAACCAAATAGGGACATGAATGGAAGAAATATGGAGAGGTGCAGACACATTCAAAATTTCTAGCAAGATCCCACTACATATAAAACATTTAGGTTGAAAAATGATTGATTATGGTACAAAGATAGCTTACACATTTGTAAGAATTCCCAACTCAAAAAAATGATTATTTTTGAATTGAACACTTCTCCATTAGGAGGGAACTCAGGATTTTAAAGACTTACCATAGGGTCAAGAAGGATTTTTTTTCTGATGGACATAAATCTGATATTCAAAATTTTGTGGTAGAATGTTTGGTTTTCCAAAAAAATAAAGCTGAGACAATTAACATCTCAGGTCTATTACAACCTTTATCCATTCCAAATCAATGTTGGGAGGATTTTTCAATGGATTTTATCACAAGTTTAGCTAAGTCCGAAGGAAAGGGTGCCATCATGGTGATAGTTGACAAAATTACCAAGTATGCACACTTTTGTGCAATATCTCATCCATTTAATTCCAATACAGTTGCTACTACATTTATGTAAACAATTCAAAAACTATATGGAAACCCAAAGATCATTGTAAGTGATAGAAATCCCATTTTTACAAGAAATTTTTGATGGAATTATTTTCTTGTTTTGGTACTCAATTACCTCATAGTTCATCATATCATCCTCAATCTGATAGGAAAAACGAGATAGTGAAAAAATGTTTGGAATGATATCTTCCTTTCCTTTTATCTAATAAACAGACATAATGGGTCAAGTGGTTACCTCTGGCTAAATGGTGGTATAAAGCTTCTTTCCATACTGCAACAAAAATGACCCCATTTATGGGATTTTATGTATGTCATCCACCGTCCATCACATCGTATTTAAGAGAAAATTATAAGGTTGAAGCAGTGTAATATCACATCGAGCATAAACAAAAAGTTCTCCAACTCTTAAAGGATAACCTCAAATTGGTGTAAAATCAAATGAAACAACAAGCAATTCGACATCATAGTGAAAAAAAATTTGATGTAGGTGAATCAGTATTTTTACGGCTATAACCATACAAGAAAATGTACCTCAACCAAGATAAGAAGGATAATAAATTATCACCAAAGTATTATGATTCTTACAAGGTGATGCAAAATATTATTACTATGGCATACCAGTTGGAGCTTCCTGCATCTTATCGAGTGTACACAACTTTCCATGTTTCATGCTTAAAGAAGGTTATGGGTGACAAGCTCCCAGTTCAAACAATATTTCCAGAACTTGAAGAGGAAAGAAAAATCATATTGAAACCTAAAGAAGTCATAGAAGGAAGAGCATGAGAGCTATGATATTGATCAATTTCAAAGTATCTCATAAAGTGGAATAACTTACCCATTGAATATTTTACATGGGAGGATTAAAATTCTATACAGAATCATCCATAACTACTCAAGAATTGAGGAAAACACTTATTTCAAGGAGAGGGACATGCTAGGTACCTATAATACTAGTATATCCCCTTATTTTTATTGTTATTATAGCCCACTTATTTTTGTGCCCATGTAGTCCCCATATTATTATTATTGTGCCCCATAGAAGCCCATAATTGTTATTGTTGTGCCCTTACATTGTTATTTTTATGTCAGTTAGGATTATGTTGTGACCCCTTGGGCTCATATATATAGAAAGGAGTTTTTTTCATTTGTATCATCCAATAATTGTTCATTTATGTAATATAAAAAAGGTTTCCCCCTCGAGAGGCTGATTTCTAAGTCATTGACCTATATTTTTTTCTATTTTGTGAGTTTTTTGTATAACAATATTGAATTGCATGCATGATTTCCTTGATACATTTCGAATGCATGGTATTGCATGTGGTTCTTTGCCATATTGGAATGCGTTTTCACAAGTGTGATAGTGTATCCATCCTAGAATTATTATTTCTAGATATCCATGGCGTTGTGGAGTTCTCATGTGTTTGGTTTGGATGGATTACCAGATGGATTCAAAGCTAAGTGAGGTGCATCTCTGAATTATTATATAATCGGTTTTTTTGTTGCCTTATTTTAGGGCCTAGTAAAAGGAGTTTAGATTGAGGTATAGCCTGATAGATGGTGGTTTGATCTCTTTTTAAGTCATAGGAATCTTGGGTTTGGGATTGCGGCAAATCGTGGAGGGTATATATCATTTTAGGACCTACTCACCCCTGATTCATACTATTGGTTGCTTTAAATCCTAAGAAAATAGGAGACAGGAAAATTCCCCATGTTTTAGGTGGAGAGAATCCAGTAAAGTCCATGCTTGTGTTGGCCTAGTGATCTAGTATAGATCACCATAATTCCTAGTTTATGATTGATGAGGGTGAGGTGGTTTAGCCTCAAGATCCCTGGTTGGTTCTTTTGGTTTCATCCCCACATTCATGATTGGAATATGGCACGAGGTTAGTTGGATGAAGAGAGATTTGACTCAAGAAATATATGGTCGGGTGGAATGTAGAAGTCCCATATCCGGTCAATTTTTACACTCACTAATGAGAAGCTCATTTCTTTGGTTTTTGATGTATAATTGAACTATTTCTTATGTGTATTCTATTGTTTTTGTATCCATGATATTTATGTCATTATTATGGTTGCTATAAGTCATAGGGGATTCACTCTGCGAGAAATACCATAGCACGTGGGTTCATATTGGGGGATATATAATGAGGAAAAAATTACATAATATATTAGGGGATATATATAATATAAATGTTTTTTATATTTTGTTTTCTGGATAAATCTCTCTTACGGACAATAATGATCTCCCTAGTATCCCAATAGATAACTAGAAAAAAAAAACCATTTGAATACCTCCTTCTCTAAACTTTTAGAATTCAAATTATTATAACTTACAAATGAGGAGTTTATGCCCCTATATTTCAATGAGAAGTATGATGCAGACCTTTGATTTTCGCTCCAAAGAAATCCTTCAGTGAAGAGAATAACCTGTAATCAAAAACATGCAAATGATGCAAGTGCCCGCAATATATAATAATCAAAAACACCAGTTCAACTTAATGGTCAAGGTGATGAAGTATTGACATTGATTCAATGAATCTAAAAACAACACAATGAGAAAAAGAGGTCCATATATATTATCAAGAATAGAAAAGAGCAATCTTACAACTTGAGCCTTAATATTATACCGATTTCTCTCGTATGTTTGCATAATCGCACCCCCTGGTTTTACAAGCCTTTCTCTCTATAATGACTAACATACATTTATATTCAATGAATTATTGTGTACAAAGGTGTGATCTTGAATGTACAATTATATGTTAACCCTTAAACCTGAATCTTTAGCTCAATTTAAAGAGAGATTGGGGAGGTTTCAGATCCATCAATGGAGGGATGTGATCCTATAATGAAGGGTTTAGGATTCCTTTATCCAAAGGGATAAACTCCATGAGTGGAGGTATATATCACGAACTCGCGTGACTCTATAGGCTTTTAGTTGGAATAAAATCTGCCCAACTAGGCTTCTAGAAGTTAATTTTTCATGATTACTTCCTTTTACGGGGGTGCATAGTTTTTAAAACTCATAGAGTCGTTCAATCAAAAGCCAATGATGAGAAATTGTCTTCGAAGGCGAGAAACCTGCAATTAGAGAATGCATATTCCAAGGTATTGATATGATTTCTAAATCAAATTTCTATGTAAACAGTTGATGTTGATATAAAGTGATCCGTTGTGGGAGGGGCCTACAATATGAAGCCATTATGTGAAATTTTGAAGAAATTTTTTGCAAGGATTTAACTCAAGGATGGTCAATGAGAATGTAAACAAATTCTTGCAATGAATAGTGAATATGAAGTTTTACTTTATCTTGAACACATAACTACATTGAAAATGACTTCGTAGCATTTGAATTAAATATAATACCCAAAACCAGCCAAATACTTTCAATGAGGTTTGATTAAATGTAAGAAAAAATGATTACCCAACCTAGACACGGGTGCGACAAAGTGTCATGTTCAAGAGTGACATTATTCTTTTTAAAAACAAGTATAAAACATGGATTATTTTTCTCACTTTTTTCCCCACCATTACTGGAAAGTACCTCTTTATTTTTGTCAAGATTGAGGACGATAACATTTTCTTGTCATGTAAGCTCATCTTTCTAATGAGTCCATCTCAATATTTTTAACAAACCCTAAGAAGGAATGGTTCAGTCCTACTGTAATCGACATGTCATGTACTATTTATTTTTAATGAGTCCAACGTAGGATTAACTTGGTGTTTTTCATATTTAAGGAGTCAGAAGAAGAAAAAAAGTAAATCTTTAGTGTTATTTTTCGTAATTTTAGTCTCTCAAATATGAGAAAGGATAAAATAATGTAAGAGAGAACTCTATTGACCATGCTTATTCAATGTATACCGTTTTTATAATTATTCTAGTTTAGTCCGAAAAAAGGGAAAAATTATACTGAATAGATGTCAGTTCATTTATTTTAACGAGTTTGAATAGCCAAGTGATCAACGATCTCTTCATGTTTAGAGAGTCTGAAAATGGATTAAAAGAGGACTCCATGGTTTCACCTTTTTCGTATTTTTTGAGAGCCCGAAAAAGTTATAAAATTTTACACATCATCAAAATGATTCGTTTTCAAACACAACCTATTCCCTGCACAAAAACTCATAAAAAATTATAATCATTTCCTCTCAATCATGTTAAAAACATTCAAAATTTAACTTCTAAAGGTAATATATATATATATATATATATATATATATATATATATATATATATATATATATATATATATATATATATATATATATATATATATATATATATATATATATATATATATATATAATTTTATTCATGAAAACCTATAAAAAGTGGTCAGAACAATTCATTTTTACCTTTTGATTTCCAGAGAAGTGAAAACGAGTTTTTACCATAAACCTTCTGGAGCAGATATCAGAAGAACCAGCCAACCATTTTGCAAACCATTAATTCTAGGTATTTCATCTCATCTTTATCTTTCTTTTCATCAGTTTACCTTTTCAATTTAATTTTTTAGGTCATTTTAGAGGAAAAAAATTGTTAGAATCTGGCCTCAGGGGTGCACAGGTTTTTGTGGTAGAAATCATGCACCCCGATGATTTTTTAATATAAAAGATCATCGAGACGCCATGGGTTTTATACATAAATCCTACGCAATAATGCACTGTGTATGAATAAAAAATGTGCAATAGCCATGGGGTTTTCAAAAAATAAATTTCTATCAATAAAATATGCTCCAAATTCTCCAACAAGTTTTCTAATATTCCTAAATGATTGCTTTCAGACAATCAATCATGCTTTAGTGGAGAGAAAGAGAGCATGAATTACATGACAAGGAGGCCATGGATAGCCCAACAACACTTCTTGTGCTGAAGAATTGTGGTTTATATAAATTTTGGGTAACAGAAGGAATGAAAGCACAAGTGGAACTCATGAATTGGCTGGTCAATGCCTGGGATGTCCAACAACAATGATTCATCATCAAGGATCATATGCTTCTAATCAAGACAAAGGATATTTATTTCCTCACAAGTTCACCCCGAAGAAGAAGAGACATTCCCTTATTCAGTACATGACCAGGTGGACTACCTACTGCTTCATATATGGTGCCGCATTTCACAAAGGATTCTCAACAGAAGGATGTTCGTATCGACATAAAAACCATTGAATGACTAGACCTTAAGATAATTTATTTCATAGTTACCCGATTGTGTGTTAGTGCAACTCCACTTGTAGCTACCAAAGGACAACTTAAGACTGCTATTGAGTGTTCCAAGTGAACAATTTTTAACTGGTGTGAAGGAGTGTTGGTCAACATGAAAGGCCAAATCATGAGAATAAAGAATGTGTTATGAAACCAACTCCAAAAATAGAAGAAAAGAGAGATCAATTCCTTATAAATCATCCACTTCAAGGGGAAACCTCCAGTACATTACATAAATGAATAATTCTTGGATGATACAAATGAAAAAACCTGCTTCTATATATAGGAGTCCATGGGATCACAATATAATCCTAGCTGACCTAACAATAATAATGTAAGGGCATAATAATAACAATATTGGGGTTACAGGGGTACAACAATAATAATAAGGGGGTTACACTAACAGTAATAAGGGACTATAGTAGTAATCTAGGGACCTAACATGCCCCTCTCCAAAAAAGTGTTGTCCTCAATGCTTGAGTAGTTCCAGATGCTTCCATATAAAATTCTCATCCTCCCATGTAGAATCTTCAGTGGGTAAGTTCTTCCACTCTACAAGATACTCTGAAATTGATTGATTTTTTAGCTATCAGGTTCTTGTTTCCTTGACTCCTTCAGGTTCCAATATGATCTTTCCTTCCTCATCAAGATCTAGCAGTATTTTTTTTACTAGAATTTTGTCACCTATAACCTTCATTAAGCATGAAACATGGAAAACTGGATGCACTCATGCAGAAGCAGGAAGCTCCAATTTGTATGCCATAGTACCAATCTTTAGCAACACCTTGTAAGGACCATAGTACTTTAGTGATAGTTTATTATCCTTATTAGCTTGTTTGAGGGACATTTTTTTGTATGGTTGTAGATGTAAAAATACTCAGTACCCTACATCAAAAATTCTCTCACTGCGATGTTGATCTGCCTATTGTTTCATTTGATTTTGTGCTAAATTTAGGTTATCCTTTAAGAGTTGGAGAACTTCTTGTTGATGCTCGATGTGATATTCCACTGCATTAACCTTAGAACTTTTTCTTAAATATGATGTGATTGATGGTGGATGATATCCATAAAGTGTCGTAAATGGGGTCATTTTTGCTGCAGTATGGAAGGAAGTGTTATACCACCATTCAGTGAGAGGTAACCACTTTACCCATTGTGTTTGCTTATCAGATACAAAACAACGAAGATATCCTTCCAAAAATTTATTCACTATCCTATTTTTACCATTGGATTTTGGATGATAAGATGAGCTATAAGCTAGTTGAGTACTCAAACAAGAAAATAATTCTCTCCAAAAATTTCCAGCAAAAATGGGATCTCTGTCACTTACAATAATCTTTGGGTTTCCATGTAGCTTTTGAATTATTTCCCTAAATGCAGTAGCAACTATAATTTCTTTAAATGGATGAGGTAATGCACAAAAGTTTGCATACTTTGTAAGTCTATCAACTAGCACCATGATTATACTCTTTCCTTCGGCCTTAGGTAAACCTGTGATAAAATCCATTGAAATCTCCTCCAAAAATTTACTTGGAATGGATAAAGGTTGTAGAAGACATAGAGTCTTAATTCTCTCAACTTTATTTTGCTATAAAACCAAACATTCTGCCACAAACTTTTGAATATCATTTTTAAGGCCATCCCAAAAAAAAATTATTTCCTCACCTTGTGGTAAGTTTTTAAAAATCCTGAGTGTCCTCCTAAAGTAGAAGTGAACAATTCCAAAAGAATCTTTTGTTTTAGTTGGGAATTATTACAAATATATAAGCAATCTTTGTACCACAAGGAATCATTTTTCCAACTAAATGTATCATATGTACTAGGATCTTGCTACAACTTTTGAATGAGTGTCCACACTTCTTCGTCCTTCTTCCATTCATCCCTTGCTTCGATTATCCAATCTAGTTGGATAATAGAAATTGCACAAAGCAATTCTTCCACCTCTTCATCCTTTCTTGAGAGTGCATCTGCGACAACATTTAGCTTCCCATTTTTGTAGATTATTTCAAATTCATAACCCAACATCTTTGTGACCCATTTTTGCTGCTCTTCTGAAGATATTATTGTTGGGAAAAATACTGAGAGGGGGGGGGGGTGAATCAGTATTTACTGCATAATCAAATCTTTTTACTTTTTCATTCCTTAAAACCCATACGCTACTTTCCTTCAGTAAACTAGCGTATATACGCGGATCCCCTTTATTAAACTAGCGTATACACAGAGATCTAGATATGTCATTAAATCTTCACTCCTATTATTCCATCATTCATTCATCAGTTGATTAATAAACAGTAAACATGTGCAGTAAGAACATAATAAGCCATCACACAAAGCATCACACATGAACACCAGGATTTTTAGGTGGAAACCCAAATCGGGAGAAAACCACCGCTGCAGTTGCTCAGCCTTCAATATTTTATTATAGAGAAAACATCTTACAACATATGTGCTGGCGCAGACTTGACCAGCACGCAGGCACCCACCTGCGCTCGTTTACCAGCCTCTCCTCGAAGGGAGCTCCAACCCCCTGACTCGTTTACCAGCCTCTCCTGGAAGGGAGCTACGACCCCCCGATCTCGTTTACCAGCCTCACCTGGAAGGGAGCTACAACCCCCTGACTGAAGGCTACAACCCTCAGCACCACCTTGGACCACGTTTCATCAATTTTCACACCGGATCCAACAACTTCAATAGAACACCACTTGCAGGCCACATTTCATCATATTTTCATACTGGACCCTTTCCATACTTTTAAGCACAACCATACATCATCAAAAGATACATATCAACACAGATCAGATAGCAGAAACACAGCAGAACAGATCAGATATTTCATACCCCTTGCTTCAGCAAACCCTAGTTTGCATACGCGCTTTCCCTTTACTGATGTCGCGTATATACGCACTTCCGTCCACACAAACCAGCGTATACCTCAGTGTATATTTTATTGCGCATACGCGCTTTCTCTTCGCTGAAGCCGCGTATATACGCGCTTCCTCCGCGGCGAAGTAGCGTATAGATCTTTAATCATTACAGAGCTGCATACTTCATCAGATCAGATATTCAGTTCAGATCTACCTTTTTGCTTCAGACAGATGTTCGCCTAGATGCTCGCCTCATCACAGCTCTAAGCCTTCCATAATCAGATCTAGCAAATACAAGAGAAATTCAGATCTAGATCTCCTTCTTCATCATTGGTGCATCATACATTCAGATTTATCATTCAAGTGTAACCCTTTCCATTCAGATATACTTCAGAGAGAAGTATTCATTCAAGCTCAGACATCTTGCACACACTCTCATTATTTGCACAATGAATTTCTTCTCCTTATATAGGTTTACCCTTTTCAATACCATGAGCCCCCTTTTTCAATACCATGGAAGAAAACAATACCATAAGCCCAAAACTACCTGGACGGGGTCAATTAGGCGGATCATTACCCAATACAATGGGTTAATACCATGGTGGTTACCCTTGGGTTTGCACTTTTTGAGCGCTTTTTCCCATACGCGACTTGGCACGTTATTTTCCGCATGCATACGCGACTTCCCCTAGGCCAATCCGCGTATACCAAGAGACTTACTCTTTTTCAACATAGATTTAGCACTTGCTGACTTCTTTTCTTCACTGCCTTCTGTACACACTGCTGATACATTAGATTTACTTCATCAAGAACATATTCTATCAATCACAACTTCATCAAGTAAGTTGCCATCTTCTTCATCAAGTGAGTTGTCATTCAATGACAACACTTAGCATCATCTTGCTAACTAACATCATATCACATCAGATTTACATCGATTACCAAGTCCATCAAGTCAAGCATAACTTCATCAGGTGTATTGCCATCAAGGACAACACATGTCAACTGTCACATGTCTTCATCTTCATTCAGTGGGTTGCCATCAAGTACAACACTCTGCATCATATTTCCAACAATTATTTGTTCCAAAAAGTGTTTAAGACTATCATGATCAGTTTTTTCCTTGAAGTGTCTTCCCATTAGGCAAGGTTGCCATTTCTTTACTGCATGTAGTATTTCCAAAATTTCCTTCTCATAAATAGCTTTCTGTAAATACTTTCCTTTTATTGGATGGCTTTCAAAAGAAATGGGTCTTCCTTCTCGCCTTAAGACAACACCAATTCGATTTCCTGAGGCATCACATTCCACAATAAATGTTTTTGTGAAGTCTAGCGTAGCTAGGACCGGTGCTAGACACATTGTCTCTTTAAGATGTTGAAAGGCCTTAGTTGCTTTAGGAGTCCATGAAAATACACCTTTCTTCAATAATGTTTTTATAGGTACCGCTATTCGCCCATAATTATTAACAAACTTGCGATAATATGTAATGTTCCAAATCTAGAACTTGCTGCTCCATTAGGAATATCTTGAGATATTCCAATTCCTTCTTCAGTGAGACATCACCAGTCCATTTCAGAAATTTAATGTTAAGGAATTTATAGGATATGTATCCTTATAAATAAGGGAGAGATCCTGAGGCTAGCTAGCCCTTCACAGACTCTGTCTATGGATATGCAATATTCCACTTCGGGAATTTCTGCTACAGGGTCCTTGAGGACGTTGTATAAGGAAGTCACTACATAAATAAGGCAAACCACTACTGGGATGCCCTATTACATATCTAATAAAACTCCCTTGCAGAAAATTACCTCAAAGAAATAACTCTAGATGGGTTATTCATATCTCCCAAATCTAGGTCTCTAAAACAATGCTCAATGAGAGAGCTTACAACAATACATGAACATTAACATTAAATCTGCAAATTTGAAATACAACATAAGAGGAAAAATGCTGCATCCATCATTATATTATCATATCAGCAACAATAAACAGAAATATCATGAGGAATTAACCCCTTATACAATGGGAATCCATCTCCAATGATTACACTATGAAATACAAATGTTGCTGCAGCTACACAAAATGTCGGGCGACCATGCTTGTGCAGTTATTATGAGAGTAGTAGCTGTTGCATGTGTGAAAAATGATAATGATGTTGAATGATACAAATAAATAGCCCAATAAAAAAGGAATGGGTTGGAATACATGATTTCTAGCCAATCTAGGAGAGATTGCTAGAAATGCCGGAGAATACAAAATGTGACAACAGACTTGTCATTGCAACTGAAATGAAATATAAATGAGGCCATGGCAGATCTAAAATGTGATTTCCCTCCTCTGATAATGTCTCCAAGCACAAAGGGCTGATCCCTTTGCCTCAAAAACACGCTCCTGATGAGCTCTATGAAACCCTCTCTCACTGCCTCCATAAAATAATGCAGTTTCCTCCATGGACTGCGTAGTGGGAGATGATGGTAGTGTGAACTAAGGCCAATGATCTAAAATAAAGCCCAGGAATCCTCCTTGCAGCTCCTCGAATGAATATATCACTCCTCCACTGAAGAAAAATAGGTAAGATGAACCCATGAATTCCTCCTTTGTTGCCCCCAGCAACACAACGTCATCTCTACTGCAGAAATAACATTGTAGCTGATGGTAGTAGCTATGGACAATGATGGATTGAGGAAAATCAGCTCATTCTTCATCCTTCCTTGAGGAATAGGTATGGATTCTCGACCGGGAACACCCTAGTGCCCTAGGGCACCATCACCCTGCTAAACAGCCCGGGGATGCAAGCCTTTGCAGACCCAAGTCTGAAACTCTAAAACATGAATCCAAATGGGTTTCCATCTCCTCCTTATAAATAAAAGGAACTCTTCTCCACCAAGGTCCCACCAATTAGGGTTTCCACCCTCACATGAGTGTCTTCCCTCCAAAACTACGCAGCTTCTCTAGGAAGCCTCTCCTCCTTGGGCGACGTTGTTGACTTTAGTCAAAGATGACTAATCCAAGTGATATGGGTTCCATTCGCACCCTTAGGTGTTTATTTCAGCTTCTTATTTTTCCTCCTTTCACACAAGGAGTGTTATTTATTCATCTAAAAGGGGTTAAGGTATCTCCTTCCCCATTTTATTATGCAAACATAAAATGTGCAACTATAATGTTCCATTTTAGCTTGAGGCTAAAAATTGGGAACATTACAGTCCTCCCCTCCCACATGTTGCTTGCCCTCAAGCAACTGCATAGAGAGAACAAAATTTTCTCCCCCTTCTTCTCTTGTGGCCTCCTCATCAATGGTCCCACCACTACTCAAATATGCTGCAATAAATATGTCCTCCAATGCTTTCTCGCAAGTATGCAAGCTGAAAATGATGCTCCTCATGGAAAGATAGAAGGTGTAGCAGAATCCTTCTTGCTGGAATGTGGCCTCCTTAAGGTAGGAGTGATGATGTGGATGGGCAAATTCTACTCCCATTGATGATCCTCTCATCAATGCTATCATCCAAATGAAAATCTCACCCCTTATTTCTGCAATGAGTTGGGGCTTAATGGAGAGTTGTTCTGGTTTCCCATGATGGCCCTCTCTCCATATGCTGCTCATATGTGGCTTCCTTTTTCTATGGGTTGGAAAAGTATGGCCTCCAAGAATGGCCCGAGCTACCCCATCAAGAAAAATCAGCCATGAAATGCCTCTGTAAATTCTCCAAGTGGTCCCTCCCACAAGAAGGTACAAGTAGCAATGTGGCAATCATGGTTTTCCCATGGTATCTCCTGCAAAATAAAACATAAACAATGGGGAGAGTCATGTTCCCAATGGGCTGTACATACAATACTCTCGAAATAATGCTCCTCATGAGTGTACAACATCAGAAATCCAAGGACCAATACACAATAGAAGCAAGCTGTCAAATGACAACCAGAGAGTGGTTCATAGCTCCAGTCATGGAACCTGCACAGTGCCTCTTGGCCTACCTCAAAATCAAAATTAACAAGTTCTTTGCTAGCCACTTGTTTGCTGCCACAACATCTCCTCATAAGATGAAAACATGGAATCACAATTTGGTGCCAATGGTTCACACCAAGAAGCATGTGGCTTCCCCCGCAAATCATCATAAGAATAACCAAAATTAAGGCTACAAGTCGCTGCAAGTACAATATGCCAAGTGAAAGAAGGGATGACCATCCTTGAGACAATAGGCTGCTCATATGGAGTAAAGAGGTACAAAATGGTAAATTATACCTTCTCTACCATGTACTTGAGACCTTGAGCTAAAATTACTCATCTGAATGCTCTCCCTCTGCTCCAATGAGTAAGGGAGTGGTTGTGCCAACCACTCCAAAATCATCCAAGCTATGCATTTTTCCATATGCTGATGAAGATCATGATGAATGACCTCCGAAGTTAACTCCTCTAGCGAAGCAAAGTATGCATCCAAGTGCATAGCTAGGAAGTCCTCATGTGCTGCATGCAATAGTTTCTCCTTGAGACTAGAAAATCTAGTCAAGAAGAATATGCCATAATGTTAGATGACCATATCATAAACTCTGTATCAGTCATCTCCCTCCTGGTCATCAAGAATCATGCATGCATCAAGATCCTAGGAATACTCAACCAAAAGCTGAGTCCTCCAACCGGGATCAATCCTCCACATAGACAGCGGTGGTGTTTTGCAATATGGTGCTCCATCATGCTGCTGCCTGCTACCTTGACATCCCCTCATGAAAAATTCATCCTCCAAGTTACTGCCATGCCATCATGCAGCTACTCATGCTCAAACAAAAATGATGCTCTCTGAAAATGAGCCTCCCATGAGAGACTATCACCTCCAAAGAATCTCGCGATCCTGGTCAATGCAGGCATGAGTGGCCTCCATCTACTCCAATGCATGAAAGAGTGCTTCGTCAAAGGAAGTATCCTCTCTCTCACCAAATCTATGGAGCATTCATCCTGCATCATGAGATGCTATCCTCCATGTTTGCAGCAACTCTATATGCGCAGTAAAACTGATGAGAATGGGCAGTACTGAAAATGAGAGAGTGTATCCCTCCTTCTTATGCTTATCCCCAAATTCTCTGCACTGTGGTGGATTCCTCCAATGTCTCCACCTCTCCAAAATCCAAGAGTGGTGAACCAAATGACATTATACCTCTCATCATCTCTGGATCATGTCACCTCCCAAGTGGAAAACCTCCAAAAGTGAGACATCAAGATAGGAAGTGGACTGTATATTGAGAGGAATGAAAGGTCCTCTATCTCTACTGCGTAGTGTAGTCCCTCTCCGATGTGAGGAAAATATCTGAAGTAGTTAACGATGAATTTCCATCATCCCTTCATGCTGATCCTTCTGCTCTTCTTCTTCTTCCAATAGTGTAGCGTTGTAGGTTCTTCTATGCACCTTTTCTATACCAACATGTGAGTGTAGCTCCTCCTTAATGAGAGTCCTTGAATATTGGCCTTCCTTTGAGATAAATACCTCTACACCTCACAAATGGAAGAGTTCCATTCATACAAATGGGAATCTTGCCTCTAGCAAGCCATCCTCCTAATTTACTCCCCCACTAGAAAGATGGAATGATCTTTGTTTCATGGTCCCCTCCCATGCATGCAAAGTGTTTGAAGCTTTGTCACACCATGTTTCACATTGGTTCTCATCAATCCCTTTTGAAAAACTCCTTTTAAATTCAAAATATGATCTCTCATTTGCATGAAAACATGAAATATAATTTTGAAACCAATCATCATGAATCATACCTTTTGAGTTGCACTGCTAGTCCTCCAAGGCCTCAACTCTTTCCCTCCATCCTTCTTGCAGTAGCTATGGGAAATATACTACGTTGTGGATATTCACGTGTGGCTAAATGCTCACACCCTTAATGAGAATAGCTAGGGCTTGATCATTCACAAACCCTTTCAGAAAATTTCTCCAAATTTTTCCCTTTCATCAGATCTTCAATGATGTTCTCAATGGTCTGGAAAAGAAGAAGGGAGACCTCCTCTTCCGTCATTCCTTTTCCCTTGTTTCCTCTCTAAATATACTCTTCTTAGAGAGAATATCCTCTTGCTGATGGAAATCTTGTGCACAAGTTGAGCCAAGATTGATGCTCTGATACCATTGTAATGTTCCAAATCTGGAACATGTTGCTCCATCGGGAATATCTTGAGACATTCCAATTCCTTATTTAGTGAGACATCACAAGTCCATTTGATAGATTGAATGTTGGGGAATTTATAGGATATGTCTTCGTCTAAATAAGGGAGAGATCCTGTGGCTAGCTGGCCCTTCATAGACTCTGTCTATGGATATGCAATATTCCACTTTGGGAATTTCTGCTACATGGTCCTTGAGGACGCTGTATAAGGAAGTCATTGCATAAATAAGGAAAACCACTATTGGGATGCCCTATTAAATATATAATACAACTCCCTTTCAGAAAATGAGCTCAAATAAATAACTCTAGATTGGTTATTCAGATCTCCCCAATCTAGGTCTCTAAAATAATGCTCAATGAGAGAGCTTACAACAATACATGAACATTAAAATTAACTCTGCAAATATGAAATACACCATAAGAGGGAAAATGATGCAGCCATAATTATATTATCATATCAGCAAAAATAAATAGAAATATCATGAGGAATCAACCCCTTATACAATGGGAATCCATCTCCAATGATTACACCCTGAAATACAAATGTTGTTGCAGCTACACAAAATGGCGGAGGACCATGCCTGCGTAGTAATTATGAGAGTAGCAGTTGTTGCATGTGTAAAAAATGATAATGATGCTGAAGGATAGAAAGAAACAACCCAATAACAAATATTTGGGCTAGAATATAGGATTTCTAGCCAATCTAGGAGAGATTGCTAGAAATGCCGGAAGATACAAAATGTGACAACAGAGTTGTCACTGAAACTGAACTAAAATATAAATGAGGCCATGGCAGATCTGAAATGTGATTTCCCTCCTCTGATAATGTCTCCAAGCACAAAGGACTGATCCCTTTGTCTCAAAAACACACTCCTGATGAGCTCTATGAAACCCTCTCTTACTGCCTCCATAAAATAATGCAATTGCCTCCATGGACTGCGCAGTGGGAGATGATGGAAGTGTGACCTGATGCCACTGATTTGAAATGTAGCACGGGAATCCTCCTTGCATCTTCTCCAATGAATAGATTACTCCTCCACTGAAGAAAACTAGATAAGATGACCCCATGAGTTCCTCCTTTTCTACCCCCATCAACACAACGTCCTCTCTGTTGCAGAAATAACACTGTAGTTGATGGTAGTAGCTATGTTCAATGCTGGATTAACGAAAATCAGATCATTCCTCATCCTTCCTTGAGGAAGAGGTAGGGATTCGTGACTTGGAACACCCTAGTTCCCTAGGGCACCATCACCCTGCTAAATAGCCTGGGGATGCAAGCCTTTGCAGACCCAAGTCTGAAACTCTAAAACATGAATCCAAATGGGTTGCCATCTCCTCCTTATAAACAAAAGGAACTCTTCTCCACCAAGGTCCCACCAATTATGGTTTCCACCCTCACATGAGTGTCTTCCCTCCAAAACTGTGGAGCTTCTCTAGGAAGCCCCTCCTCCTTGGGCAATGCTGTTGACTTTAGTTAAAGATGACTAATCCAAGTGATCTAGGTTCCATTCACACCCTTAGGTGTTTATTTCAGCTGCTTATTTGTCCTCCTTTCACACAAGGAGTGTTATTTCTTCATCTAAAAGGGGTTAAGGTGTCTACTTCCCCATTTTATTATGCACAAATAAAATGTGCAACTATAATGTTCCATTTTAGCTTGAGGGTAAAAATTGGGAACATTACATAATACCTTGTTAACCCAATAAATCCTCGCAACTACTTTATGGTTGTGGGGAATTTCCATTCCTTAATGGCTTTAATTTTTTTAGGGTCTACCTTAACACCCTTATGAGATACAATATGACCCAGATATTCCACCTCTTATACTCCAAAGAAACATTTGGATGTTTTTTCATATAATTGTTTCTCGTCTAATAGTTTGAGCACCCCGTCAACATGTTGAACATGATCCTTCCAAGAACTGTTGTAGATTAGTGCATCATCAAAAAATACTAGCACAAATTTTATAAGGAAGGGTTTCAAAATAGAATTCATCGGCCCTTGAAATGTAGAAGGTGCATTGCTAAGGCCAAAAGGCATAACCAAAAATTCATAATGACCCACACGAGTTCAAAATTTTGTTTTCATAATATCTTCCATCTTCATTCTAATTTGATGATATCCTGAACAAATATCCAACTTGGTAAAATAAATTTCTCCACATAATTCATATAATAATTCATTAGTCACAGAAATGGGAAATTTATCTTTAATATTGAGCTTATTTATCTCCCTATAATCCGAACACATGTGCCGTGATCCATCCTTCTTATGCACCAATACGATTGGAGCAGAGAAAGAACTTTGACTAGGTTGAATTATACCAACCTCTAACATTTCTGCAATCATACATTCAATTTTGCTCTTTTGGACATTAGGATATATGTAAGGCCTGATGTTTGGAGGAAAAATTCGTTGAATCAAATGAATAACATGATCATGATCAGAAATAGTTGGGAGTACTTTGGGAGTTTCAAACGCCTTCGAATGATCATCCAAGAATTTTTGGAGATATGGAGAAATAGATGATTTTGATGTTGGAACTTCTAGTGAGCATAATTGTGCAATTATGCCTCATTTTTCTTTATTTAGAATATTTTTCATGACATTAGAGCTTATTATCTTTCTAAGCTTCCCTGCGATACCCCGTAATTTGAATTCCTTTCCTTCCAAAAAAAAATTCAGGAAAAGTTCTTGAAAATTAAAAGATATCGTCCCCAAAGATTGTAACCATTATACTCCTAGTACCACATCAGCACCTCCCATTGGAATTGAAAGCATTGGACTATTCAATACATATTCCCCCATGGTTAGCTTGATATTATGACATTTTCTAGAGAAATTTATAGTTCCTCCATTTGCAACTATCACTTGATATTCTGGTGTTGGGTATAGGAAACAATTCAATTCCTTGGCTACCTTACAATTAATAAAATTATGGGTACTACCCGAATCAATCAACACTATTAAATTTTTCTTCTTGATATGTCCTTCTATCTTGAGAGTTTGAGGAGTGGTAATACCTGCCTATGCATTAAAATTTATGGTCACACTCATTTCTTCTTCTTCTAGAGTTGATCCCTGGTGTATATGCTCTTATTTTGAAGTTTCTTGTTCATTTTCTTCCTCCTCTTCACAATCTATGTAAAATAATTTCTTCTCAGCACACTTATGACCTTTAGTGTATTTGATATCACAACTATAGAAATTTTTTCTTTCTTTCTTCTTCCAATTGTCGTGGTGTCAACCTTGTTTGGTTGTGGAAGTCTAGGAGTAGCCACACTTCCATCTTTATATATGTGAGTAGTAGGCTTCCTTGTTGCAATAATTTTACATTCAATTTTTCATGCCAATCTGAATGCCTTCTTCAATGAATCAGGTTCCCAAACACGAACTTCATGTTGGATGTTATCCTTTAAATTCCCTATGCAGACATCAATCTTGTGTTCCTCTGGAATATCAGTTACCCTTATATTCAATTTTTGGAAGTCCTCAATGTGCTTCCCCACTGAACCTTTTTGTTTGAGATTTAGCAATTGGCTAAAGAAGGTGTTTATCTTTGTATCCTCATAATGTGCTATCATTTTCTCCGTAAAATTTGACCAAGTGACAATTTTTTTATGAGAGAAAAGCCATCGATATTGCACAAATGTATTTTTTTATAAATGTAAAGTTGCAATGCGTAACTTTTGTGTGTTTTTCACATTATTGATATCAAAATATTGCTCCATCTGTAGTATCCATCTTACGAGATCCTTTCCATTAAAATTACTCATATACATATTTGGAATATGGTGGTTCTTCTATCCAACATTAGAGTTTATAAAATCACGATTAACATTTTATTTGTTCTCATCATGAGTTTCCTATACTACCTTTTCACCATTAGGAAGCATTTCTTGTATCAACTTTGTTAAACCTTCTATGTCTACTTTTAGATCATTCTTCATGTTTTCCATGTTTTCTTCCATGTCATCCATCTTAGCTTCCATGCCATCCATATAATCTTCCACGCCTTTCTTCAAAACTTCCATTTCATTTTTTGTTTCTCTTTGCGAGAGCGACATTTGGTGCCCTCGCTCTTGTAATTTTGACATGTCATGTTGCAGTTCTTCATCTTCATGAATCATAGTAGAGCATTATAAAGGCTTAATGGGTGTTGAATTATTTTTAGGAGGAATTTTAGAAGCCAATACTAATATATATTTTACAATATTCCCTTGGAATCAATTCAAACTAATTTTTCACACAAGACTTATGCAATTCGAGAAAAATACACACATTTTTCTTGCTTTTAAGGAGCTCGATAATGAAATTGAATTCTCGCTGTATTTTCGGATCCTAAATATCAGAAATTTGGCCTTGTAGTAGCCCTTTGAATATTATTTCATACGACATAGGTCTGACCTGATTTGGATTCTTCAAGGAAACGTTATGTCCAATATCCAAAAATGACCTAATTATGGACTAGTTCAAAAGAGCGAACTTGTATGGATTGCCACGTGTCACTGTTTCCTCCTTCAGCTCTAAAATTTATACAAAGGAAACTACCGTCCTTGTACTTATGGCCACTTTTTACATAATTCCAATCTGATTCCTAGAGAGAGAGTTATGATGATTTTCACATGGTCACCTATTTGAGATGAAATTTGGGAGCCTGAAAAACCCTAACTTCCATAGATCATAGCTCCAAAAATATTGTAAACCAAGATCTGAAATTTTTACAGGAAGTTCCTCATGATCACAGCTTCATTTTGTAAATATTTTTTCTTCTGAACCTTTGTAGAATGAATGTTATAGCACACATTCCATGATGACCCATTTTAGGTGAAATTGGGGAACCTGAAAAAGCCCTGACTTCCACATATCATATCTCCAAAAATATTTTGAAAAAATATCTGAAATTCTTACATGACGTTCCTCGGGATTTTGAATTTTCTCTGTAAAAATTTCAGATTTTGAACGTTAGTAGAATTTTTTTTATATAAAAAATTCCAAGATGACCTGTTTAGAGTAGAAAAAACTTAGAATCCAAAGGTCTGATACCAAATATTATGAAACCAACTACAAAAATAGAAGAAAAGAGAGATAAACAGCTTAGAAATTAGCCACTTCTAGGGGGAAACCTCCAATACATTACATAAATAAATAATTCTTGGATGATATAGATGAAAAAACATACTTCTATATATAGAAATCCATGGGATCACAATATAATCCTAAATGACCTAAAAATAATAATGTAAGGGCACAATAATAACAATTTTGGGGCTATAGGGGTACAGAAATAACAATAAGGGGGTTACACTAACAAAAATAAGGGACTATAGTAGTAATATAGGGGCCTAATAGAATGGGAAGCTGAAGATCTTTGGTTATGGAGCCATTATCATATCTTTCGCTTTAGACAGGATTCCACTCGTGGTACCTCAGCAATCAGTAGTGGATCCAGTGGGAAGGAGGGAACCATGTGTTTTACGATGGGTTTCATTGATGGCTTGCTATGGTGGTGATGGTGGTCTTGTGGTTCGATATACTGAGTTGTTTGTATGGCTTAGGAGCTAAATCTTCATGATAGAGGTTGCTTTCAAGGGTGACCCTAACACATCACTCCCACTAGAAACATAGTGGGATGCATCAGGTAAAATATCTCATTTTTAATTTTTCTCTTATCTAATTTTTATTTTATTTTATATTGTCCAATATTGATAAAAACATTAAAATGCAGATGTTTGCCCAACAAAACCAGTGGTGGTTCATTCTTTTAATAGACAAGAATCAAAGCCTATAGAAGAAGCTCCACCACTAACTAATGCAACAAAGGCCCTTACAGAGTTAGAACACAACCTGGAGATTTTTACCATTGACATTCTAGGGACTGGGATGGATTATTTTCTTCTAAGGTACTAGAGGAATGTGACTGGGGTTCTGTGTCCATTGAGGCGATATCTGTGTAGAGTGGTTTGCGTTATACACTGCTACTATGATCATCATCATGGATAATTCATGGTCGATTTAGATTGGAATTTTTTTTTTGTATCAGTTTATTTAGATCATAAGTTTTTTGAAACCTATGATTACTAACATTGTAATATTTTTTGACACACAACTATTTTTTCCTAATGATATTACTACTTTTGATCTCTGAGTATCTTGTTCAATATGGATTGAATTTTTTTTTTTTAATTTTAATGCTGCAAATGTCTAAAAATTGATTAGCCAATGCATCATCCAATGTGTTTAAATTTCTTGAAATGTGTTGATATTCTATATAATCAAATTTTCATTTGAAGAGACAAACCGTTAAAACCATTCTTAACAAATACAGATTCATGAGAGCATAAACATTTTTCAAATGTAGTACAATGAGCTGTGAATCTAACCTAAAAATAAAACGTCGAATTCAAAATGCAATGGCATCAGATAATATCTCAATCACTACACTATATTTTGCAATATTGTTTGTTTTTTGATTGACATAAATCCCATGAATAGAAACTAGCTCATAAGTGGGTGAATAGATAACCCAAGCAGTGGAAGATATGTTCCATGTACTACGATAGGTGTCGTTAGGAAAGACAATGTAATTTTGAGGGAATTTAGACATTTTTAGTATCAAGATTAATCAAGATAAGCAACAAAATTAGTGAAATATAATCAAGAAAAATAACTAATCTAAGGCACACTATTATAATTTAAGGAAAAAATAATATCTTCACACAAAAAATCATGCATAATATCTCTTTAAATAAAGGTAATTACTGGGCTTATATAAAGAGATGATGCCATAATCAATTAATTCATAGGCCCCTTTTGCAAGCGCATGCTTAACAATATAAGTACCATGCCACATTGGTTCGAATTTACCAGTGCCTAGTTTAATGTGAGCTTGATCGTATACTAAAACTAGTTCACCTTCTAAATAGATACGACAGTTAACGGTTTCATAATGTTGAGCCTTAACACATTTTTTATGAGCTTTGGTAACTAATGTAGTAGTGTGACGAGTCTTATCTAACTGTGCTAGGTATATGAAGTATTTTTCCTTTTTAGATGTAGCTGGTAATAAATCAATGGCTAGTTTGAGTGATGGGATTTGACATTCAATGGGTAAAACAACTTCTAAATTGTAAACGAGTTGAAAAGGAGTAAACCCTGTCGATTTTTTTGTAGATGTATGATATTCCCATAATGCAAAAGAAAACATGGTATTCCAATTCATTTTATGACTTCCTAAAATTTGTTTAATCGTGTTGGTTAAAACCTTGTTAACAGTCTCAACTTGGCCATTGACATGTGGGTAATATGTTGTAGAATTATCATGGCATAGGCTAATTTGAGTGGAAATTTTGGTGATCATAATGTTTTGGAAGTGGCTTCCATAGTCCATAAGGATAGCTTTAGGGACACCAAACCTAGAAATCGCATGATTGAATATGAAAATAGCTACAATTTTTCTGTCAGTTGTGAATGTAGACATGGCCTTAGCCCATTTGGTAAATTAATCAATAGCTAGAATAATCTACCCATGCCCCCCAGCTGAGTGAGGGTTACATGTACCAAAATCGATGTCGCATTTTGCGAATGGACTGACAACTATGATTGGGTGAAGAGGAGCTAGAGGTGCACTCATATTTCGATAAAAAAATAGGCAATTATGGCATTTTTAACCACAAGGATACAATCTTTGAATAGTCATGGCCATAAATAGTAAGCACACAATATCTTTTGGGTTGTGGAGAACCCAGAAGTATGACCACCACATGCTCCAGAATGGCAGTCATTTAAGACCCTTTTGGCTTCTTTGTGAGTTATACAATGTCGAAAAACAAAATTGGCACCACAACAATAAAGAGTGTCACCAAGAATATTGTGTTGTTGAGATTGCTATCGAATTCTATGTCAATCAGATCTTGAAAGGTTTAGCCAAAGGGTTTGGGTTTGAAGATATATAACAATACCTAGATACCAAGGATCTAATGTACTAGTTAGAAATAGAGATTCATCAGGAATAATGGTCCTCTGCCACTGTTTCCAATTCAGTATAGGGAAATTCTGTAATATTCCAAAATGGGAAAACTCAGCAATACATGCATGAAAAATGAATTTTTCAGAAATTTATGAAATAATAGTTAAATGTAGCCCATGGATCCATTCATTCATACATTATAACAGTCATAAACAAAGGGGTATCTAAAAATAATCATGGTAGCTTAGTTAAATAAGCCTCCCAAGCCATTATTGCTCAAAAATCATGCAAAAAGAGGGGCTGCAACCATGAATAAAACTAGAAATACCCTGACAACATTATTTTATTACTCCTGCAATAGCAGTGAGTTGTACATAAGATCTAGAGCTACTATGCACATAAAAATTCAGATCTATATCAGATCCATGTACTATATAAGCTCCTCTAATGAACCCCCTTGGGGTTTTCACCAAAACAGCATGTAAAAAGTGTAGATCTGAGATCTAAGGCTGCAGATCTATGGAAATATTTAGATCTGGAAAGTGGATCTGATCTGATATAAACAATACAAATGATCACCTCCAATAGATCTCCAAAGTGAAGGGCAGATCCCCAACACTCATAAAATCAACTCTCCAAATGGTGCACTATATCACCCTGCAACTTCTTCTTCAGAACTAATGCAGATCTAGATCAATATTGTGTTGTAGGGGGGAAGATACTGTTGTATTATAGCCAAGATATGAAAATGAAGCTCAGTACTTTCAATGGAGTAGAACTCTCCTCCACTAAAAATGAGCACTAAAATGGCCTATATCTGAAGATCTAGTCTCCACTTGCTACAACTTACTGAAATAGAAAAACCCTCAATATGATCTGCACTATCAAAGGAAGATGAATATTTGCCTTCATCTAGATAGTGGAAAATATGGTGCAAGGTTCCTGCAAGAGCTACTCAATGGGAGAGGTGGGATTCTCGATCAGGAAAACCCTATGCTAAATAACACTCTATCATAGCTAAACAGCCAGAGAAATAAATATGTTTAAACAAACCATATATCATAAAATCATAATCATAATCTAAGCCCATATGGCTGCCATCCTCTTCCTTATAAACAATGTGAGCCTTCTCACCTTCGGTCCCACTCTTTAGGGTTTCCAACTTTATGCAATGAATCTCCCTCCAAAACTGTGTTGTCCCATCATCAATGCCACTCCTCCATAACAACATTGTTGGATTTGGTCAACCTTGACTAGATCTTCATGGAATTTCTTCTTCCACACTCAAGGTGGCTTTACTCTAATTATCTAAGATGATCCATACTCCCACTGAGTTATCTTCATTAATGTTCCACTTCCTCCATACTAGCTTTATTGACTTGGTCAAACTTGACTTTGTCCACATGCATTAGCCTTTTTTCACACATGAAGGCGCTTAATCCAACAGTGAATATGATCCCTTTCCCCATTAAGAGGGATTTTATAGCTGCTAAAGGGTTTTATGGGTCTCCCTACCCATTTATTCATCTAACTATGTGTTTGGAGAAAAAATAATATTCCAATTAGCTGCATGTTAATTTAGGAATATTATAGTCCTCTCCTTCAAAATGTTGCTTGTCCTCAAACAACTCCAAGGATATAATTGAAGAGCTTCTCCTCTTCCTCCTGTAGCATCCTAATGTGATAATTTTCTCAAAGTGACAATATGCTTACTCATAAATATGTTCTCAAGTTGTTCCTCCCATGTGTAAAAGCATACCTTTGGTGAAAAATCCAAATGGCTCTCATCAAGAAAAAGTGGGATATCCATGGGAACAACTATATGCGGTTTAGAGGCCTTCTTGAGGCATGGAATCTGAAATGTATTTGGAATCATCATCCCCATGTGAAACCTCCATTCCCAAGCTATCATCCAAAAAACGTGAGTCATCCTCCAACATGGTAACTCCTAAAACATCTCCTCCACCTTAGGCTCCTGCGAAGAAGGTGGGTTGCATAGCTGAATATGTGGGACTAAAATGTCAATTCCATGCTATTTCTCTCTCCACTTATAATATTTATGGGGCTGCTATTGATTTTGGGCTGAAATATTATGGTCTTCAAGAATTACCCAAGTCACCCCACCAATCAAAACATCCATGAAGTGCCTCTCTCAAGAACTCAAGTTCTCCAAATGGCTTCTACCACATGAAGACAAGAGGTGTAGTGTGGAAATCATGGTTTTCCCCTTGTTTCTCCTGAAACATGCAACATATGAAGTATAGAGAATCATACTCCCAACGGGCACCTCCAACTCTTCTACCATCCTGCCAATAAAGCTTCCCATAAGAACAAGAACATAATCAATATATGGAAGAAAAAGAAAATAAAAACAAGCTATCATATGACAACCAGGAGGTGGATCACAGTTCCATATGTGGAACCAGCGCAGTGCATCTCTTGCTTGCCTAAAAGAAAAAATGGAACAAGTGTCCTTTCAGCCACTTGTTTTCTGCCACAATCATCCTACAAGATGGGATCATGAAAGTTGAACTTGGTAACAATGATGCACACTAAAAATCATGTGGCATCCCCCCCAAACCACAAATAAAATGGCCAACATCAATGCTACAAATGGCCTCAAGTACATCACAATAAAATATACAAGAAGGGATGATCCTCCTCTGTACAATATGCTGCTCATAAAAGGTAAAGGATTGAAAATCATAATGCATAAATATACATCCTCTACTATGTACCTTGGTCATTGAGTTGAAATGGATCAATTGAAAGTTCTCCATCACTCTCAATGAGTAGGGAAGGGGTTGTGACAACCTCTCCATCATCATTCGGCTACGCATCTCTCCATATGTTGATATACATCATGTTGGATTCCCTCCGAAGTGAACTTCTCCATCAAGGAATGATATGCAACAAGATACATGGAAAGAAATTCCACAGTTGTTGCATGTAACAGCTACTCCTTGAGCTGAGAAGCTCTAGTCAAGAAGACTCTTCCATAAGAATAGATGACCTTATCATCCACCATGTATCTATCATCTCCCTCCAGATCATCAAGAATCATGCAAGAAACAAGATCCTAGGAGTACTCTACCAAAAGTTGAGACCTCAAATATGGATCAATCCTCTTAAGAGACAGTGTTGAAGATCTGAAATGTGAAGCTCCCCACATGTTTTTGTCTTTCCCTTTGACATCCCTCATGCAAAAGTCAACAAACATAATGTTGCTATATGTGGGAGATCCCTTCCAAAGTGGAAGTACCTCCTCCTCCTCCAAGGTTAAGGATTAGCCTTTTTGCACCATGACAGTGCCATCTCCTACTCCTGCAAGATCATGAAAAGTATGGGAGAAGATCAGCCCATACTCTCTCAGTAACAACCAAAGCAACAATAGCTCTAGTTTCCTCCCCACACCATCATCATATAAATCATGGAGCAACAACATGGTAGTTGATATGAAAAATATCACATCACCCCAATACACCCAAAATCCTTGCTGCCATATGATGTAAGTGTCATGCCAAGTTTCCTCCACCAACATACCCTTTGGATAAGGATATGTCACATGATGGCCAAACCCTTTCAAGAGTAGCCAATGCAGTCTTGCCTCCTGCTTCCCAGTATCATAAATCTACAAGTGGCTTTCCAACCTCTTGCTCATCAACATCACCCATCCAACCCATGTTGAGTGTCTATCATCATGTCCAAAAGTGGCATTCCTCCAATGGAGAATACCATCCTCCCAAATCAGATTTATGTCTTTTCATTTCATCGGATGTTGAAATGAAATCTCCTGGAGATCTCCAATTGAAGACCACTCATCAATGACGAAGTTGATCCCGTAAGGATCCAAATAGGTGGTATAAAAAAACCTCCCATCATGATGTGAAATATCCATCACAACCATGAGAGATGTTATCCATCATAAGATGTCCCCCAACAAATATCTGCCCATCCTTGTCATACATATGGGAAAGTCATTGGAATGCTCCAACAATGGTTGGCCCCCAAACTCATCACTATTGATCAATGATAGCATCGTTGATCTCCATGATGGTGCATCTGCAGTCTTCAAATAATACTCTATGTTGAACACATAGTTCTTCATGGAATGGTTCAGAACAATACTCATCCCATCCTCCAAAAATCTACACTCCAACCCCAAGAGTTGTGTGCAGCTCAACAGTGATACACTAGGATGACTGTATATCTCTTCCTTCAGTAAATCAAGGATGCCCAACGCAATGAAATTCTACTACTCCACATCAGCAATATGTCTTGACCCTTGGTCATGTAATAGCATGACCCAAAAATCCTCCATATGATGTGCTGAAATAATAGGAAATGGAAACATGTGCATACCTTGGTAAAGCTTGGGAACATCTTGTACTACTACAAGGGTTCCTTCATCAGGTGTGATGGATTCCCCAACTACTAATGATGATGGTTTCTCCTCTATGGCTTCATTAGCGCTAGTACAAGTCTCCTCCTCGTCATGCATCTCCAGAATGGTGCATGTGACTCTAGATGTCAAGAGATGAAGACTACTTTGCAAAGGTGCAAGTATCTTTTCTCCTGTAGTAAGTGGTGGTGAAGGCTTCTTCTCCTCTGATTTATTCTTGTCAAACTTTTTGACCAATATTTGAGTAAAGTCTGAAAATGTAGTCACTCTTGCATGACTGAAATGGTTGAACCAACAAATGTTTTCTTCACCCTCAAGGTGTAGTGCTACAATCTCAACAACTTCTTTCTTTACTACTGGATGTAGCAGGAAAAATGCATCCAACTCGATTCCCAAATCCCTTTATGTGCATGAGGATGACCTCTCAAAATTAGACAATAGAAAACTATTTCCCTTCCTCCTTCTATTGCTATAAGGTCTCCTTTCTTCTTTGAGCTAAATGAATTGTGGGAGAGTTATATTCTCCTTGAAAGCTCTAGGTTGAGACTTATACTCTACAAGATACTCACTTATAATGTCATGATCTAAGTGTTCTCCATCTCTATAGCTCTTTTCTTCAAAATAAAAGGTCATAGTATTCTTCTTTGGAGCTCTATGAAATACCATATCTTCTTTTTGATGATAGGAAGTACATGGACATTCCTCATCTTGAAACCCTAGAGTGGTTCCACTTCTTTTCTCCATTCTTCTTTGCTTGACCTCCTTGGTGAGGTTTTTCTTAGATATGAAAAGATATGAGATAAAACTCATTCCTTCCATCATTCTGATCTCTTTCTCCTTCTCTTATTCTTCTTATAGCATATTGGCTAAAAACTCACAGGCTGAGCCAAGATGATGCTCTGATACCACTGTAATATTCCAAAATGGGAAAACTCAGCAATACATGCATGAAAAACACATTTTTCATAAATGTATGAAATAATATTTAAATTCAGCCCAAGGATCCATTCATTCATACATTATAATAACCATAAACAAAAGGAGATCTGAAACAAATCATGGTATCTTAGTTAAATAATCCTGCCAGACCATTATTCCTAAAAAATCATGCAAAAAGAGGGGCTACAACCATGCATAAATCTGGAAATACCATAACAATGTTATTTTATTACTCCTGCAACATCAATGAGTTGTACATAATATCTATAGCTACTATGTGCATAAAAAATAAGATCTATATCAGATCCATGCACTATACAGGCTCCTCTAATGAACCCCCTTGGGGTTTTCAGCAAAACACCATGTGCAAAGTGTAGATCTGAGATATAAGGCCGCAGATCTATGGAAATATTAAGATCCAGAAATTGGATCTGATCCAATATAAACAATACAAATGATCTCCTCCAACAGATCTCAAAAGTGAAGGGAAAATCCCCAACACTCAAAAAATCAAATCTCCAAATGGTGCACGAAATCACTGTTGAGCCTCAAAATTATGCTTTCTTTCACCTCATTTTACCTCATTTTCCCTTTTCCATTACTATCCTAGACCCAATTGATCAATGAATATAGTTAAAATTACTTCTAGAATGATTTACATGACTGACTTGCTAAGTTTTGTGATTTTTGCCATTGTAAAGCATTTTGACCGGAACTAGCTGCAGAATGCAGACATTCCGTAGCTAACCGGCGATTCTGCAGCTGCCTTCACGTTTGAGTATGTTCCAGGTGGCCTCTCAAGGAAAACCGCATATGAGCATAATCCACGTCATGTCTACATGGTTCGTTGCTCATCATGGAGGAAGAAACGAATTCTGGGTACGGTTTTGGAACGTGGGAACACATTTAGGAAAGCAGAATTCTATTAGGACTGTCTCAGTCCAGATGTCTTTTTCCTCTTCACGCAGCCACTTCAAGAGTCCTAATGTGATTCCGATAAGGAAAGACAGTGTTCCTGAATTGTTGCAAGTCTTGTTATGTGCATTTGCTTTATAAACACTTGGGAAACCGAGATTTGATGTTAGATTTTATGCTAGATTTTGTTTAGACTCTGTGCTACATTTCTGAAGACGCAGAGTGTTATGTTCAAGTTATTTCATCTTTAATGAAGCAGACAGTGTTGTTGTGAAGGCGTTGATCTAATTGGGAGTTGAATTCCGTCAGGTGGTAGAGGGCCCCTGCCTCTTGCACGGATTTATTTTGCGTAAATTAGATAAGTCTTCTAGCTGTCTTTACATTTTGAATTTGAATTAATAGTTGTTTTAATTAGCTACTGTAGTTGTACTCATTCTAACTCTTCCACAAGAAGAAGCTCTTCCAAAAGACTATAATGATGAATGGGAAATGACTATAGTATTGTAGGATTAGAAGTTGAATTCATAGTTGTTTTTAATTAGCTACTGTAGTTGTACTCATTCTAATTCTTCCACAAGAAGAAGCTCTTCCAATAGATTATAATGATGAATGGGAAATGGCTATAGTACTGTAGGACTTAGTTGTAGTTTTTTTTGTTCATCATCACAGTTACACTTGTTCTAATCACTCTTCCACAAGAAGAAACTCTTCCAAGAAATTCTTAAGAAGTTCAAGACATGACCGTGATAATGAATGATTTAGTTGTGTGTTTGTACTAAGTATCATCTCTGTTCTTGCTCTTAAACGCTTGCCCAAGACATCATAATGACGATTAGGATATGGATATGATATCTTAGTTTTTCATTTTCTTTCAGTCCTTTATATTTGCATTTGCATTCAATTACACAGTCAGAATTGTTCTAGCTCTTCCAAAAGAAGGAATTATTCCAAAATATCAATAATGATGGACAAACAGATTGTGTAATTTCATACAATAATGCATGATAGCATAGTTAGGATGCTCCGGAGTTTCATTACACTTAATTCATGATTCAGTTATTTTATTTTGGGTTTGATAATGACTTGTAGTTTGGCATTGTTTTAGATTAGTGGCATCTTAAGTTCACTCTTAGATTAACTCATTGCATTTGCACTCCACATTCAATTATTATTCACTGCACATTAGATTATTTCAGTTGTTAGGATTAACAAAACAACCTTCATTATTCACAAACCTCTTCTTGTTCTAAAATCCATAATTGACCTATAACCATATGAACAGAAGACAACATCATTTTAAGGCCTGAAGTACCTTTTTAATTTCCTCATCATTTCATAAACAGAGCTCTCCCTCAAAAGAATACTTTGAAAAAGAAATCAATAACTCTTGAGAAAAGGTTTTGTGACATTCAATTAAATTGCAGAATAGAACTAGGAACTAGTCCTAGAATAGAAGATCTTAGGATGGTATCAATGTTTTTCCTCCAAATCTGTTTCAAATCTCTAATTAAGGAAAATAATGTTGCATCATTGTAAGATTAGTTGTTTAACTGTTTAGTTAGAGGATTTTCATGTTTAGTGATCATTTCTCAAGTTTAGTTTGTGTTTTGAATCATTTGTTTGAAAGTCATTATCAAGCTTTGCTTTTATTTAGTCATAGTTTAGATTCAGCTTCAGTGTTTCCAATTGCATTTTCCATTTGTTATCCATCAATTAGGTTTAACTCTGTTTTTAATCATCAGCTCATTTCCATCAACTTTCTAGGCATTTTCCTTGTGAACATAAAACCACCAAAAGACCAAAAACATCATAAATCACCACAAAAGACCAAAAAAATCACAAAACACTACACACAACGCATTAGGAAACAAACACCTAGGTACATACAATACACTTCACTTCAGCAGTTTACAAATCCTGGTTGACAATTAAATGAGCTCAGTTTAGGAGACTAGATTGAGACCAAACATTTTGGCGCCGTTGCCGGGGAAGTGAAGACTAGGTAACCTTTGTTTCTTAGCATCCAAAAACAATTTTATGCGTAGGGAGAGAGATTCAAGGGGAAGATTTATAAGCAGTAGAGGCAGAAGTTTGATTTCTAGAACACCACTTGTTTCATCTAGATCCAGAGCTAGTACACCTTCAACTCAAACCCATATTCCTTCCTCCCTTGATCCTGGAATTCTAGAAAATCTAAGAACAACTATTCCATTAGAAAAACCTTCCACTTCATCCACTGAACCTGCCATAGAAGAAGATTTAAAAACTCCTGTTAGGAACACAAACCTTTCCACTTCCACAGGAGAGTCAACCATGGCAGAAGAAGGAGGAGGAGGAGTTTTTAATGGAGAACACACATTATTTGGAGGTAGAGGTAGAGGTAGAGGAGAAGGAGGTAGAGGTGCAAATGGAGGAAGAGGTAGAATAGGAAGCTCTTTTGGGTTCCCTATACTTGATGAAGAAACCAATACAACCATGAAAAACATTTCACCCTCTGTCCTTCCAAACTTCTATGGACTTAAAACTGAAGATCCCGAAACTTTCTTATTCGATTTTGAAGTGCTGTGTAGAACTTATGACTACCTACAAGATGCTCAAAAACTGAAATTATTTCCTTCAACTTTGAAGGGAGCAACATTGAAGTGGTTTATGAGTCTAATCAGTAGTTCTATTAGAACATGGGAAGACATGAAACAAGCATTTCTAGAGAGATATTTGGATTATTGTATGCCGGTTAATCATAAGGAAGAAGTGTTCAAGATGTTACAAAAAGAAGATGAAAATTTGGAAGATTTGTTGGAAAGATTTAATTACAACATAAAAAGGGCAAAAATGGAAAACCTAGATCAAGACACCTTAAAATCTCTTTTGTTGAAAACAATTAGGGATGAATGGTTGGATATCCTTAACATGATGGGAAAAGGAGATATATCACAACTCACATTACCTGAAATATCTGAGTTATGTATCAACCTTTCAAGAGGGAAATCTAAAACTGTCAAAGGTCCAAGAGATCCCGCTCTTGCAAGGGCAAGTAAATCTGCTTCTGGGACAGTAAGTAGATCAGAAATAGGACACATGCTTGATGATTTTAAATCTGACATCTTAGGGAGTCTTCGTGAACAAATAGACACCCTTAAGATACAAAACAAACAGAAGGCTGAATCTGATGCTTTGGCAATCTTTTGTCCCAAATGTAGAAAGAAACATGCTCTAAGAGAGTGTCCTTTGGATGTAAAAGTTGTAGAAACCTGTGTCATTTGTTCTGAGAAGCATGAGACCAAGAATTGTCCTTCTCTTCCTGGTCTCAAGGCTTTTTTTCAGGAAGAAACTCCTACAGATTCCACAGAGTCTCTTAACTTTGTATCTAGAAGACCTTGGCAGGGACCTCAGACACAAGGATTCCATGATCAAATGTATAATCAACCTCCACCTTGGAATTCTTGGCAGCAACCTTGGCCCCAATTTCAAAATCAATCTCAATTTTGGGCACAAGGATCACAAAGTCCCTATGGAAGATACTCTCCATACTTTCAGTATCCACCATCCTATCCACCATATCCACATTTTTATCCTCAAAATCCTCAACAAAATTTTCCTCAAAATCTTCAACAAAACTTTCAACAAAATTCTCAACAACATCATCAAAACCAACCACATCAAAATCAACCACTTCCATTACCATTCCCTCAAAAATCCAATCAATTGCCAGCTCAGCCCATACCAAACCCCAATAATAAGAACCCTCAGAATACATACATGATAGAAGGTCAATAGTTTCCAACTTATTTAATTACTCCTCTAGACCTTAGTGATGTTCAACTTAGGTCTGGAAGGGTACTTGAGAAGAGGAAACCTTCTGTGATCATACAAGAACAAGATAATTCTGAGGAAGACTCTCTACGGGTGAATAAAAGTCTTGAGGAAGACACATCCTTTCAAGACCCAAACATTGAAAAACTAAAACAAAAAGATCCAATAAATTCAACTCCTGTATTAGAGCAACCATCCACATCTACTTCTATACCTCCCTTTCCGGAAAGATTACAAATTGATAGAGGTGTAGAAAAACAAATCATGGTGCCTAGTTATGATTTCTTAGATGAATTGAGAAATGTTTGCATTAAAATTCCATTATTGCAAGCCATCAAGGAAATCCCAATTTTAGCCAAAACAATAAAGGAGTTGAGTATGAAGACAACAAAGAAAAGAATAAGAGAAACCAAGAAAATTCAACCGGTAGGACAAATAGCAGACATTATGATGGGTAAGATTACTATTCCAAAGTACCTTGACCCAGGAAATCCAGTTGTCAAAATTCACATCAATGGAATTGAAATTCAAAACACACTCATTGACTTAGGAGCAGCAATAAACATCATGAGTAGACAAATCATGGACAAACTGAAACTTCCTAATCTTCTCTTTACACCCACACTATTACAATTAGCAGATAGATCTGTGATCAGACCAGATGGGGTAATAGAAGACATTCCAGTGTCCCTAGATTCTTGGGAGTACCCTGTGGATTTCATGATCCTAACTCCCAAGAATAATCTAGGAGGCCATCCTCTTATACTAGGAAGACCTTGGTTGGCTACAGCTGATGCTTTTATTAGTTGTAGGTCCGGTGATATGTATATTTCTGATGGTAGTTCAACAAAGAAATTCACTTTATATCCTCCAGCTAGGACAATTACAGATCTAGATGACACTCAATGGATAGAGGATGGAGAATATTTACAACCACTCTTCACAATTTCAGAAATTAGTGAAGATAATCAAATTCTGAATACTCTAGAAAACTTTGAATCCCCTCTAAAACACAAACATGAATCATTTCAAGAGGGATCCAATATTGAGTTTTTGTCATCTAGGCAGATGTCTCTTCATTCTATGGACAAATTTGGCAGCTCTACAAGTGAAATTTTTCCAGGCAAAAATTTGAATATAAACAAGAACCTAGAAAAATCTCAACAAGAAGAGTTAATCAAAGTATTACAGAGAAATTCTTCTGCATATGCATGGGAATACACTGACATGAAAGGGATAAGTCCCAAGACTTGTACTCATCACATCTATATAGAGGCAAATTGAAAACCAATCAGACAGCCTCAAAGATGGATGAATCCAAATCTTAGGGAAATTGTCAAGGAAGAATTACAAAAATTGTTAAATGTTAACTTCATCTATCCTATTTCAGATAGTCAGTGGGTTTCCCCTTCAGTAATTGTACCTAAGAAAAATGGAAAATGGAGGGTGTGTGTTGACTACCGAGAACTGAATAAAGCTACTCTTAAAGACCATTTTCCCTTACCTTTCATAGATCAAGTATTAGATATATTAGCTGGAAAAAAGTACTTTCATTCCTAGATGGGTTTAGTGGTTACAATCAAATCCAAGTAGCACTTGAAGACCAAGATAAAACCACATTTACTTGTCCTTGGGGTACCTATGCCTACCGAGTATTGCCATTTGGATTATGCAATGCACCTGCAACATTCCAAAGGGCAGTATTAGGAATTTTTTCGGATCTAATACATGATTGTGTGGAGGTGTACATGGATGACTTCACAGTTTATGGGAATACATTTGAAGAAGCTTTAGAAAACTTGGAAAAAGTCTTAAAAAGATGTCAAGAAGCAAACCTTTCACTTAGTCATGAAAAATGTTTTATGATGTTTACTGAAGGTATTGTTTTAGGGCACCACATTTCAGGGGATGGGATTAGAGCTGATGAGGCAAAAGTTGAAGTCATTTCTAACCTATCCATTCCAAGTTGTCAAAGAGATGTTAGAAGTTTTCTAGGATTTACAGGGTATTATCGAAGATTTATAGAAAAATTCACCAAAATAGCATCTCCACTCTTCAAATTACTCACCAAAGATTGTGAATTTAAGTGGACTTCTGATTGCCAGTTAGCTTTTGAAACCCTGAAAACCAAAATTTCTGAAGCACCTATATTAAGGGGACCTAACTGGAAGTTACCTTTTCATATCTCGACGGATGCTTCCGATACAGCTCTGGGAGCAGTATTGGGACAGAAAGATTTAATTCCCTATGCCATCTATTATATCAGTAAAAATTTGACTCCTGCAGAGTTAAACTATACTGTAACTGAAAAAGAGTTTTTAGCTATTGTTCATGCCATTAACAAGTGTAGACACTATATAACAGGCTATGAAACTTTTGTTCACACTGATCATTCTGCAATTAGATATTTAATGAATAAATCAATCACTAATGGAAGAGTTATAAGATGGTTGTTATTATTGCAAGAATTCAACATTACTATTCTAGATAGGCCTGGAAAACAAAACACTGTGGCTGACTTCCTGTCTAGAATTCAAAATATCAAAGATGACACTCCGGTTGAAGATCAATTTCCTGATGAATATCTTTTTGCAGTTTCTACTCAAACTCCATGGTTTGCTGATATTGCTAATTATTTTGTTTCAGGAAAATTTCCTTCAATTATGAATGCAAGGGATAAAAGAAAAATCATTAATGATAGTGCAAGATATTCATGGGTCGCTAATGAGTTGTACAAGATAGGTTCAGATTTGATCATTAGAAGGTGTTTTCGTGAAGATGAGATGCCTGAAATTCTCAAGGCATGTCATGATGAACCTTGTGGCGGACACTTTGCAGATAAGAGGACAGCCTATAAGATCCTTAACTTAGGATATTATTGGCCATCCTTGTTCAAAGATGCAAGGGAGTATGTAAAAAGGTGTGATAGTTTCCAAAGGGTAGGGAAACCTTCTCCTTCAGGTGAGATGCCATTACAACCTCAGGTACACATTGAACCTTTTGAAAAATGGGCTTTGGATTTTGTAGGACCTATTAGTTCTCCATCAAGACAAAAGAAATATATATTAGTTTGCACTGATTATGTTACTAAGTGGGTAGAAGCTAAACCATTACTTGTTGCTAATGAATCATCTGTAATTACTTTTCTTTTTGAGGATACTTTTACTCGTTTTGGTGTCCCAAGGGAAATTGTTACAGATCAAGGAGCTCAATTTACATCAAGGCTAATGGAGCAAATGATGGAGAATTACAAAATCAGACATAGAACATCTACTCCTTATCATCCACAAGAAAATGGTCAAGTGGAATCCACTAATAAAGTCATTGAAGGAATCCTAACAAAGACTGTTCATCTACATAGAAGAGATTGGGTAGATAGGCTTCCTGAAGCCTTGTGGTCCTATAGAACTACATGGAGAAACACAACAGGCCATACTCCTTATGAGCTTGTTTATGGAAAGCAAGTTTTGTTTCCCATAGAGTTCCAAATTCAAACCTTCAAAATGGCAGTTCAGTTAGGACTTGATTTGACGGAGGCACAGAAGCATAGATTGGAGCAAATTAATGAATTGGATGAGATCAGACAAGATGCAGTTCAGAAAACAAGTCTAGTCCAATAGCAAAGGGCTAGATGGCATGACAAGTACATCGAGGAGAAGAAATTTAAAGAGGGTGACTGGGCTCTCTTGTTTGATTCAAAATTCAAGGATTTTCAAGGGAAATTTCAGACACATTGGCTTGGGCCATATGAAATTGTTCGAATTTTTGATAATGGGGCAGTAAAAATCAGAACTATAGATGAAGAAGAGGTCAATTTTCTTGTGAATGGTCATAGACTGAAGCTATACCACAAGCCACTCTCAAGAGAAGAGTTTGTCAAGAAGTTCCAAGAAAGCAATGATGTGAAGTTAATGAAGAAGAGTCTCTCTTCTTCATCAACTTGATTAAATTTTCTGAAGCATTTCTCTTTTGAAAAAAAAAAAAAAAAGGTATAAACATGAAAACCAATCATTGATTGGCATGTTTATACAGAAAAGATAGGGTGAAAATCAGAGTCTCTCTGACACTCTAACTTTTCCCATTTTTGTTTGTACTAGCAGCTGTTACAAAAATCATAAGTTCAGTTCCATAGTGCTTATGATTCATCTCATTTCATTTCACTCCATTCACTTATCCATTCATACTTCATTTCATTCATTCACTCATGTTCCACTTCATTCCAAGTTTCATTCATCTCATTCCATCCTCCATCCATCTCATTTTCATAACAAAATTTAGAGTTTGATGTCTTGCTGTAAATAAATAAAACATGTCATAGATTGCAGGGAAGTCCTTATGTTCTTTCACTCCATTTCATAAACTGAATCCATTCCATTTCATCATCCACTTCATACATATCATAATCCATCATCCATATTCATTCATAACATATAACATTTCACCCATATTCCAAAAACACTCTATTTTCATGATTAAAATGCTCTACAGGAACATTCTGCAGCTCAGTAGACATTCTGCAGCTGATCAGCCTTTCTGCATCCAGACAGTCTTTCTGCAGCTACAAACCCTGAAGGCATCAATCAGTAGACATTAGAATTGCAACAAAATGACCCAGCGTATCCATGAATTAAAAGCATCAAGAAAATTATGAAGACTCTTCCAAAGGTGAACAAGAAGACAAAGACTACAAAAATCAAATGAAAGGCAGAGGTAACAAGTTTAAATTATAATGGCATTTCATAAAATTTTAGCATAGTTTTAGTTATGGATTGTTCGAAAAGGTTGTTTTAATTATTTTTATTGATCAAAACCAATAAACCCTCCATATACTTTGGATTAAAACCTCTCAATTCAAATTTCATATCCGACATCATTTGAGCGGTTAAAATGGTCGAGGTATTTGAAATCTTCACATCTCTTAACCAAATCATTCAATGATGATTCCCTCTACCGTCGTAAAAATCTCCATCGTCTCTTCAATCATTAATTCATTCCCTCCACCTCACTCCACTACTTCATTCCGTGACCACTGCCATCACTCCATTTTGTAGCCGGCATTTCATTCCGTAAACAGAGATATTATTATCACCGAGAGAAGAGACAAAGGATATCAGTTTGAATAGCATTGAGCATTGTAAACTCAGAGCAGAGAAAAAGGGTAAATTCAGAGGTATATCCGCGTCAGAATTTGAAGCCATTTGATTCCGTGGGCAGACAAAATATCACTGTGGGCAGAGTTTGAGCATTTTCACTATAAACACAGAAGTGTAGCAGTGTGGAGTTTGAAGTCTTTTGTCACTAGAAGACAGAGGTGTTGCAGTGTTGAATTCAAAACCATTTTCTACCAAGAGACAGAGGTGCTGCAGTGTTGAATTCGAAACCATTTTCTACCAAGAGCCAGAGGTGTTGCAGTGAAGAAATTGAAGCCAGTTGTAACTGTCAAACAGAGACATATCAATCCAAAGTTCAATTGTCAACAGAGGCATATCAGCTCGAACTTTTGAAGCTGATTGCTACTATTAATCATCGGTATGTCATTTCAAAGTTTGAAGCCATTTCCATTCAGAACTTAAAGCCATTTCAATCCGAAAGTGAAAGTCATTGTTTTTGTGGGTAGAAGAGTGTTAATTTGAACATTGAAGAAGCAATCATGGGTTTCATTGTAAGGACTGAACCAGTGGGTTCAAAATATTTATAAGGCTATCCTCAATGCAAAGAAATGTTACAACAAATAGGATGGCTTTAATTTTTGGAGAAATTTAATGGCTTCCACAAGGAAGTCACTAAAACATTTGCAAGATCATTTCAAGGAACCGAAGTTGAAGTGGGAGATGTCAAATTTACTGTCACTGAAGTTTTCATTGCAAAGGTTACAGGGTTGCTCAGAACTGGAGAGAGATGGTTCAAAAATAGAGAATTCCACAATGACTCCTGGAAACAAATTTTAAAAACACCAGGTATGGATGTTACTGTATTTAAGAAAGGAATTCCCAGTTCTGCATTGAAAAATAAATGGAGAAACATACTACTTCTTCTACAAAAATTTATTGCATGTGAGGGTAGATATGGAACATTTTATGTCTACCACATTAGACTAATGATGCATTTTCCGGGGGAAGACTTAAACCTACCATGTTTCTTGCTTCAAAGTCTAAAGAAGATGGCTTCCTGTGTCCAAAGAAGAGTTCAATTTTTAGAGACAACCCTATATCATCATGGTTTGGTCAAAATTCTGATTGAACATCATCTAGCTAAAAAAAATGATACATGGGACGATTTCTTGATAAGAAATCATTTTGAAGAGCCAAAAGAACCATCACCGGAACCATAGCCTACAAAGAGAAGTAGGAAATGGAGGGCTTCAGAAGTTGAAATTGACAAAACAGTCCAAGAGAGCAGTGAGGAAATCATTTTAGAAAAGCTGACTCAAATCAAGAGACAACTTAAGGAAGAAAAGGTAATCAAGAAATCTTCCATGGAGAAAGGAGAGGGATCTTCTCAGCCTAGAAGAAGCCACAGACTAAAGGGGAAACTGAAGAAAACACTAATAAAAAAAATAGGGGTAATCAATATAGAAGATGAAGAAACATCCAATGAAGAGGATGTTGAAGAGGATTTTTATGAAGGAACCCCTGAAATTGACCCTGATCAACAGGAAATTTATGACTATGTGGAAACTTTGGAGAGGAGAGCTTTAGAAAGCAGAGAGAGAACCCCAGTCCTCCACTGTCTGAAATAGATATATTAAGAAGGGATAGGTATGAGTTGGAATTACTGAATAGACACATCAAAAATGAGAATGAAATTCTCAAGGATCAAGTCAAGCTCAAAACTAATATGAACTCAACCTTATCCCCGCATATAGACAAAGTGGAGAAGACCAATGAGAAGTTGAAGACAAGGAACAAAAAATTAATCAGGGCACTCACCAACCTAAGGTTCAAACTTGTTATCAGAAAACCCAGAAGATCTCTAGCTTCCAGACAAAGGAGAAGAAGAGGATTAGATGTCCTTGTAGAAGCCTCTGAGTTCATAGGATAATTTGCATGAGGACATGCAAAGAGACAACAGTGGGGGTATGTTGAGCCTCAAAATTGTGCTTTCTTTCATCTCATTTTACCTCATTTTCCCTTGTCCATTGCTATCCTAGACCCAATTGATCAATGAATATGGTTAAAATTACTTTTAGAATGATTTACATGACTGAATTGCTAAGTTTTGTGATTTTTGCCATTGTAAAGCATTTTGACCGGAACTAGCTGCAGAATGCAGACATTCCGTAGCTAACCGGCGATTCTGCAGCTGCCTTCACGTTTGAGTATGTTCCAGGTGGCCTCTCAAGGAAAACCGCATATGAGCATAATCCACGTCATGTCTACATGGTTCGTTGCTCATCATGGAGGAAGAAACGAATTCTGGGTACGGTTTTGGAACGTGGGAACACATTTAGGAAAGCAGACTTCTATTAGGACTGTCTCAGTCTAGATGTCTTTTTCCTCTTCATGCAGCCACTTCAAGAGTCCTAATGTGATTCCGATAAGGAAAGACAGTGTTCCTGAATTGTTGTAAGTCTTTTTATGTGCATTTGCTTTATAAACACTTGGGAAACCGAGATTTGATGTTAGATTTTATGCTAGATTTTGTTTAGACTCTGTGCTACATTTCTGAAGACGCAGAGTGTTATGTTCAAGTTCTTTCATCTTTAATGAAGCAGACAGTGTTGTTGTGAAGGCGTTGATTTAATTTGGAGTTGAATTCCGTCAGGTGGTAGAGGGCCCCTGCCTCTTGCATGGATTTATTTTGCGTAAATTAGATAAGTCTTCTAGCTGCCTTTACGTTTTGAATTTGAATTAATAGTTGTTTTAATTAGCTACTGTAGTTGTACTCATTCTAACTCTTCCACAAGAAGAAGCTCTTCCAAAATACTATAATGATGAATGAGAAATGACTATAGTATTGTAGGATTAGGAGTTGAATTCATAGTTGTTTTTAATTAGCTACTGTAGTTATATTCATTCTAACTCTTCCACAAGAAGAAATTCTTCCAAAAGATTATAATGATGAATGGAAAATGGCTATAGTACTATAGGATTTAGTTGTAGTTTTTGTTGTTCACTATCACAGTTACACTTGTTCTAATCACTCTTCCACAAGAAGAAACTCTTCCAAGAAATTCTTAAGAAGTTCAAGACATGACCGTGATAATGAATGATTTAGTTGTGTGTTTGTACTAAGTATCATCTCTGTTCTTGCTCTTAAACGCTTTCCCAAGACATCATAATGACGAGTAGGATATGGATATGATATCTTAGTTTTTCATTTGCTTTCAGTCCTTTATATTTGCATTTGCATTCAATTACACAGTCAGAATTGTTCTAGCTCTTCCAAAAGAAGGAATTATTCCAAAATATCAATAATGATGGACAAACAGATTGTGTAATTTCATAGAATAATGCATGATAGCATAGTTAGGATGCTCCGGAGTTTCATTGCACTTAATTCATGATTCAGTTATTTTATTTTGGGTTTGATAATGACTTGTAGTTTGGCATTGTTTTAGATTAGTGGCATCTTAAGGTCACTCTTAGATTAACTCATTGCATTTGCACTCCACATTCAATTATTATTCACTGCACATTAGATTATTTTAGTTGTTAGGATTAACAAAACAACCTGCATTATTCACAAACCTCTTCTTGTTCTAAAATCCATAATTGACCTATAACCATATGAACAGAAGACAACATCATTTTAAGGCCTGAAGTACCTCTGTAATTTCCTCATCATTTCATAAACAGAGCTCTCCCTCAAAAGACTACTTTGAAAAAGAAATCAATAACTCTTGAGCAAAGGTTTTGTGACATTCAATTAAATTGCAGAATAGAACTAGGAACTAGTCCTAGAATAGAAGATCTTAGGATGGTATCAATGTTTTTCCTCCAAATCTGTTTCAAATCTCTAATTAAGGACAAGAATGTTGCATCATTGTAAGATTAGTTGTTTAACTGTTTAGTTAGAGGATTTGCATGCTTAGTGATCATTTCTCAAGTTTAGTTTGTGTTTTGAATCATTTGTTTGAAATTCATTATCAAGCTTTGCTTTTATTTAGTCATAGTTTAGATTCAGCTTCAGTGTTTCCAATTTCATTTGCCATTTGTTATCCATCAATTAGGTTTAACTCTGTTTTTAATCATCAGCTCATTTCCATCAACTTTCTAGGCATTTTCCTTGTGAACATAAAACCACCAAAAGACCAAAAACATCATAAATCACCACAAAAGACCAAAAACATCACAAAACACTACACACAACGCATTAGGAAACAAACACCTAGGTACATACATTACACCTCACTTCAGCAGTTTACAAATCCTGGTTGACAATTAAATGAGCTCAGTTTAGGAGACTAGATTGAGACCAAACAATCACCCTGCAACTACTTCTTCAGAAATAATGCATATCTGGATCAATACTTCATTTTAGGGGACAAAATATAGTTTTCCTATAGCCAAGATATGAAAATTAATCTTATTACTTTCAATATTGTCCTTCCAATGGAGTAGAACCCTCCTCCACTGAGAATGAGCACTAAAATGGCCTAGATCTGAATATCTAGTCTCCAATTGTTGCAACTTAGTGAAACAGAAAAACCCTCAATAGGATCTGCATTGTCAAAGGAAGATGAAGCTTGGCCTTCATCCAGATAGTGGAAAATATGGTGCAAGGCTCGTCCAAGAGCTACTCAATGGAAGAGGTGGGATTCCTGATCAGGAAGACCCTATGCTAAACAACACTCTATCTCAGCTAAACAACCAGAGAAATAAATATGTCTAAATAGACCATATATCATAAAATCATAATCATAAGCTAACCCCTTATGGCTGCGATCCTCTTCCTTATAAAAAATGTGAGCCTTCTCACCTTGGGTCCCACTCATTAGGGTTTCCATCTTCATGCAATGAATCTCCCTCCAAAAATGCATTGTCCCATCATCAATGTCACTCCTCCATAATAGCGCTGTTGGATTTGGTCAACCTTGACTGGATCTTCATGCAATTTATTCTTCCACATTGAAGGTGGATTTATTCTAACTATTTAAGCTGATCGATATTCCCACTGAGTTATCTTCCTTAATGTTCCACTTCCTCCATACTAGATTTGTTTACTTGGTCAAAATTGACTTTGTCCACATGCATTAGCCTTTGTTAACACATGAAGTTCTTTTATCTAGCTTTGAATATGATCCCTTTTCCCATTAATAGAGATTTTATTACTTCTAAAGGGTTTTATGGGTCTCCCTACCCATTTATTCATCTAACTATGTGTTTGGTGCAAAATTAATATTCCAGTTAGTTGCATGCTAATTTAGGAATATTAAAAATTCACACATAAGTTCAACAAAAACGAGTGATTTCTTAGACTTGGATTTCTCTAACTCCCAATCAAACTCTTGGAAGATAACTTTCCATTTAAAGTGTTTTTCCTCAAGAAAATTTTTCGTCAAAATTTACATCATAGGGTTGCAATTAGATATCACCATGGTTTTACATAATAGTATGTAACGACAGAATCGTTGGACAACTTGAATGGCTACCAACGCCAATTTATCCACATGTGAATACTTGATCTTTGTTGGGGTGAGATTCTGACTTAGGTAATAAATCACATGCTCATTAGTGGAGTCATCCTCTTGAACTAAAAATATTCCAATTGTGGAATCAGATGTAGCTAAATAAAAAAATTAATCTCGATCATAATCAAGTGGATGCAACAATGGTGCATGGGTCAACGCATTTTTGAGTGCATCAAAATAATTATCGGCAATCTCGTCCCAAATGAATGGAACATCCAATTTTAACAAAGGAGTGAAACCTTTAGTTAACTCCACATAGTTCAGGATCAAATGACATAGAATTTCTTCTTTCCATTGCAAATCAGGAGTTGGCGAAGAGTGGAGGGAGGAGGTAGATTCAAAATGGCCTCAACCTTCAACGAGTCGACATGAATGCCTTATTTTGAAACAATGAAACCAAGTACGCATATTGATTGTACACAAAATACCCATTTTTGTGGATTCAAACAAATCTTGTTGTGCCTATATCACATAAATATGTCACGTAAATGTGTAGGATGATATTGTATGCGTAAATAATTAGCAGGTAAGTCATCCATGTAGGGCTACACAATGTGTTTGATATATTGAAATACGTAAGACATATCTCTTTAAAAAAATTTGCCATAATTTTTCAGTCCAAAAGGTAATTTAAAATATCAAAATGTTCCCCATGGGAATATAAATGTTGTTTTAGGTTGATCGACAGGGAGTATGTTTATTTTATTGTATCTATAAAATCCATCCATAAACGAAAATCTTTCATTTCCAGCACAATCATCAACAGTTTCATCAATGTACGAGGTAGGATAATTGTCTTTGGGACAAGACTTATCAATATCCCTATAATCGACACATACTTTGATAGTCCCTTGTTTCTTGGTCACTAGAACTATATTAGATACCTAATCCATCAAATGAATAATATAAATAAATCTTGCACGAAGTATTTTTTCAAATTCAGCTTTAATAGCAACATCTTTTCATGGATGTATTAGACATAATCATCTTTCTAATAGTTTTAGCATCAGGGTGTGTCTTAATTTCGTGAATCACAATATTAGGATCAATACCTGACATCTCTTAATAAGACTAAGAAAAAATGTCTCGGAATTCTTGAAATAGCGCTTTGTACATATTGACCTCTTCAATTGAGCAAGAAGTGCCTATATGAAAGTTTCATCTATCCCTAGTTTGATTGATATGTCAATAGGAATTGTGGTAGAAATATTTCCTGAATTTTTCTCAGAATATGAATGATGAATGGACATAGGATTTCTAGGTTCCTTGACATAATCAATCAAAAATATAGATGAAATGTCATTTTTCAATTCTACCAAGTTCAATTAAAAAAGAAGATCGATGATGAATATCGTCCCATGGTAATTCATCCAATGACAATATTTCCCATATATTTTCATTAGTTGAAAACATGTGTTGAAAAGGATCGGAAAATGATGTCATGTTTAAGCTTGATAAAGAAAAAAAATCTTCACTAACCACATTCATTTGATCAGTATTAGTTGATGAAATGTAAAAAATATATTGTACTACTACATATGCAGATTCATATGGACTTAAAGGCATCTCGTCGCCATAATAGTCCAATTCAGATTCCAAAGGCATATTCCATGTTTCATAAAATGGCATTGTGCTTGATGTAATCATATTGATATTGGAAATAGCTTGAGGTACGTTAGGAGGAGGTATAGAAAAAGTTCCCATAAGAGTGGAATATTTAACTAGTCCTACCCCAACATATTCATAATGGATAATCATCTTTCTGACATGTTGGATACTATCCATAGAGGTAGGGTCGAAAGCGAAGTAAGACAACTGATCAATTTCAACAATCTTTACTTTATGAGGAAACATGATCATTCGAAATGCTCATGAAACCAAAACGGTCATGGATTAAGACCAAATTTGACCTAATATAAGGTTGTAGTCAAGAGGAGCATCAAGAACTTCTTCCTCAAGCATTACGATTTTCCCTTCTACCTCTATAGGTAGATCCTGTAGTATTCCACGTGCACGAAAACCTCTTCCATCAAAGCCTTTTAGAATCGTGGGTGATTAATTTATTGGTGGAGAACCAAGAGTTTTGCAATAAGCTAAGGACATAATACACGTAGATGCTCTCTCCTCAATTACTATTTGAAAAACTCGACTATATTTGACTAAAATATGAATTTGAAAAGCCATTTGGTGTAGGATTATAGGTACAAATTTCTCGAGATCAAAGACAATGAGATCATAATATTGAGAATAAATCACTCCAATAGCTAATAATAGTAATTTCCTTTGAGTTGGAGAAGATTGTAGTACCTCGAGGGCCAACATTGTTGAAGGGGATATGGCCAGATCTTCAACAACATTGTAATTCTGAGCGGCTCTTGCCTGTGGATTGAAAGTCGATTTTCAAAGTACACCTTTATTAGGTGGTTTAATTACGAAATTAGGATGAGTTTAATCGATGTGTAATGGTTCAGAAACATGAGGATTTGATACTGGAGGTTGACTGGATGATTCAATTTCCTTTCCAGTTACACGATTCTTGGATCCATATTTTTGAGATCGTGTTGCAATCATGACCTAGGACATCACCAAGATATCCAATGATGAATTGGAAGCAGGTCTGATAATTTTCCCTTCTTGTGATGGAAAAGGAACTTTAAGGACAACGGGTGTGGGAGAAAATTTGACAAATTTGGATACCCTGGTTCTATGTGGGGAATTTTTGGTTTAGTTTTCCTCGTCACAGATAAGACAAGGATAACGAGATTTATGTTTTTCGTCTGATGGTTCAGTTTTTTATGATTTATCTTTTGTAGAATTTCTTTTTTTATTTTTACCCTTCCCTTTCTTCTTATTTCGGTATGATTTAGCGTTGGTGGTAGATGAGTATAAAACATGAATTTTGGCAGAAGTTTATAGGTAAGAGTCTCCTTTAGGTGAATCAGGTAGAGTTATGATTCGAGTAGTATATTTAGATGATTCCTTCTTACTCCTTTATGTGTTAACTATACCAATTACACTGTCTGCGACATGAGAATGATAAGGAGTTGTATTAAGTTGACCTGGCGAGGTAAATAATGAATTTTTTCATACAAAGTAACAGACTATGTGTAGACAAGGTCCAGATACTGGGCTTGAGAAATGACCTGCTCTTTTGTTACAATGCCTTCTTTAGCTACATCTTCAGTAACCTTAATAAGTAATGATTTGATTAACCATTCAACTAGAATTTGATCCGAAATGAAAACTTTGACTTTGTGGTGCTTACGTCGCCATTCGTGGATGTGATTTGAAATGTATGTAGATGTCATTTGTTTAAGTGAATTTAAAAGTTTCATGCAATTGTCATAATGGACTGGAAACTAAAGATTAGTAAGGAAAGTTATTTCTAAATCATTGAAATTTTTGAAAGAGCCTCGTGGTAACTCAATATACCACTTTGTGGCTAAGCTGATCAAAGTTATTTGAAAAGTCTTAAACAGGTCGAATCATCAATCAAAGAATTGGATCCACAACACACATGATAAGTCATCACATAATTCAAGGGGTCTTCTCTTGATTTTCCTTCAAACTTTGGAATGTCACATGGGAACATAGTAGGCATTGCTGGCCAAAACGAAAGATAGTAAATTGGTTCATTCATTATCCAAGACAAGTCTGGTAAATCTAAATTTCTAATGAAAGGTAGCCCCTGTTAGGGTCTTCCTGAATTAATTGATAACCTTGAGGAACAATAAGGGAAAATTTTAAGAGCCCCCCTAAATTTATATGTATAATAAATGGGTGAATCCCCATGATACATAGGAAATATTGAAGGCGATTTTATTAATAATATAATATGTGTATATAATTTTTTTGGTGAATCTCTCACGATATTATATTATCATGTAAAATCATGGTGAATCACCAGTACAAATGGTCAATCACTAGTACAAAATGGTGAATCATTGTGTAGTGGAGTTCGGGGTTTTAGTTCCAATGAAGATATGGTAGTTGAACTAGGAGTTGAAGGAAGCGAACCACCGAGACCAAGCATGGAAAATGGTGACTCATGAGGGAATTAGTTCTCTTGCAGTTTGGAAAACACGTTCTTCTAGTTCTTCTAAGCGTAGTGTTGTTTCTCATGCTACTACTGGCACTAATATTAAGGTTGGAGAGGAGTTTTAGGAAGCATGGAAGGTAACAGTGGTGGAGAATTACAAAGAGAACCCCATGATGGGATCCATTTTTCCCTTTGGTATTTGGGCCTGCAAGATCTTTTGTCCATTGAACCAACAATTAACCGTTCAACCAACAATCAAATTGACTGAGTTTATTAGGTATGAGTCAACTTAGACTAATATTCAAAATTATGCTTTGCACTATCACATATTTATCACACTAATGCTACACAATATTGTGAATTTGCACCCAACTCTCATGCATGCACAAAAAATTTTCATTAACATATATAACCCTAACCAAGTGAGAATTGATCAATAATTTATAGAAAAGTTTGTTATAGTGTTGAAAGTTCATAAGAAATTTAGATCCAAGGTACTTTAAATAAATTTTGAGATAACCTCAAAAAATTTGACCACAATAGAGAGAACTTGTGATAAATTTCAAACCTACAAAAATTAGGATTCATGTTCCTAGGAACGATCATAAGAAGTAGTTGACATATAGGTCGAGTTTTGAGCCTTGACACATTGATAATGCAATTTCTTAGTTCAAAAAACACACATTGAAAAGTAATCAATGAAGAGAAGACAAGATCATTATGAATTACACATACTCCAAAATTCCTACCAAATTCTACTTAGTTGTCCGCAACTCGGCTATACATAATCTTATAGTAAATAAAAATTCCACAAAGCCTTCTTCACATAGCTAATAAATTGCCATTGGAAGATCACCCCTTATATAATAGTAATAGTAGTAATCAATAGATTATTTCATATTGAACTTCATAGCCATAGCATTCCATACTTTTGATTGATACATTTAAATCATACTTGTGCACAATGTTGAATGCAATGCCAGTCAAGGAGTAAAGTTTGTTTGACATGTAATGATCTATAAAATAATGAAGAAAATTAGTAACACATCACAGCTTTCATGTTTGAAAAAACTATAAATATTTCATGCAAATCCATTGTTGTTATAGTTCCTTCTCTTGACCATGTTCCACATAAGCATGGAAAATCAAGTAATACTAGCATTTGCACCGAGAGGTGCATAGTAACATTGGGGAGTGGGGATACATCTTCCATAGGAGATAAAGGTGATGTAGGTGATAAAGTTGGAGACAATACAAATTGTTTTGGAATAATGGGTGGTTTGTTTATCAACATTTTTGAGTTATCTTGAAAATTTCTTTGTTCTCTTCATGCCTACCTCTGAAACCTTAAAAAAACAAATCCACAAAATGCATATTCAACAACCTCTATAGAATATGTACCTAGTTCGTGAGAGGAGCATTAATCCTCGTTTAAAATATAATAATTTGAAAGTATAATATAGTGAACAACTTCAACTCCTCCCTAATCGTAAAAAAATTATATTTATCTAAATATTATCATTTCCATGAAATAAAATTGGTCACAGCTCTTTAATATAGTAAAATAAAAAATATAATTAAACAAATATATACATCAAAACATAATTCACCAAATTGCTATCTATTATCCAAACCTGCCACCTTTCATATACCATTCATTTCAATCCACTTATTTGCATTATCTTAAATTAGAATATGTTCATATGTATAATACAAAGTGCTTCACCCTCAAATATAGTGTTTCTCCCCCTTCATTTGGGTTCTCTGGGTTGCATTGGTGACGAGTTCATGATATACTTACTATATAGTAACCAAAAATACAAAGCAAACAATTGGTTCTATTTTAAGATAATTTTGAGCTTTTAGAAAAGATGTAGCCAAAGGTAACATACTGATTTCATTTACATATAGGTAACCCTTTGAATGTATATCATTCCTTGAAGAACATTTTTATTAATGAGGAATGTAATACAATATTCAATTTTCGAACTAAAAATATTATTTATATAGATTTGTGTATGGGGTAAACAATAAATAAAAAATTTAACTAGCCTCGGGGTGGTCAATATTTATAAATTTTATTTATACTTTCTTTACCATGTATATCATATACCTATCAATCACAAACATGAAAATTTGTGGAATTCAGAGTGATGATCTGCTCTAGAAACACAACCAACCTTTATTATTAGCAATATTAACTTTTATATAGTAGTACATGTGTAGATAAAATTTCCAAATTCCAAGGAGACAAACTTGCTTCTCCAACATGATGACACATTCTTAACTAATAACATTTCTGATTGTTGAAAGTAAGAAATATTTCTAAGTACATCTAATCTACTACGAGGCTTGAACTCCTAGACTATGTTATTTTTTACCATGTGTCTATAGGTTGCAGCCTTCTTCTTGTTTGAAGAGGAGTTGTCTATTATCAGAACTACCTTCCCTACCTCTGATGCCTTGAAGGAATTGAAAATTGGCTCATCAAATGAAGACAATTTTTTTTTCTTTTCAATTAGAGTTGAATAGATTCCCCGCGCACTCAACACAAACTCTGACCAATAGGAAGCATCCCACCCACCAACTATGAAGTCTCACATAATTGTTGCTCTCGCCTGAACAATAGACAGCTTGAATGTGAGAATTCAAAAACAAATAAAAATCCCAATCCCATAGATCTTGAGGATGAACTCGATCTCAAATCCAACAACCATAAAATTAATATCCAAAACGAAAACTCATGAAATTTGGAAGTATATTGGAAACAAAACTGAGGCGAAAGAGCTAAATTTGAATGCAAGAACTAACACAAAATCTGCAAACTTGAGCAATTTTTGATGTACATTACCTCCACTCCCTCAGATCTCAAGATTGATTTTCTCCCTAGCTCTAATGGAGAACTCTACTACAGGCTTGTGAGGTCTAAAATATACATCTTTTGTCCTGCTAAGTCCCTGATACTGTATAGGCACATTCTCCGGAGATATAAATCTGAAACTAAAATCAAGTATTAAATAAATTTCTAGGAAATTTTCATTGAATATATCCTTCATTCTATCATATATAATCAGAGTCTTCAATTGAGGTTGAGCATATTTTCACTACATAGAAGAAGGAATTTCAAATACTTGTAGAAGGTCTCTATGAATTTTCCTTCACATGAAATTACAAATTGTCTCTTGGTACGTTGTGTTAAGAAATGGCTGAACATGGAGTACAGTGCACTGAAATACCTTGGGACATTGATGAACACCTAAAAAATAGAGAGAATAATAATTAAGAGATGATTTGTATATTTGATATATTTAATATAATATCCTCTCCCTTATAGGGCCCAACAAAATCCCATGCTTGCAAACTGAATATAGAAAAAATACTGAATTACATATCGAATACTTGACAATTACCAAGATTGGAGAAATTCTTCAACATTGCCTATTTTGAAAAATCTATTATCAACAAGAAGGATTGAGATCAATGCATGTTTGGAAATGAATATCCTCATATGAAACAGTGGAACAATTGGAAATGCATGATTGTCTTAACATTGATTTCACTCCACATTATCTTAATGTGAAAATTTGATCTAAGGTTTTCCAAGCATTTTTTTGAATTCTAATTGAATATCTTCAAGTTTTAAGCAAAATTAGCTCTATACATACATATTTCTATCGAAATCAATCTCAGAAATGGGCTCTTACTTTCAAGAAACGTGTAACAGGTTTCTAGTAGCTTGGTCCTTTGACCATCTTTGGAGCCTTGGATCTGACTTATTATCTATGTCATTATATAATTTCCAGAGCATTGCATTCGGCATTGCCACCTCTATTTGAAGTGACATCGCCACATTACATAAAATATCGCATTATGAAATGAAATATTTCTAATGATCATCACATAATCCTCACTCTTCCTTACTCTCGCTCATCTGTGGCCACATGTCTCTCTAATGATCAGGTCTACTCATTCTAATTCCATGAGAATCAATGTAATGGTAATGGCATCATATCTGTAGTAGTTTGTATCAGCATATGCTCTTGTTCTATATCCTCTCTTCTATATATATGGCATATCTAGATCAACATCATTTACTGCATTATTGTTCCAGTCCAAAAGCCATGATAATATATTGAATCTCTTGTAAATTTTCAACTGTGTTATAGTCTTGATGTAGACAAAATAGTCGGATAGTTCATATTTTGAAATTTTATTTATGAAGAAGCTCATGGGATCTACTAGTAAAATAAAATACATCAATTTTCATAAATGCAACACACCTGGAGCCCATATCTTAAATATAAACTAAGAAAAGAAGTGCATGGCGCTATCGAACAATTTGTTTTGGGGAAAAAATCATTGACACGAAATCTAAGGTGTCCTGAAGAAGGTACATGATAGATTATGTCTTGTCAAGCATGATAAGTAGAAGATCCTATAAGAAATATTCTTATAGATATAGTCACTTGAACGCAAAGGAACCTTCCCTATCATGGATCGGTTGCCTCATGGAAGTCTCATCTCTCGTGTAGATAGCACAAGATTAAAGGCTATATGATCATCCAAAACAGAGCTTCAGACTGAGCTATAAAATCTCAGGATTAATAAAAGTTGTAGATGGTTACATTATAGGCAGGTTTACCTTATCAATATTAAGGGGGAGCTATGATGTTTGGATTCAACAATTGATGTTGATAATCATCCTCTCCTCTATCAATTTTTTGCCTTGATACGAAGATGGATAGTTGCTCATTGAGATAGTATGATCGATATTTCATTGTAGACAGAGGCTAGATGAATAGTATAAGTATTATCCACCTTTATTTCTTAAAGACTGATATCTGTTACTCTGAAGATATATTGAGGAAGAGTGTATAAGGTAGCTAGCATGGCCATTTGAGGAAACTCTCCAACATTCATTTATACACATTATCACCATTTTTGTATATTGCAAAAGAGGATTCATAAAATCTTGTGTTTCACATACCACTTTATATGGCACAACTAATGACATACCCATTTTATGTTATGTTTAAGTACAGTAATATCATGATAAGAAGGTTGTCCGATAGACACTGCACACCCTAAAAAAACATGTTTAGGCTATGGTATCTATGAGTAAGAGGGAGTAAGATCAATCAAATATTTTCTTTATCAATATATGCAAGAAGAAGAATATTTTAGAGTGTTGCTAAAGATCTCTGCTAGTATATATGTTGAGTGGAGCTATTGAGGCTTCCATTGACGATTTATCATCTACCCATTTACTCCTCCCCAAGTATTAGAAAAGCTTATGTTACAAGAATTCCCCAAGAAATTCATCGATGGTTTCATCCAGATCACAAAGTCTAGAAAAGCACACTATGTTCAACCAATCAACTTGGTCAAGAATACTATCACGAATCATGCCCATATAGAAATTTATTCCAATAAATTGTCAAAGCTAGAGATTTTTACAGCTGATCCAATCTTCCACTACAATCTTGAGAAAATATTGCAGAATTAATGAGAAGTAAAAAACCTAGACTTTCAGCATGCATAGACAAGAAGAGAAGGTTCATAACATCGTGGAGTAGAAATGGATTGGCAGAAGACTAAGGGGAATTTTCAAATGGGAAAGAAACAACTCTTCAGGCTTTTTTGGAGAAAGTAGAAAAGAAGAGGGGCATGAGGAAGAGGAAGGAAGTTATGATAAGGTAATATTTACTTGTAAACTCTAGGAAAATTTTGATAACTTCAAAGCTTGTATGAATAATCAAAGCATAAGCTTCAAAATTGGATGTATAAGGATCTACTCAATAGGATTACTATATTAGATACCATGGTTTGCAACAAGCTGGAATATATCCTCCCTCAATTTATGTGGGGCAAATAAAGGATGAAAGAAAGGCTTCAATTGCTTGCTTAAAAGTTGGGATACTTTCACCCTTAGTAGTGATAAGAGAGGACATTGGATGACTTATATACTCAAGGAACATATTTAGAAAGTACATGGACTATAAGGATGATAAAACAAGAATCCACCAAGTATTTATCCAAGATATTGACAAAATATTGAACATTATATTTCAGTGCTAAGGATGGGATGTTTCCTTTCTAGAATATGTAGACAGTGTTAAGCCTGGGATGCCACCTTTCATCATTGTTGCATGTATCTTCAAGGTGCCCTAAATCCTCAAGCTCCAAAGATTGATTATTTGACCCGTTGGAACACTAGAAATCCACTTCCTTCATTGAGGATGTACCCTTCTGAAGTCCCAAAATTCCAAAGTCCCAAAGATTGAGTTTTGTCACTTCAAAATATCAATACATTATTAAAGATGTACCCCTTCTAAAGCCCCAAAATTCCCAAGTCCTAAATATTGAGATTTTGTCACTTCAAAGGTTCAAGACATTGGATAATATCTTACCTATCTCACGAAATCTCAAAATCCAAAATTATCTAGGCTTGAAAGCCTTTTGGCATTTGGACACTTCAAAGGATTTCATAACTTTGCAAACTTTCTCAAAAAATCCTTTTGCATTTTTTTGGGATTTCAAAACAAAAAGAAGAATATCATCTCAACACCTTGAAGTTCAAAAGTAGAACCCTGATCATATAACTTCTCAACGCTATGATATCAAGAGCCTGAGATTTAAGAAGTGAACCCCCTCCTAAAACAAGAGGGTCCAAACTATCCCTATGCACTAACCAACTCCTGGAAGACTGAACATAAAACAAAAGCAGTAGTGCTTCAAGAGTACAAAATTGACATTTTTGAGCCCCCATCCAGAGAGATAGTATGGTTACTATGTAAAATCTATAGAGAAGTAAATATTAAGGCCATGTACCATTATAATTTTTGAGTAAATGCATAAGTTTTAAAGCAGTGAGAAATATCTACTGGGGACAAGTACAACCAATCAGTGATTCAATTCATTACTAGGAACAACATTCCCTCAATCCAACACATTTCATTTAGTTTCTTATGTAGTCTATAAACATTTACCTACCCAAATATGCCTAAGGGAAAATACTATTGAGAAAAACATCATAACGGTCCACCTCTAGTAGCCACTAATATCAAAGACAAAATGAATAGCTTCTTCAACAAAATGCATTGCTTGTTGAAAGATTACTCACATAGAACCACGGAAAAAACACAACAGTTATTGAGAGGGAAAGATTCTTATTTCTTCCACAATGATTGTAATATTGTTTCTAGTTCTTTGACGACTCATCATCTACCCATTTCCTCCTCCCCAAGTGTTAGACAAGCTTCTATTACAAGAATTCCCCAGGAAATTCAAGGATGGTTTCATCCGAATCACAAAGTCTAGGAAAGCACACTATGTTCAGCGAATTAGCCTGGTCAAGCATAATATCACGAATCATGCCGATATAAAAATTTATTCCAATGAATTGTCAAAGCTGGAGATTTTGACAGCTGAGCCAATATTCCACTACAATCCTGAACAAATATTGCAGAATTAATGAGAACTAAAGAACCTAGAATTTCAACATACATAAAAAAGAAGAGAAGGTTCATAATATCGTGGACTAGAAATGGATTTGCAGAAGACTAAGGGGAATTTTCAAATGGGAAATAAAAAACTCTTCAGTCTTTTTTGGAGAAAGCAGAAAATAAGAGGGGAATGAGGAAGAGGAAGAAAATTATGGTATGGTCATATTTACTTGTAAACTCTAGGACAATTTTTATAACTTCAAAGATTGTATGAATAATCAAAGCAGAAGCTTCAAAATTATATGTACAAGGATCTACTAAATAGGATTACTATATTAGATACAATGGTTTGCAACAAACTAGAATATATCCTCCCTCAATTTATGTGGGACAAAGAAAGGAGGAAAGAAATGATTCAATTTCTTACTTAAAATTTGGGATACTTGCACCCTCAATAGTGATAAGAGAGGACATTGGATGACTAATATACTCAAGGAATAGATTTAGAAAGTACATGGATTGTAAGGATGATAAAATAAGAATCCACCACATATTTATCCAAGATATTGACCAGATATTGAACATTAGAGTTCACTGCTAAGGTTGGGATGTTCCCTTTCTAGAATATGTAGACAGTGCTAAGGTTGGGATGTTGCCTTTCATCATTGCTACATGCATCTTCAAGGTGTCATAAATCCTCAAGTTCCAAAACTTGATTATTCGACCCCTTGGAAAACTATAAAGCCACATTACTCATTGAGGATGTACCCTTCTGAAGTCCCGAAATTCGAAAATCCCGAAGATTGAGTTTTGTCACTTCAAAAGTTCAATACATTATTAAGGATGTAACCCTTCTAAAGTCCCAAAATTCCCAAGTCCTGAAGATTGAGGTTTTGTCACTTCAAAGGTTCAAGACATTGGAGAATATCTCACCTATCTCACCAAATCTTAAAAACCCAAAATTATCTAGGCTTGAAAGCCTTTTGGCATTTGGACACTTCAAAGGATTTCATAACTTTTCAAAATTTCTCACAAATTCCTTTTGCATTTTTTGGGATTTCAAAAAAAAAGAAGGCTACTGTCTCAACACCTTGAAGTTCAAAAGTGGAACCCCCATCATATAACTTCTCAATTATAGGAGATCAAGAGCCTAAGATTTAATAAGTGAACCCCCTCCTAAAACAAGAGGGTCCAAACTATCCCTATGCACTGACAAAATCCTGAAATACTGAACATAAAACAAAAGAAGCAGTACATCAGGAGTACAAAATTGACATTTTCCAGACCCCATCCAGAGAGATGGTATGGTTACTATGTAAAATCTATAGAGAAGTCAATATAAAGGCCATGTACCATTATAATGTTTGAGTAAATGCACAAGTTTCGAAGCAGTGAGAAATATCTACTGGGCCTACCACCATAGCTCCCACCAAGATGTTGGGATTTGGTGCAGTGTTGTACAGAGATTGCAATCCTTCTTTGCAGGGAATGGGTTGAGGATGATTGGCCTTAGAGGGCAGAGAAGATTTTATATGATGAATAAGTTTTGGATAGAGGCAACCATATCCAACCATGTATGACATCCTCATAGGATTATCTCCTAGTATGTAATCAACCTTCGTCAACACAAAATTTATTTAGATCCTGCATACATTAATAAATTTTTGAAATAATAGGAAAATTAAGAATTGGGCTATTATGAATCTATACCTAGCGTTTTGCAAGTGCTCTTAGCTTGTGAGGAGTGACTTTTACTATCCCACCACAAGTTACTACTTATTTGGAGGAGCTCAAGTATTTTGCATATGTCAAGAGCAAGAAGGAAGAAGATGTAACATATTGCAAATTAGTATCGTGCAATGTGTAAAGAATACCTCCTGCTTACAAAACAACATATAGTGTTAAATTTAGAAGAAGAGAGAGAAAGTGTACTATATTTCAATGCCAATAAAATCTAAGAGATCACCTAGAGTATATTGAGCATGTGAATAGGGTGTTCCAGGCAGAAGATAGCAAATGAAATTGTCTGCATGCCCTTTTTATTCCTGAAGAGAGTGCACATTTCGTATCAAGAACTCCTGCACACAAATGACATTAATACAATCAGTCATTTACATAGAACACCCTATAGACAATCAAAAATCCCAAAAAAGTCTCCCTGTAGTTAATTACAATAACAAAGAGGTAGTTGAATATTAAAATCTATCAAGGAATACATATGTTAATTTACGAAGGGGTATTCAATGCTTTTGGCTTTAAACATGTTACCTCTTAAAACTAAATACATGCTATTGTACTGATTGCTGAACTTATGAGGATTGCAGATTCCAGGAATATCTAGGAAACTGACTATCACTAGAAAGGTCAAACAATTAACCCTCTTGTAACCATCATATTTGAAGATATTCCAGGAATCTGCAATAAACACAATAATACCTTGCTACTAAATGTTAGGAAACCACAACTAATTTCCATGCTTCCCAAAACAGCCTCAGCTTCACCCCGAGCAATCTCAAAAGAATCATAATAAGCTGATGTGGTTCCTTTGGTTCCACCAGCATTGGTGGCATGGTCAGCTGTTTTTGAAACCAATATTTTAATCTCCTTAGCATTATCATCAACTGCCACTGTCCTTCGTAGGTCAGCGAACTTAGCTCTGCCTTGGCATCAAAGTGTAATTCCATAAAAGGAATGTATGTCTCATGCCAATAGGTCTCCTACGATGAATGCGCAGGAACCTAGTACATAGACAGTTTTTCTCTTTTCTTAGCTACCAGGGCTTCTTTCCCTTTCCAAATATCAATAATTCTTTTCCAAGAAAAATCTATAATAGGAAAAATATTTTACTATATTCTAAAAGGTGAAGATGTCAAAATCATGCCACAAAGTGAAAGGAAATAAAATATCTTTCCTCAAACCACCAAGTATATAAAGAAAAAAATAATGATTATAATAATAAAACTAGATCTATCGATCTATGCATGATAATGAGACCCATACGCATTCAAGGGACTAAAAATATCTGACCAAAACAAAACAAAAATTTGAAACTCAACAAAATCCTCTAAAAAAGCAACAAACAAACCACTAAAATTTTCAAAGATATCAAAGCTAGACATCAACACAATTTCATGTACTTGAATAAGCCCATTGTTGCTTAGTGTTAGACTTCTTAAATTAGTTATTTATCATTTAATAATAGGACACTATCTATGTGAAAAGAAATAGGTCCCAACTTCATCAAATCTGACTTCATTTCCAATCAAAGATCAAAACCAGTTTTGTTTCCAATACCAATATAAAATCACATTTTCCAAACATCAATAATTATTTTCCAAGAAAATACAAAACTCGAAACTCAGCAAAATTCCCCAAACACAAGCAACATATATACCATTAAAATTTTCCAAAATGTCAGAGCTAGACGTCAAGATAGTTTCATGTACTTGAATGAGCCCATCGATGCTGTGCGTTAGTCTTGTTAAATTAGTTATTTTTCATTTAATACCAGTCAGACACTATCTATGTGAAAAGAAATAGGTCCCGGAATCATCAAATCCAGCTTCATTTCCTATCACAAATAAGAAACAAATAATGTAAGGATTAAATACAAAACATCAATCTTAAAATAACATGCATGAAAGAAATGTAGCTGCAATGTTACAATGAAAAATACAAAATATAGAAGCCATTTTTACCTGAATTTGACATATAGTAATATTGCATGATCAACGAAACATGTAGACCAAAATAAGAGTCCTAGGGTATTTCAATTTCCTAGTTCTCATCTTGGTCATCATTTTCTACATTGTGAACATGATCTTATCCAGATGTACTGTCATTATGAGCCTCCAAAACATTATGTTCTGGATCAAGTTCATTAGATAAATTTGTTATATTGTTTTCTCCCCTTCTATCACAATCTGATCGCCAAAGCGCTAGTGCTCTTTCATATGGAAAATTGTTAACGTCATACTTTGTTACATATAATATTAAAAATGTATCCACATGTTTATCAAGCTTGTTCCTCAACTTTGAATTCAAGAATGATAGTGCACTAAACATTCTCTCATCCTCCACTGATCCCAAAATCATGGTTTGACACAAATCTGCCAATTTGAAATATTCTAATATGTTTTCTTGCAGGTATTGGCTAGCACTTAAAGTATTCTATAATCTTGTTATAGCACAGTTTTCATTAGGATTCTCCAAAAAAGGATATTGCTTCCACATTGTTTCAGCAAAGTGTCCACCTTTTTGATACAATTTTGATGAATCTAAAATACCTTCAATCCGTTCTCCATGTATCGAGACTTTCTTGCGAAAGTGGTCTACTAAACATTTTAATATCTTTTGAAAATTGGCTTTTAAATTTCTTGGACATTGAAAATTGTTCCAATATTGAGGGTATACCACACACATGGCCTCCAACAATTCATCTTGAGGAAATCGTTCTCTTATCTCTCATGATAGTGATCTTGCAATTTCTATCAAATTTTGTCTCACTAAGATCACAATATTATCAAATTGGTCTCTTGACATGGGGCAATCTTTGGTGATTCGTCCCGTCTTACTAATATAATGAAAGGGGACCATATATCCATGCACTATGATACATAGTATAAAAAATTCAGTATTTTCTATATTGATGATCTTAGTCCAACTTATAAACTATGGACCAGTAAAAGAGTCTGGCATCATATACAAATTATTCAATGCAAGGCATGCTAACTTTCTCACATTTGTGTATTTGGAAATATACATTGTGCGATTATGAGACATTTTCACGAGGACATTCATTTCATGTAGCATAGGAAGAATTCCATCCAATGTCAATAATGTTTCTATATCAATTAGTGGAAAAAGAAGATCTTGAGCTTTGTCTACATTGTAGCGATTTTCATACATCAACCCTACCAAAGATTTGAACTCACTAAATAGTCTTTGAGCTGGGCCATTTAATGAGATTCATCTTGTATCAACATCTTTCAATAGTTTTTTTCCATATGTAACACCATCTGCAAATTTTTGAAACTCTAAATATCGTTTGGGACTATGAGAAAATTATGCATGAGTCTCACGTACAAGATCTACATCTTTTGAAACTCATGGAAACTTGCTTACTATTTTAAATGCAAGATTCATCCTATGAACCATACTATGAATATTAAGCATATATGGTGAATCTGATAGTTGTAGTCTAACACAAAGACCATTCCTTTGTCCTTTCATTACCGATGCTCCATCTGCTCCAACACATACCAACTTTTTTGCAATCATTAAATGATCCATACCACTTTCCTTCAAAGTATTAAGAACAAATTCATAAATATTTCCAGTTGTAGAAGTCTCTCTCATATTTTTAATCCCAAGTAGATAGGAATGCATAATATGGTCATTAACCATATAAATTCTCATGCAGATTCATGAATTATTATCAATAGCCGTGACCTCATCCAAAGAAAATGCCAAAAACCTAGCATTTGAAATCTCCTGTTTCAAATCATCATTTTCTACTTGAGCTAGATATCTTGTGTAATATTCCCATTTTAGCACATAGCTAAATGGAATATTAAAATTTTGTTTTTATCACCTAGTAGCTTAATAAATGGGTAAGGTAACCCATTCTTATTGAATACATAAATAAAATCCCTCATAATGTGAAAGGAATCATCAGAGTAGCCTTATTTTTCACCCTCAAGTGTGAAAAGGGGCAAATGCATGAAGACAAGGTCAGGTTTGACCAAGTCAATAGTGCTGCCATGCGAGGAGTGGATCACTTTAGAAGACAGCGCAGTGCGAATGAGGAAGAGGATATTTGGTGGAGGAAACCCTAATGATTGGGACCCATGGAGAGAGAGATTTCACTTGTTTAAAAGGAGGGCAAGGCAACCATTGTTATTCATGAATTGGATTATTGATTTCATTGTCTATGCAAACATTGTGAATTCTTTTTTTGTTTAGAAAAGTTGCCGGGGGAATTCTTGTTTAAGATTACCTTCACCTTATTAAGAGGCCTCTTGAGGGATTTTTCTTCATTCTCCACATGTCTTGGCTCAAGGCCAAAGCCACCTCCTTTAGTCACAACATTATTCCTTAAGCAGGATAACTTTGTGTTGCAGGGTGTTGCAGTGGGGACTCCACAACACCATTTCCTTAGCTCATCCTTCAGAGGAGGGAGCTTCTATTACTCTAGGAGGTTACTGAGGGAGATTCTAGAGCTTATTATAGATCATTGGCATCAGGAGAATCATTTCCCTTGACCAACAGCGCAATCCCTTCTCTAGACTGCATTATTTCTGAGTGCAATTGCAGTGGGGACTTGCCCCACTATTTTGGAGGGTGAGATCTTCAGGGATTGGATCAGCCTTTCACCTGAGAGATCCTTTGGATGAGATTTAGTCATCATTTGCAGCATCATCAGCCATCTTCACCCATATTTATTTTCTGAGCTGTAGCTGCTGCCCAGCAACTCTGGCATTTCTGCAGATTTTCCATTTTATATGTATTTCAACCAATCCTTCCAAGGATTTTGTATTGTTGTTTCCAGTAGTTGAGATATTTCTCCCCCTATTGTATTTGAGTTGTATATTTCCATTTTTGTCTATTGACACTATTTTTCAGAAGTTCTCCTTTATAGACTACACTTCCATAGCCAAGGATTCTTTCATGTAACAGTATTTCTCCATTTGTCATGTACATGTTTGATTGAAGCTATATTGCCTAGCTTGAGAGATCATTTCCTCAAGATATTGTACACATTATTTCTGCTATAATCCAATGTAATGGTTATGTGGATCTTTCAGCATTCTTGTATTAATGCATTCACTGATATTTTCCAACTCATGTTTATGTATTGATGATCTCCACATTGGTAATATCCTGAGATATTCCCAATAGTGTAGTTGTTACTAATTTGGAATATTACAGTGGTATCAGAGCATGATCTCTAGCTCATCCTGTGAGTCTCATCCAAAGAATATCAAGATGATGAAGAAGATGAGTTTATTCTCATCTATTTTCATATCTAGAGAGAACCTCTACAAGGAGGTTAAGAAGATTGAAGAAGGAGAAGAGGTAGGATCATGCACTTCCTACTCTCACAAAGAAAAATACCAGAAGCATGAAGAACCCTTGGAATTTGAAATTCTAAGTGAGTACCTTGCTGAATACTGAGAAAAACTTAGATCCTTCCAAGAGACTCTAGCTTTTCCACAATTTATTCAGCAGAAAGAAGAAGGAAGACCCCACCACTATGGGATGATGAGAGGCAATATATTTCTATTCTCCACATTTCATGGATTACTCACATGTGCAGCAGAGGTTTGGGTGAAGAAACTAGAGGCTTTCCTCCTACTACATCCTGTAGTAGATAGAGAGGCTATAGAAATTGCAGTGCTGCACCTTGAAGGTGAAGCAAATATTTGGTGGATCAGCCATCTAAGCCATGCAAGGGTTTCAAATCTTGCTGAGTTTTCTTAAAAAATGATCAGAAGATTTGGAAAAATGAGGGAGGAGCCCTCACCACTAGTTGATGAGGCATGTACCAGTGCTGTTGAGACCATGGAGGAGTAGCCTTCATCTTCAACCATTTGGGAGGCCAACACTTGTGAGGAGGAAACTCTTGCAACTCTGCAAGGAGCTTCCACATTTCACCAAGGTATGATTAAAAATCCATCTCTTGTCATTTCAGCAAACACTTTGGATGTGTCTACTTCATTGCATGCAGTTGACCTAGAGTAGTAGAATAGAATTGCGCTGTACAAAATTAGTGATGGAGAAAAGAGGACCCATTTCTCATGTGAGCACTCAAAGGACAACTTCATTCAGGAAGCCATGAAGGAAGCAGTAAGGAGGAGTAGATATCTGGAGATAAGAATCTCTTTCTCCTCTCTAAATGACACTCTCTCAATTAGCATGCCATAGCTCAAAGAGAGACTTCTATTGGCAGCAGATCCAAGACCCCTTTTGGTTTTGGAGGACCATGCATGAGGAGGAGATCTCAAGGAGAGATTTCAATGGATGTGCACTCCCACACATCATGGAGTGTAAGGATCTTCAACATTTTGAGGAGCTTCTTCCCTTCTCATAGGAGCATATAGTAGATGGAGGACATATTTGGATGGATAAAATCTCTCAGGACCGTGTTGGAAATTTCTTGAGCCATTCACATCATGATGGGAGGTTTTTGCCTACCACCTATTTGGGTCCTTATAGGGTAAAATTGGTCCTTGGGAAGATAGCATTTCAAGATCCTGTGAAATGCAGGAATATGAGTTGGGATGGTGGTATCTCTCATTGGAGGAGTACCAAGATGAAGGATGGAAGAATACATCCACCATTGGTTGAGTGGATTTTGATGGTGAGCAAGAAGACGATAAGCTACTTGCAGATTTATGATACCGGGCAACAGGAGGCTTGGCTATGCTGGTTACTCTTGAAGGCATTTGGCCATCACTTGGCATACACTCTTTCCAAGGGTATGAGGATGGAGAAGATGTGGCAGGATGTTGGAATCATGGAGCAACAAAGAGTATGGATGCATAGTGACGATGCAGCATTCATATCATACACTATGTCTTCATCACATATCTTGTATGATGAGAGCATGAGGAAGCAGCAAAAACATTTGTTGTTGGGGTTATTCTTGAGAGAGCAAGAGAAGATTTGCTCTCATTTCTTTTATGATGTTTCAGGAGTAGGATATGGCACAATCATGGTGCAAAGGGGATACTCCTTGAACTTTGATTATCAGGAATTACTCCCACCTTGGGGGAGATTCCATATTTTCAACAACATTATTGGAGGGTTTCCCATCTATGTTGAGGAAGATGAGGGCAACAACACTGTGCCATCTAGAGATTATCTAGTGCCTCATGCAGAGGAAGGAGGATCTCTTGATCTAGGTAGAGGGATTCTTGCATCTTTGCAAGGAAGTCCCCAGGATCTCATGTATGGAGATCAAGGCACAATTCATGTGCCATTGTTGAGGAGGCGTGGAACCATGGAGACACAATGAGAAGGTAGGGAGAATACCCATCATCATGAGATGAGGAGTACACATCCCTATTAGTTTTTGGAGGTTGATGCACCTAAGAAGGTGATTGGATTGCGTAGTGGAATCATGGACAGATTTTTTCATTCATATATGCAGTCACCTCTTGATGATGATGTCTCATTGCATGGAGACATTTTTCCAGGGAGACCACTAGACCAGAAGAGAAGGATGGATGCTTCACATGTTAGGGAAAAACTCATTGATTTCAGGAGGGTGGAAACCTTGGGAGAGCTAGGTACAATGCTGAGAGTCTGGGGTAGACTCAAGGAGGAGAGAGGCATTCTCTCAACATCATTTTCACCCACTCTCATTTCAGATTCTTCACTGTGGCATAAGAAACATGGGAAGGATAGCAGCCTTCCAACTTGCATCTTTGGCATGGGAGATGTCGAATAAGGAGATGAACATATGAAAAATTTCCTTCATGAGGAATCATCACCGATGTCACTATGGAGGATAGATCCATGTTGGAGATCCAGGTTGTTGGTGGAGTATTCCTAAGATCATCTGGCTTCCATAATATTGACAGATCAACATATGAGGAGATGCATAGATCATGTGCAGATGGATGAGATACACAACTCTTTGGAGGAGTTAGCATAACCACATATTTTCTCTTTGAGGATAAGAGGAGAATCATTTTTGAGCCACTCCATTTGCATGAGAAAAAATTATGGTGAGGGTATTTTTTATTTGCATGATGATTTGTATATTCATCCCTTAACCATATTTTCACAAGATGTTGCTTCAAGGAGGAGCAATTTTTTTTCTAGACTCCATGGTCTACTTTAGGCCATGAGCACTTTTGGTGACCACTCCCTAGGAGGACTTCGGGAGGAAATGTATTTTGGAGGACATACTCACCTTTCACCATACATCATTCACCTTCTCCATATATTTGAGGAGAGTAGGAATACAAGAAATTAGTTGAGAGGCCACACTTTTTGTCATAATATTTTGCAGTTGAGGGTCAAACTACATTGGTTACAATTGAGGGACCATTTTCATTCTCCCTTGCCACACATGACAGAAAGCATGGTCCTGATTATGGTTCATTATTTTTTTGTTTTTTTTTTGTTTTTTGAGAGCATGATTGGGGGAATGGCACATTGGTTGAATGTGTCCCTTGGGGCAAAAATCTCCCCCATTATTTGCATTGCATGTTCTAATGGGAGCATGAGAGGACATGTGGCCACTATAGAAAAACATTTGTTTCCATTTGAGGTGAGCCATATGATTGATTGGATTCCATATGATGGTGACTTCCAACTCATCACATATTAGATGGATTGAGACAACATGGTTCATAACGCTAGAGAAGAAATCCTTGGAGATCTACTCTTCATTTTGCCACTTGAGGGAAAAATTATTGCAGCCCAATATCAACATATAATTTGCACTTATCCTAAGTGGAGAGGAGGACAGTGTGGGGTAGGCCATTTTATCTACCAAGATCATATTTTCAGCCCACCTATATTGCAGGAGCCAAAGGTGGAAGATGATTTTCAGGAGTTGCCATGTTGGGAGGTAACTCATTTTGTATGGATGATTGCTTGGGGGATGGAGGATCCACTTAGGGAAGATGTTCCTAAACACATTTCAGACTCCATGCCTTGAGTGGAGATTTTTCAGTTCTATCCTTGCAGTTACTTGAGGAGAAGCAACATATGGGAGGGGAGGACTGTAATATTTCCATTTTAGCACATAGCTAAATGGAATATTAAAGTTTCGTTTTATCACCTAGTATCTTAATAAATGGGTAATGGAACCCATTATTATTGAATAAATGAAAAAAATCCCTCATAATGTGAAAGGGATCATCAGAGTAGCCTTATTTTGCACCCTCAAGTGTGAAAAGGGGCAAATGCATGAAGACAAGGTCAGGTTTGACCAAGTCAACACTGTTGCCATAGGAGGAGTGGATCACTTTAGAAGACAATGCAGTGTGAATGAGGAAGAGGATATTTGGTGGATGAAACCCTAATTAGTGGGACCCATGGAGAGAGAGCTTTCACTTATTTAAAATGAGGGCAAGGAAGCCATTGTTATTCATGAATTGGATTATTGATTTCATTGTCTATGAAGACATTGTGCATTATTTTGTTTTTTAGCAAAGTTGGAGGGGGAATTCATGTTTAGGATTACCTTCACCTTCTTGAGAGGCCTCTTGAGGGATTTTTCTTCATTCTTCACATATCTTGGCTCAAGGCCAAAGCCACCTCCTTCAGTCACAGCATTATTCCTGAAGCAGGATAACTTTGTGTTGCAGGGTGTTCCAGTGGGGACTCCACAACACAATTTCCTTGGTTCATCTTTCAGAGAAGGGAGATCCTATTCCTCTTGGAGGTTAGTGAGGGAGATTCCAGAGCTTATTGCAGATCATTGGAATTAGGCCAAGCACTTCCCTTAACCAACAACGCAGTCCCTTCTCTAGACTGCGTTATTTCTGAGTGCAATTGTAGTGGGGACTTGCTCCACTATTTTGGAGGGTGAGATCTTCAAGGATTGGATCAAAATTTCACTTGAGAGATCCTTTGGATGATATTTAGCCATTTTTTTTAGCATCATCAGCTATCTTCATCCATAGTTATTTTCTGATTTGCAGCTGCTGCCCAGCAACTCCGACATTTCTGAAGATTTTCCATTTTGTATGTGTTTGTTATAAAATTATATATTATGGAGCAATGAAACACATAAAATATGTGGAAAATACAAGCACGCAAAACACATAAAAAAATATAGACAAATATATATGTGGTTCACCCAGTTTGGGCTACATCCACCCCGAACATCCAATCCTTCCTTTCTATTATCCAGCAAAAATGAAGAGACAAAACCTATAGCAGATCCGCTGTAATATCCTCTGTTCTCTCTCACAGTATCGCTCTCTGTTTCTTGCTCCAAGAATACACATAAATAATGCACAACCGCAATACAATACCCTCATATATACAAGTGGGTTGCCTTCTAGGGCAAAAATTCCTAATCTAAACATAACTTCTACCGTCAGATCATTTGCCTAATGAACGACCTAGATTGACTAGAAATTACTATACTTTTACAAGGCAATTTTACATATGTTTTTAGCTTCAGGGGAACTACCCCCGAAAACCCCACCAGGGGGGGCTCTGAAAAGTGCTGCCACCCCCCCTGGACACGCCATGGCAGCGATTAATTACGGGCGGCGTTGCCGCCCCTTTGAAGGTATAGGGGTCCAATGCTGTGTTACAAATTAAACAAGATAATCAGGCTCCACACCCAACAATCTCCCACTTGGAGACTGATTGTAGTAACTCCACCACTGCTTCATTTGCTGGACAATGACTCCTCTTTGGACCTGGCTATTCCTCATCTTCATTGCCATCCTTGAAGACCAATTGAAACTGAGCACATTCTCAGTTTCTCCCTGGTTACAACTTTTGTTAGCATATTTGCAGGATTCTGGCTACTGTGTATCTTTTTCAGCTTCAACTCTCCATCTTCCAAGAGTGACCGTATGAAATGGTACTTGAGATGTATGTGTTTAGTCCTGGAATGAAATTTTGAGTTCTTTGCAAGATGAATGGCATTTTGGCTATCACTGTATAATGTGCCCATATCATGATTCTTACCCAGTTCACCCATAAACATTTGTAACCAAATAATTTCTTTACTAGCCTCTATAGCAGCAACATACTCTGCTTCTGTTGTTGAAAGTGCAACAAAATTTTGGATTTTTGAAACCCAACTAACAGTTGTTCCACCTACAGTAAATACATATCCTATAGTACTTCTCCTGTTATCTCTTTCACCTGCCATATCTACATCAACATATCCCTGTAGAGAAATGTTTGAACCACCAAAGCATAGTTCTTGATTTGTGGTACCTCTCAAATATCTGAGAATCCATTTTACTGCCATCCAATGTTCTTTTCCTAGATTATTCATGTACTTGCTTAAAACTCCCACTGCATGTGCAATATCAGGCCTTGTGCAGACCATTGGATACATTAAGCTTCCAACTGCTGATGCATATGGAAATTTAGACATATAATCCATGTCTTCTTGGGTCTTTGGGCACATCTTCTTACTAAGTTTGAAATGGCTAGCAAAAGGTGTACTAACTGGTTTTGCATTCTGCATATTAAATCTTTTCAACACCTTTTCTATGTACTCATTCTGAGACAGTGTTAATTTGTGATTTTTCCTGTCTCTAGCTATCCTCATACCAAGGATTTGTTTTGCGGCTCCCAAATCCTTCATTGCAAATGAATTTGCCAATTTTCTTTTGAGCACATTTATTTCCTGCATGTTAGATCCTGCAACAAGCATGTCATCTACATACAATAACAATATAATATAGCTGCCATCATTTTTCCTTTTTAGATAAACACAATGATCAGAGTGACATCTAGTATAACCTTGTTCAGACATAAATTTGTCAAATTTTAGATACCACTGCCTTGGAGCCTGTTTTAAGCCATACAAGCTCTTCTTTAACCTGCACACCAATTTTTCTTTCCCTTTTACCTCATATCCTTCTGTTTGCTGCATGTATATCTCTTCCTCCAAATCTCCATGGAGAAATGTTGTCTTTACATCTAACTGTTCAAGATGTAAATCTTCCGCTGCTACAAGACTTAAGATAGTTCTGATTGAATTCATCTTAACAACGGGAGAAAATATTTCATCAAAATCAATACCTTTCTTTTGTGCAAACCCCTTCACCACAAGTCTAGCTTTGTACCTCTGTTTTCCTCCATCTTCTTCCTTCAGCCTGTAAACCCATTTATTATGCAATGTAGTTTTACCTGCAGGCAACCTGACTAAGTCCCAAGTCTAGTTATGCATTAAGGAGTCCATCTCTTCTTCCATGGCTAGCTCCCACTTCTTCCTACTTTCAACCTGCATTGCTTCTTCATAACATTCAGGTTCACCAGAATCGGTCAGCAATAAATAATATAATGAAGGAGAGTATCGTTCAGGGGGTCTACTTATCCTGGTATATCTTCTAACACCACTTTCAGGTGTTTGAGGTGCCTGTTGCTGTTGTGGTGGTTGCTGCTGCTGTGGTTGTTGATTATTATTATTTTCAGGCACCTTTAATTTTTCAGTTATCTCATCAAGAACCGTGTATTCCTTGCTTTCTTTTTCCTGTTTCTTTTCCTGCAACTGATTCTTATACAAGACCTTTTCATTGAATATTACATCTTTGCTCCTAATGATTTTGTGATTTTCATAATAATATAAGCGATAACCAAAATCATTAACACCATATCCAATAAAGGTACATTTCTTTGATTTTGCCTCAAGCTTTGTTCTATTTTCTTTATTAATATGGACAAAGGCCTCACAACCAAAAGGATTTAAAAAAGAGTAGTTTACCTTTTTACCTGTCCATGCTTCCTCTGGAATACCACCATCCAAGGAACTTGAAGGCCCTATGTTTATTAGATAAACAACAGTATCTACAGCATTTGCCCAAAATTGTAAAGGCAATCCTGCATGCAATCTCATGCACCTTGCACGCTCCATGATTGTTCTGTTCATCCTTTCTGACACACCATTTTCTTGCGGTGTTCTTGGAACTGTCTTCTCTCTACGAATTCCATGCTCTGAACAGTACCTATCAAACTCTTTGCTGCAATATTCACCTCCATTGTCTGATCTGAGACACTTCAACTTCTTTCATGTCTCAATCTCAACCAAAGCTTTCCATTTCTTGAAAGTATCAAATACATCAGATTTATTCTGAATACAATAAATCCATGTTTTTCTAGTTGCATCATAAATAAAAGTAACATAATAACGAGAGCCACCGAGAGATGATACCTGAGCAGGTCCCCATACATCTGTATACACAAGCTCCAATTTTTCGCTCTTCTTTTCTTTCCCAACTCTAAGAAATCTGACTCTCTTCTGTTTTCCATAAATGCAATTCTCACAGAAATCCAAATCAACATTCTTCAAACCTGGAAACAAATTTCTTGAGTGAAGAATCTTCATTCCCTTCTCACTCATGTGTCCAAGCCTATGATGCCATAATGCTGCATCTGCTCCTTTGGAAGTTAAAGCATTAACAGAGTTATAAATACCATTGCATAAATACAATGTACCAACCTTTTCACCTTTTGCTATTACCAGCGCTCCTTTGGTGACCTTCCAAGTTTTATCTGTGAATGTTGTCACACAACCTTCACTGCCTAACTGCCCTGTTGAAATCAGATTTTTCTTCAGATCTAGAACATGCCTTACCTCCTTTAGTAGCCATTGGTTTCCATTCTGCTGTTTTACAAGAACCTTACCCATTCCAACAATTTTACAGGGTTTATCATCACCTAAACGAACTTGTCCAAAATCTCCTTGAACATAGTCATGAAAATATTTCTTATCAGGTGTGGCATGGAATGAAGCCCCTGAATCTACAACCCAAGAATTAGTAACATTTTCGAAAGAAAGAATCAAAGCATCTTGTAACACATCACCTGTCACATTTGCTTCATGATTGTTTTCTTGATGTCTGTCTCCTTCTTTTCCCTTCCGAGATCTATGGTCTTTCTTTAGGTGCCCTTTCTTTCCGCAATTCCAACACACTATTCCTGATCTGGACTTGAATCTGCCTTTCCTTGATTTACTGCGATATCCCGAGCTCTTTCCTCTTTCCATTCTTCTTCCCCTAGACTCTGCACTCAAAGCATTACCTGATGTCTCACCGGAGCTTTTCCGTCGCATTTCCTCGCTAAGGATAGCACCAACAACATCATCAAACTTTAAAGTACTAGATCTAGAGACAAAGTTACTAATGGCCATTACTAAACCATTCCAACTCTTTGGCAATGAGCACAAGAATAACAGAGCTCTAACTTCATCATCAAAGTTTACCCCTATAGAACTTAACTGACTGGTGACTGTATTAAATTCATTTAAATGGTCTGCAACAGATCCACCTTCCAACATCTTCATATTAAATAGTCGTTTCATATGAAATACCTTGTTTGAGGCTGAGGGTTTTTCATATAGTTTCGCCAACGTCTGCATCAAACCCTCTATTATTGTTTCCTTCGAAATATTGAAGGCGACTGATGCCACAAGACACAACCGTACTGTTCCGAGTGCCTTTCTATCGAGAATGTTCCATTCTGCATCTGTCATGGCCGCCGGCTTCTTTGCTTTTCCGCTCAATGGTAGGTACAGATCTTTCTGATACAGATAATCTTCCATCTGCATCTTCCACAGCGGGAAGTTTTGGCCGTTAAATTTCTTGACCCTAAAATTACCATCATCTGCCATTTCTCCCACTCGAACTAGGAACCCTTCTCTCCTACGAGTTTATCATCAAAATATACCTTCGGCTCTAATACCAGCTGTTAGAAAATTATATATTATGGAGCAATGCAACACATAAAATATGCAGAAAATACAAGCACACAAAACACATAAAACCAGAGAGACACAGATATACGTGGTTCACCCAGTTTGGGCTACGTCCACCCCGAACAACCAGTCCTTCCTTTCTATTATCCAGCAAAAATGAAGAGACAAAACCTACAACAGATTCGTTGTAATATCCTCTGTTCTCTCTCACAGTCTCCCTCTATGTTTCTCTCTTCGAGAATACACATACATAATGCACAACCACAATACAATACCCACATATATACAAGGGGGTTGCCTTCTAGGGAAAAAAACCCTAATCTAAACATAACTTCTATCGTCAGATCATTTGCCTAATGAACGGCCCAGATTGACTAGAAATTACTATACTTTTACAAGGCAATTTTACATATGTTTTTAGCTTCGGGGGCACTGCTCCCGAAAACCCCCGCCAGGGGGGGGCTTCGAAAAGTGCTGCCCCCCCTGGACCCCCCACGACAACGATTAATTACAGGCGGCGTTGCCGCCCCTTTGAAGGTATAGGGGTCCAATGCTGTAATACAAAGTAAACAAGATAATCAGGCTCCATACCCAACAGTGTTTCAGCCAATCATTCTAAGGATTGTTTACTGTTGTTTCTAGGTGTTGATATCTTGCTCCCCCTATTTTATTTGAGCTGTATATTGTCATATTTGTGTATTGACACTATTTTGCAGAAGTTCTCCTTTATAGATTGCGCTACCATAGCCAAGGCTTCTTTCATGTAGCAGTATTTCTCCATTTGTCATGTACATGTTTCATTGAGGTTGTATTGCCTATCTTGATATATCATTTCCTAAAGATATTGTACGCATTGTTGCTACTATAATCCAATTTAATGGTTATGTTGATCTTCCGACATTCTTGTATTAATGCATTCACTGCTATTTTCCAGCTCATGTTTATGTATTGCTGATCTCCACATTGGTAATATCTTGAGATATTCCCAATAGGGTAGTTGTTCCTAATTTGGAATATTACATCTTGCCCATTCCCAACCACTAGTTATGGACCAATGATAAGATGGAAAGTTTCGCCCGTGGAGAAAAGATAGAAATTTCATGTGATCTAGATAATCTGTCATAGGATGACCCTTACATAAGATGTGAAATACAGTGCTCAATTGTATCATCTTGGATAACAAACTTCTTTCCATCATCTTTTCAAATTGAAATATGATGGTTCCTCCACTTGCCTCAAGTTTCTTCTTACTTATTAAATATTTTTTGTGTTCTTCCACATATTGGATATGTCGACATTCCTCCAAAGATTTCCATCTAACAATAGATTTCTCTTTACCATTTACAATTTTATTTTCATAAACCTTTCCTGCATGCTTTTGTACTGTATCTAGCTTCATTTTTAATTTCACCACCTTACAACTTTTCCAACTACACGCAATACATTTAACTTCTCATAAATCCTCATTTGTAGGAGGTATTTCTTTAATAAATGGAAAACGTGAGACCCAATCATCTTGGAATTTTCTCCCTATGGTCCACTGGCCTTTTTTCCTTTTCCGTGAATGGTTTGTGTCACCTTCCAAGGAAATATATTTAACATTTTCATCACTAATTTATGTTTAAACTGCATTTATCTCACCCTGATCACTTGAGGAACCTATTATTTCATCCATCATATGGATATCAGATGCATTTTCACAAGACTTAACATATCTCTCAGTAACATATTGTTCAAAGGAGCTTGAAGCATGAAGAGAATGTGTATTCTTGGATTGATACTTTTTAAAGTATGATAATACATCAATTTTCCTTGATAGTTTCTTCCCAGGATTAGCTTTTGACATCTCACTAAATATTCCAGAAGTAAAATTTCAAATCGATCTAGAAACCTGCATCAATAGTTTCCAAGAGTTGAGAATTACTAGATTTGTAAGTAGCTTTCAAAGTAAAATAAGTGTAATGTTCACAAAAACCATTATGGAATTTTTTATTAAAATGTTGTGCCAAGGCCCAAGCCCAAAAGCAAAAATAAATCATTATACACAAAACAATAACATCATGAGTCATCATCTATAAAACAAAGAACATCATTCAAATGTAAAATATATAAAAATTTCCACTAAATTAATTCATATCTCCAAATCACCTAATGAACACTTGAAAGCTTTAAACAAAACAAAAAAATATTACAATAAATTTAATCATCCTTTACAAAACACCTCTCCCTTAAGTTGTAAATAATTGGTTATAAGAAGTTGAAACATATCCTCTATCATTTTCCATGATAAAAGTGAGAAATGAAACTAGTCAGATACTAATGATTCTTTTACTTATTTTTCCCTTGATGAATTGGTTATAAGAAGTCGAAACATATCCTCTATCATTTTCCAAGATAAAATTTAGGAGGAAGGCAAGTATTCAGTTACTAGTGACATTTACACCCTCCATAGAGAAGATGGAGGACTTGGGCTAATTAACAACCATGTTGCAAGGACGGTTTTAGCGACTAAATGGCTTGCAAGGACAAATGAAGGAGAATCTCCTTATGAGGTAGTTGTCAATCATAGGCTAGAAACAACTTCACATATACACAACAGCCAAGTACCTAATGATTTATGATTTAATCATAGGTGAAAATTCCATTAATTTTCCTAGATGAACAATTGTCAAAACAATTTGGAATCATTGCAAGTAATATTTCATGAGCTTGACGAGGAAGTAAGGATTTTTAAGAGTGTTCTTACACTAAGACACTAAGTGGGCCACATTGCTAGCTGGGCCAATGATTTGGGTTTACATGCATGGAACAAGCATGGGCAAAAGAAATTGCAAGCATTAAATCACCTAATGGGTCTAATCAGCTGAATGGACCCTTTGCAGGGTAAATCAATGGAATGGTATCTTTACACTTGTTTAACCAATATAATGGACCCTTTCTATAGGTTTAATAAGTGAAATGGAAAAAAAACCAACATGTTCTTAACCATTAGGACCATTGAAGACCTGATTTCTGAATAGGACCCTTTTCATGGAAAATTCAATTGGAGCAATACAGAGCTAGGGCCAGGGTTCATTGTGGAAAGACTTGATAGGTTTCTCTTATAAACCTCATTTTTCTTTGAGTAATTCTAAATTTTGCAATTATCCCAAGTGCACTATCCAATCATAAGACGATTCTTTTCTCAGTATCAAACTCTCTAGCACTTGGTCTAGGTCATTTAAAATATAGCCCTGTATGGTTCTCATAGCCAAACTTTAAAGAAATGGTGAGAAATTATGGATCTCTCCCAGTTCATGGCCTTGCCTCCTACATCTGGGAGAAAAAAATAAAGAGATTAAAATTGAAATGATAGAATGGGCTAAATCCAACAAGGAAGATTGTCCCATTCCACAAATACAGTAATCCTTGAAGAAATCAAGTCCAAAATTGAAGAATAAGCGCTCTCTGAACAGACTCAGGCAAGGGGAAAAGGAATTAATTGATAAACTATTCAAATCTCAGATCATTGAAGAAGAAATCTAGAGATTTAAATCAAGGAGCCTATGGTTGAAAGCAAGGAACAAGAGCATTAAATTTTTCCATTACCAAGAACACTCAAGAAGAATTTAAAATTTCATCTCTGAGGTAACTCTTAGAAAAACTGAAAACAGATGGCTTAATGAAATAAAAGTAGCAACCTTCTCTCACTTTAAGAACCTATTTCTAGAATAAGAGTAGATACTGGAAGTGCTCAAGAGGAAATGTTGGACAAGATATATGTATTTTACAAGAAATGGATAATGAGAAACTCCTAGGACCCATATCAAGCAAGGAAGTCCAAGAAATGGTATGTAATATGAAACTTAACAAAGTTGCTAGTCTAGAGTGGAGAGAAGTTCTCAACACATTTTTAGTAAGCATGGAAATATATCAATAGCGACCTCTTAAGCTATGTGGAAGAATCAAGGAAGCAATGCAGATTTAAAGAACAAATAAATTCCTTCTACTTCGCCCTCATCCCTAATGTCAGAAACTAAAAGATTCTAGGTAAGACTACCTTTTCTAGATTTAAACCATTGATGCAATGTGTTATCATAGAGAAACAAACTTGCTTTGTTCAGGGCAGACTTAAATATGAAAACATCATAAGAGTTTAGGAAGTTTCTCACAGTAGCCACCCATCTGGAAAGAAGTGCATGAGTCATAAAACTTGACATGGTGAATGCCTTGGATAGAGTGAGGTATAATTTCTTATTCTCATCTATGAATAAATTTAGCTTTGCCGAGAACTTCATTCTGTGGGCCAAGGCCTACATAGGACCCTGAATTAAAACTATGGTCAACAGGAGGAAAATGCCTTTCTTGAATCTTCAAGGCCACCAAGGGCCTCAGATAAGGATATCACATCTATCCTTCCTTCTTCACTATAATGGCATAGTGCTATCTTAAGGAGTTTTTTATCCTCTTATAATGAAGAAAGTGCTTGACAATGAATTAATCATATCTATAGCAAGAGTTATATTATTTTCATTTTGAGCTTACCCTACTTTTCTAAAATGCATGCTCCTAGTTGGGTCTCATATACATCAGAGGACAACCTACATTGGTTGGAGACATTTCACTGTATAGATGAGGAACTTCAAAGACTCGAACTTGAAGACTTGCACACTTCTGGACTAATTTATGTATATTATGTAGTTGTTGTAAATGCCTCTCTAGAGAAACTCTTAGCCTACCTTCCCTTGGGATGAAAATATATTCCATTTCAACAATCATCAGTCTAAATTGTTCTTCTACCCACCCAGATATTAGGGGTTGCACAATCAAATAGGTCTATTTTTTAGCATTTTTCAACTGTCTTAGACACATGCTCAATTTTTTTTTTGTCAGCATAGACACACTTTGGCTACACTTGCTATGGGAAATCATCTGTTCCATCCAGATTTGACCATGTAAAAATTGAGAATAGATCATTATTTTGTTTGACAAAGCAATCATCCATCTACTTCCATTTTTTCCCTTTCTAGATTAGTTTCTCCTTGTTAATTCTAGTGAAAGATTTATTTTTCTATGTCAAATGTGATGGGAAAACTGGTATAATCTTCTGAAGCAAAACAGGTTGCAAATTTTGCCTCAATGTATAATTCTTTCCCTGCATCTCAATGTCAATGAATATTATATTCTCTATAATAATGTGGAAATGTTTTCCAAAAGATTGGAATATATTTATTTTTTCTGATTTTCCCATCCCAAAAAATAACCCAAACAAATCACAAGTTTTACTGAGTTCTGAAAAAATCACAATTTCAAAAAAAACATTGGAGTATTTAATCAGTGCCAATAAATCTTCATGGATTTCCCTGCTTTGGTAGATTTCAAGTATGAGTAGGAGTGGCTAGGAGCAGATGATGTCCTTAACTAGCCACTACAGGATGGGCAAAGTCCTGTACTAGACTCAGTACCCACCACTATGTTTGACTCCAGCCACAGAACCTTCCACTACTAGAGGATGACCCAATATATATGCCCACTAAAGGAGCAGAGGCATTGATATTAGATACTAGATCATTTGGCATCTTACACCTTTCATATGGTATGGCAATATGATTATATATTGTTGCTAGTTTATACATAATTTAAATGAAAAAATTAAATATTTTGCATTTTTTAATGCCTAGCCATTTTCTTCCAAATCATTCCCATTGTTTTCCTGAGTTGCTGAATTTTAAAGTTGTTGACAACCACAAGTTTATTCCGAAGTCCAAATTTTCCATATTACTTAACCATACAACCCTTTACATTAAGGTACATCTCGATTCTCCTTACATATAGTAACATAATCTTGCATTCTACTTCTTCATCCATGAGTTGGGTTCTCAACTATTGAATTAAGGATCTAAACATACCTTGACTTATTTTTCATCTCCTTCCACATGACCCTTGAGGAACTCAGCATTTTTCATGAAAAAAAGAGGACATATATTCTTTCAATGTTAAAAAAATTTCTCATTTCCTAATCCTTATTCTGAGCTCTGGAGCTCTTTTTAAAAATCAATAAAGAAGCAATTTGGATATCAACACTTCAACATGGAACAAACCCCTCCCCATCTTTCTTATAATATCAATCCAATAGTTATACAACTTTCCACTTAAGTTAAATGTGTACCAATGGCATGAATATATATCAAAATTTTCATCCATGCAATAATCATCAAAAAGACGAAAATGTACAACCAAAATGATATGTCTAAGGTGTAATGACACAAGGGGGCATCCATTGTTGACCTCAGGAAAACCCATCCCTTATACATACACAGCAGAAAATCCAAGCCCTTAATGCAACTAAATACAATTGTAAATGCCTAGATATTCCTTTAGCCATAATAACCGAAATGAACACCCTCTAGGATGTTTTTCCCAATATTCAGCTTGGAATATGTGTCCCATCAATCGTGGTTATTAATTTTTTTACATGGATTTTTAACCAGGGATATTACAAATAGGAAACCATACAACCATACTCAACACAAAAAAATCATCAAATCCATCAACTTCATTGACTTCAATATTAAAATACAAGCAACAACATTATTTTCATCAAATTCATAAGCCTTTGTCCTCTATCCTACATACTAATTTTCGCACCCTGCATAAAAATTTGTCATACACAAAACTCTATCTTAATATCTCTTAAAAACAAGAAGGAGCATCATATTCAATCAATATTCTATGTAAAACTCAACTTTTCATATTCAACCTCTACAAAAGGTCAACATAAAACCTTGAATACAAGAAAAGTCTCTACCTAAAGTATTGCAACTAATAACTTCTAAAATATGCAATCAACCTTCTGAAAAGATAAATACTAAGTCTCTAACTTTGTGAATGTAAACGAAAATAAAAAGAAGCAACTTAAGCTCACTTCAATCCTACATATACATATCATATTATTTGACAATTATGTTATAGAAAGACTTATGTACTAATCTCTACATTTAGCATCACAATCTCCAACAAATATAACATATAATGAATCAATCAGAATTACTAGTGTGCACATTTAGATTTAGGCATAATCAAGCGAGTTATCTTATTAAAAAAAATTCTACCAGAACCTCTACCTAAGACCTTAATCTTTGCATATAACAACATTAGAAAGACAAAAAAATTTCACTTCAATCCAATACATGAAAATTAATCAACTCCTGCAAGAACGACACCAGTAAACTCATAAATAGACTCAATCACTAACACATTGATCTTTGCATACACACTAATATTTTCCATCAATCTTGTATGAATTCATTGCAACCAAGCCTATCAAAAATTCAATCAAAAAACCAGTGAAAATAACTGGGTGGTGCACATAATAAAGTGTTCTTTAGGTTGAAAATAATGAACATTGTTCTAATTATATAATAAAAATTATCACACATTCCTTCAACCCTCCATGATCACTGGATTGGTAAAAAGAGTTTATCTTGTACATCATTTCCTTCTTTAAACTTATGCTAGAACGAAGAGCAGAAAGACCAAAAGAAGAAAAATCATAATCCAAATCAATCCACAACTCTTGCACACCTGACTGATTAGGATACTTGATTATTTATATCTATTTTCCTTAAGATTACCTTGAAAAAACCCATGGATTTGTTGATAATAATATTTGACAGGATCAAATAGACATTGCACAACCTTTCAATCATGAATACCTTGAACAATTATAAGGTTCTACCCTGAGATTTTTGTTTTTCTTCCCTAATAGATAATAATGCACCTTGTCCATTCAAGAACTGAATTATAATTTAGGTGTTTTCTCTATGAGATGTGTTATAACTTGGGTTGTGTGTTACCCATTCTTCTTTTCATAACTTGACAGTTAAACTTATCCAAACCTTGTTCAATATTTTGCAACTTCCCTAGACCTAGAACCTATCCAACCTTCTGTAGCACCCCTACAATAATACTAGAAGCTATTCACCCTCTTCTTCAAGAATCAGAAGCTTCTGAAGCAAAACAGGTTGCAAATTTTGCCTCAATGTATAATTCTTTCCCTGCATTTCAATGTTAATGAAAATTATATTCTTTATAATAATGCGGAAATTTTTTGCAAAAGATTGGAATATATTTATTATTTCTAATTTTCCCATCCCAAGAAATAACCCAAACAAATCGCAAATTTGTCTGAGTTCTGAAAAAAATTACAATTTCAAAAAAAACATTGGAGTATTTAATCAGCCAATAAATCTTTCATGGATTTCCCTGCTTGGGTAGATTTCAAGTATGAGCAGGAGTGGCTGGCAGTAGAGGATGTCCTTAACCAGCCACTACAGGATGGAAAAATTTCTGTAGTGGACTCAGTACCCACCACTATGTTTGACTCCAGCTACAGAACCTTCCACTACTAGAGGATGACTTAATATATATTCCCACTAAAGGAGTAGAGGCATTGATAGTAGATATTAGATACTAGAGCGTAGAGGGCGTATTTTTAGAATTAAATGAAGCAGATTGCAATACTTGGCAATTAGGGCTGCTGACCATTAACACCCATCATGAAGCATCAAGTAATATCATCCACAACATCAAGTTTCAACATCACTAACATCACTGTGTGAGGATATCAACTATGTCATTGGGACTGTCAAACTGCAATTGTATAATTGCCATCATTTCCAGATTTTACATACCATTTACAAAATTTCAAGGAACTAGGTAGTGGGATACCCACGTATTAGTGAAGGAGAGCGTGAAATGATGAATGGAGAGAGTCAAGTTCTAACAGTTTGGGTTAAACATGCCAAATTTTTGTAGAGGGCATAATTGCATAATTAAATGAAGCAGATTACAATACTTGGCAATCAACGCTACTGACCATTAACACCCATCATGAAGCATCAAGTAATAACATCCACAACATCAAGTTTCAACATCACTAACAACGCTGTGTGAGAATATCAACTATGTCATTGGGACTGTCAAACTGCAATTGTATAGTTGCCATCATTTCCAGATTGTACATGCCATTTAAAAAATTTCAAGGAACTAGGTAGTGGGAGACCCATGTATTAGTGAAGGAGAGTGTGAACTGATGAATGGAGAGAGTTGAGCTCTAATATTTTGGGTTAAACATGCCAAATTTTCGTAGAGGTCATAACTACAGAATTAAATGAAGCAGATTTCAGTACTTGGAAATCAAGGCTGCTGACGATTAACACCCATCATGAAGCATCAAGTAATATCATCCACAACATCAAGTTTCAACATCACTAACATCATTATGTGAGGATATCAACTATGTCACTGGGACTATCAAATTGCAATTGTATAACTACCATCATTTCCAGATTGTACATGACACTTACAAAATGTCAAGGAACTAGGTAGTGGGAGACCAATGTATTAGTGAAGAAGAGCATGAACTGATGAATGGAGAGAGTCAAGTTCTAACAGTTTGGGTTAAACATGCCAAATTTTTGTAGAGGGCATAATTGTAGAATTAAATGAAGCAAATTGAAATACTTGGCAATCAGGGTTGCTAACCATTTTTGGGTTCAACAGAAAGGGGAGGAATTTATAATCAGTAGGAAACTCAAGATGACTCCTGAACCCTATCCTTTTGGGGAAAGGAATCAATCTCAAAGAGAGAAGTCTCATTAAAATTTTGTAAGCCGTCTTGGAAATATAAAGCCAACCCTTTTTTAACAATATATTAATTTCAAAACCTGAAAATCAAACTTACTTCCGGAATTGTTCTCAGAGAAAGCCTTGCATATAAGAGATCAATTGAAATCCCACTCAATTTAAACCACATCAAGGGAACATTTTCACTCTTCACACATTGAACCTTAGAAACTTCTTTTGTGTTCTTCAGCATTCACCACTGACTAGCACAGAGCACCCGCATTCACTGCACTTAGACTCGTTGAACTTTGAAGCAATCACCAGTTTCAGAGCATTGTTAGACTAGTGAAATCAATCACAACACACTTGTGACTTGAAGCATTAGGACTCAGCAAATTTATATTAAAATATATAATTAAATTTGCAACCCAAGGGCCAACACCACTGCCCAAACTCCTCCTCGTGGCATGGGTTTAGCTCCATGGCACCGGGGATTCAGGAAATGGACTATCTTGAGACTTCGACCCTGGTACTCTAAATCCAGCTACCGTCTCCTAGAACTAGTTTCCCTCGTCAATGTGTGTAGCTGAGCTTGTCATCGGTGAATAGAAAATGCATCCAGATCTCCATCGATCTCCACCTCCATCGAACTGGTAGGTTTTCACATAACTTCCAAGCCCCAACCAGTGAAAAAATGGGGCGAATCACTCCAACACCTCCCTCTGACCCACTAATTCTAGGCGAATTCCATTGAAATATGCTCCAAACAAAGAAAATCAAGAGAAAATGCCATTTAAATCTACTCCAAGAAAAAACAATCGGGAGCAAATTCCATTTTTTCAGTTTTATGGGCATTTATTTTGGTGGGCTAATATTTAATAATTAATTATTTTTAAAATAATTATAGGGATAACTTTATAAAACTATAGAAAATGTGTTTTATATAAAAAAATTCGCCCTATCAAAATTAAAAACCCCTTAAAATTCGCCTTTGGGCTAAAATTCACCCCTAAAATTTTCCTTGGGGACAATCCCAGTACCTAGAGGATGATATCAAGGAAAACCTAAGATAACTTGAGCAGCTGGAATCAGTTACCTCTAGGGTATCCAGGGTAGCCATACCAAGTTGAGGTTGAGTTGGTATTTTATATGTATAAACAAGGTATGGTTGGCTCTAAGAAATTGGATTTAGTCCCACTTATCCATATTGTAATTTCCCTTGAAATGGTTGACTTTGAAAGAATTGACCTTGAAAAGGTTGACCTACCAAGGGTTGTCTGTGAATAGTTGGTCCTGTAAAAGGTTTTCGTTGAATAGATTGACCTACAAAGGGTTTTCCTTGAAAATTTTGACTTGTCAAAGGTTGACTTGTTTGTATATTTGTTGCACTAGGTTGTCGCACAGAAGTTTGAGGAATTAATTGGAATGTAGGTCTAGTTTGATGGTGGTAGTCTGAGGAATAGCCTCCGTAAGAGTTGGCATTGACATTTGAAGGGTCATAACAATATGGATTTGAGAAACTCTTGGGATAGGTGTTATTTGTTGTTGAACATAAGTTTTCACATCAGATTGGATAGGAGTACTCGAACCAGGTTTCTGACTACTTGGCACAAATACCTTTGGGGTAATTTTAAGTTCACCTTGAACATGTTATTAGACTTGGGTAAAACCAAGTTGTCCAACTAGTTGAGCAGGTTGATTATAAGGTACTTGAAATGTAGTTTACAAAGACTGTAGAGTAAAAAAAGGGTTCCACATACTATTTATTCTTGGGAAAGGAGTTCCTATTGAAGGTTGTGATGCATAGGGTTGACCATAGCTAGTTTGAGGCTTTGGAACATAATTTTGATAATTACCATGAATATTTCTCCCTACAACCGTGGGATAGGTTCTAGTAAAAGGTTATCCTCCCTCAACAGACTGTTCCCCTTGAAAAGGTTGTTTCCCTTGAAGAGGTTGTTGTCCTTGGAGAGGCTGCTACCCCCTAGGCACTACAAATCCACCTTGTAACCTAGCTTGAGGGACATTCCCCGAAAACATATAGACATGTTCCATTTTCAAAGGTTGGGTGGTAAACTCAAATATACCAGTTGACACAGTAGAGGTTTCGAAGAATGGATATGCTCCTGAGAATGTGTCGGAAAATGACTGGTACCCAATAGGAATAGAAGGACTGCAATAGAAAATTTTTTATGGTGAAGAACAAAAAATAGATGGCTCAGTAGACATGATTTCAGAAGCCATGTTACTATTTCTGGGTAAAGAGTAGAATGGGGTTTGGTGGGATGACTAACTTTAACCAGAGCTACGTAGAAAATCGGTAAATTGGTGCTACCAAGGATATGGTAAAAAAAGAATGAAAAGGTATAACATTTCACTAAACCTAAGATCTAAATATTATTGATGAGTGGGAATTTTAATATATTCTTGTACATAAGGTTTTTCTTCAATTCTTATAACACTAGGAAAAAGATTCTCAGTGATGAGAATCTTTACTCGAGGTGAACAAGGATGTCCAAGAGTCAAGGATATAAGATACTAAGGTGACTTAGATGAAGTATAATCACACTCAGGCTCAAATATTTTAGGTTTAGTGAGTTTTGTATCTAAAAAATTGTAATGTTCCCACATTTTTCAGCTAATGGGAATATTGCATTTTATTTTCAATTTTCTTAACTCATGAATAAAAGTGTAAAGGAGGGACTCTAAAACTCCTAATCAGAAAAATAAATCAATGGCCAATGTGAACATGGAAAAATCTAGACCATTTCAATAAAATACACTTAGGTGTGAAAAGGAATGGAGAAGGTTGACTAGGTCAACAAGACCAAATCACAACAATGTCTAGATGCATTGAACCTCCTTATTGATCATCACAGTTCTAGATGGAGACCCTTCATGTGAAAATGGTTAACTCATTGGAGGCGGTTTAGGGTTTTCTAAGCCCTAATGTTATAAAATGAAGAGGAAATATAGAAGGAAAGGTATTTGAAGATAATTCAATTTTGAGGTTGCTTAGGCAACTCAAAATATTTGGCTGCTTAGCTAGAGAGGAATTTCCTATTTAGGAATTCCTCATCCTTCATTAAGGATATATTGAAGGAGTATGTTCTGAAATTCCTCACATCTAGACTTGAGGCCAAGCATTCTCCATCAAGACAACATTATTTCTACAGCAGAATAATACTGTGTTGCTGGGTGTTGCAGTGAGGGGTTTTCAACACCACTTCCAAATCTAGTTTTGCAAAAAAGGGAGCATTCCTTTCTCTGGAAGATTAGTGAGGAAGCCTTCAGCTCCATATTTATATCTTGGCATCAGGCCAAATAACCTTCCAACATTATCTGTGCAATATACTTCAGAAACTACGTCATTTTTCCAGTGCATTGCTGCAGCAATGTTTCTACCCTAGTTTGGTGCTTATTTCTTTGAGGAAGGGGGATCCCTTCTTCCAGAAACTTTGTATTGCAGCCCTATTCTATAATTTTTTAAATTTCAGCTCATATACTCATATTTTTAGTGATTCTACATTTTTCAGATTCATATTCTGCAGATTTGATGCTTGTATTTATTCTTTCATGAAATCCCCTTGCCGGGTGATATATTTGATGTATAAAAGGAGATGAATCTCTATTTTTATTCATTATATGTTATAATAAAATTTATATATGATTTTTCAGACATATTTTGTGTAATTTATTCAGAAATTACACTCTGCATGCTTCAGCCATTTTCTACATACTCAAAGTCATGGGAAATCAGCATTTTTAAGCATATCCAGGGATGGAGGAACTGTTTAACATATCTAGAATGATTTTTTTGAGCTTAAATTCAGATAATAGGTCCCTAATGACCTAATATAAAATAATATCCCACCATTTCCCTTAATTTTATGCAGATTTCTGAATACATCCATTTTCGGCCATAAATCCTCATTTTTCCCCACTATTGGATGAAGGGATTGAACATATTTCTTGATGTTGTGTTTATAATTGATGTATGAGTGTCTATCAGTATATTTTATGTATTGAAAACTCTCTAAACTTTCATCAGGACGTTTTCCCTTGCTGCAGCCCTCATTGGGCAATTTCTTAAAGATAACTAGGTGTGGGAGATCTATTTAACCCACCTAGTCTTATTTGTTTCAGCTCAGATCTTGTATTTAGATTTTATATTGTCTTATCTAAATGATTCAAGAGTTATTTTCCTATTTCAAAGCATATTTTTCTGAAAATGCATATTTTAATGTATGATTCATGAGCTGTTCCCAATCTGGAACATTACAAAATCACCAAAGAATAAATTCAATTGTAATTACTTTGGAAATTTCTGGTTGATCTTAATATTTTTCAGTTATCTGAGGTTGATTAACTTAGAAATTAGGATGTATTACAATGGATGTTTCTCCTTGTTCAGTAGACCTAGTTCTTGATGATTGAACTCTTTTAGATTTTATTTTTTCCAATTGATTGGGTGTATATTCAGGGGGTTTCCCCGCATTCTACGTGAATGTATCGGTAATTCATCCATGGTTAATTTTTTTAACACAAGAAATCAAAAAATTTCAAAAGAATCACATCTAAGGCCTCTAAAATTCAAACAAATGAACATGTGCCTACAAAATCTAAGAGACAATCCACACACAAACAGTATGTTTCCACAATAAAAACACTAGTTGGTGATGAAATCCAATGTCGCCAAGATTAATGTGGAAAATTGGCAGTTGGAACATTTACCCTAACAACTTTCTTAATGAAACAGTTTGGTGCAAGTAACTTCACTATGCCATCTCGAAGTGAAGAGTACCCTCCAGAAATTCCAAGTGAGTCTAGTCAACGTCTGCTCTAGGTACAATGGGACCTTCCCTCCACCATCACCTTGGGAAAAATCCTAAATTTTATGGCCACTAAGGTCACCAACTAAGACAATTGAACCTGGGGGAATAGTCTTTGGTCCAATATACATGCAAGGGCAGAGTATCAAAGCTCAATCCCCTTGAAATATCCTCGACATGGTAAATAATAGGTTTACTAACAAGTGATCCCAGGCTCCTCAACAATGGTTAATCTAAGGTTTACCATTTGTATTATGTGCACATCTTCTATCTTTTCCAATGAAGTAGGTACAATTACTCCACTGGTACTATCATGATCTCGGTCTTAACTCTTTGAAGAAGAGCTTCCCAGAGCACGATTGCAACTATTGGGTTTTTCCCTACTGCAAGATTCTACTTGTTTGTTTTATCTACTTTGGAAAGTTAATTACAACCTATTCCAAAGCACTAGTTCTGAGCTAAATTGGTGGAATGAGCCTTAGAAAGTGTAAACAATATCTAGATCAATTTTATTAAGCGGTGTATTAATTTGGATGTTGTTTATGCAGAGGGGTATGGAGATGAAACTTAATGATATTATGACCGACTCAAAAAATACTCTAAATGCATCAATATGAAAATGCAATTCTTTATTTCAATGAATTTATATTTAAGAGAAAGTAGAAGGACTTTTGGAATCAAACAAGTACAAATTTCCTGAAACATCCCATAAGAGTTCCTTTTTCATCAAGAAAAAATTTTCATTTCCAAGCATGACTAATATCTCTTTGTGCTGAAAATGTTCGTTGATTACAAAGCGAAAAGATACAATTTCATGAACAAACAATTTTCAAAAGAAAAATCAACTATAAAAACCCTAAAAAGTATAAAAACTTCAAAAAATGAACACTATTAATTAAAAATCCTAACTAAGATACCTATGAGCGTATTTTCATGATTTCTTTTAGTTCAAAGCAAACTAAATTGTTTTTTTTCTTTTATTAGCAAAAAAAAAAGCATAAAAAACTACTTTGAGACAAATCACACTTTGGTAATATAGAAGTTTTCCTTTTGCAAATGAGGAATAAAAAAACACTCAGACAAACAAGGCTGACAAGAATCCTGGTGGATCTAGAAGGAAATGACAGAAAACGAGCGATCTAGGCGGTGAATCTATTTTCTCCAAAAGAGTAAATCATCAAACTAGGGAAAACCCTACCTGAATATGCAAAAAGGATGATTTATCAAAAAAAGACTCTAAGGTGATTAGGAAGATTTCATTGATAGACTCTGAGAGTTGGTATAGATCAAGTTAAACCTTAATAAATTAGTTATCTGACTCTAAGAGAGAATATATTACTTTTTTTCAAAATTTCCCATGGGGTGTGCAGGTTTTCAGTACAAACCAGTGTGCATGCACATTGAACTAAACTGCAAAATTGCGCAAGTTTGTGCTCAGTTTACCAGAGAAAACAACACATGGTAGAGAAATTATTGGAAAAAAAAACTCAAGGCTCTCTAATTCAGAGAATCTAAAAGGTTATATACCCAACCACACTCAGAAAAGTCAAACTAGAAAAGTTGGAATGTCAAACCAAACAAAATCAAGAGAAAACTAATTTTGTCCCTAGTGGAGTTGCAGATTTTTTTTCTGGATAAATCCCTCTTGCAGACAAGAGTGATCTCCCTAGTATCCCAACATATAACTAGAAACAAACAACCATTTGAATACCTCTTTCTCTAAACTATTAGCATTCATATTATTATAACTTAGAAATGAGGAGGTTATGCTCCTACCTTTCAAGGAGATGTTTGATGTAGACCTTGACTCTCGCTCCAAAGAAATCCTTCAATACTGAGAAGAACTTGCAATCAAAAACATGCAAAGAATAAAAAAACCTATAGTATATAATAATAAAAATTTCCAGTTCAATTTAATGATCAAGGATATTAAGTAATGACATTGTTTCAACGAGTCTAAAAAAAACACAATGAGAAAAATATATCCATATTTATTATCAAGAATAAAAAAGAGAAATCTTAAAAAATGATCCTTGATTTTGTACATATTTCTCCCATATGTATGTGCAATTGTGCCCCTAGGTTTGACAAGCCCTCCTCTCTAGAATAACTAACATAGATTTATCTTCAATGAACTCTTGTGTACAAAGGTATGATTTTAAATGTACAATTATATGTTAACTCTTAAACTTGAAGATTCAGATCAATTTATAGAGAGACTAAGGAGGTTTCAGATCCATTAAGAGAGGGATGAGGTCATCTAATGAAGGGATTAGGGTTCCTTTCAGGGATAATTTTAAGGATGGAAAATTATCTTGAAGTTTGAAAAATTGGTGAATCTCACTAGTCCCTAATATGAAAACTATAAAATCTCTATTGATGTATTTGTAAAAGTATTGAAATTTATAATGATATTATATATATATTCCATATAATTTTGGCGATTTTTAATGTAAAATAATTCTATATTGTACAATTTGGGTGAATCATTTTTATAAAAAAATGGAAATTGATGAATCTTTTTTTTTGGAAAAACCATGGAAAATTAGCCCACTTGCAAATATTAGCCCCTAAAATTTCGCATGGTTCGTTTATCCAAGGTGATAAGCTCCATGAGTAGATGGATATAACTCAAACTAGCGCGACTCTAAAGGCTTTTAGTTGGAAGGATATTCACCCAACCATGCTTCTAGAAATTACTTTTCCGTGTTTACTTCCTTTTATGGGGGTGCGTAGTTTTATTGGCGAACATAGTTATGATCTCCATGAATAATAGAACAATTACCAGTGCATGTGTGGGAAATGACTGAAAAAATCACGAAAAGTAACCTTTTAAGGGTGTTAAAGAGTTTTTTTCTATTTTCCAAGACTTGGTTTGTGAACAAGAATAATTTTACTTATTAGGAAGCATGGATATGGATGGCGGATCCATAATGAAAATCAAATGTCATGGTGACAAAATGATGTGTAACAATATTGGTAGCTATAAAAAATGGAGCCAAAAGTTGATGAAAAAATATAAAGGGGTATAGAAAATCTTAATAAAAAAATGGATACCTACAATATATATTGAAATTAGGGGACGTTTCAATTGGGAAGATGTATTGGGTTTATATTGGTAGGGGGTTAGATATTGTGAATTTTAGGTGTATTTTCAAATATGTACTCAACTTAAGGGTATTGTTTAATATGCTATGATTGCACATGAAAAGAGGTATATTGAGTGAATCCCCCATGTTATAAGCATAAATTTTATTAGTGATGATGTATGGCTTTATCCATGTTTTTACTTGTAAATGAATGCGAAATGTATCTATGGTAAAATATATTGTATTGCAGCTTATGATGTAAGGGATAAATTCTTCTTAGATATTCTCGGATAAGTATGAGACCCCTATGTTTAAAGCTATTGTTTACACCTTTATATTAAATGTTTGTGACGTGTTTGAAAAAATTATTATCATGGCTAGGAGTGGTCCAGATGAGTTCCTGATGATGTGATTGTTTTCATACCTTTGTTTTAATGTTATTTTTCATCTCCTATAGTTTCATGAGGTTCTAGCTAGTGACCTAGGCTCTGGGGCTAAAAAGGTGGCACAAATCCCGAAATGTAAGGAAACCAAACTGGGATCGGATCGATACCTTACCTTCAAATTCCTATGGATATAGGATTCTAGTCACTACCTTGCCTTGGCAGGCTAGCGACTAAGTCTCAAATTGGTCAAAAACTCAGTCCCCCTCAGGGTTCAGGGGCCTAGAAGGTTGGGCTACCTCTTGAGAATGTTTTTGATGATTTTTAGGGCATGTTTGTCTTGTTTCCTTCGGCTCCACTTCCTTAAGGTCATCTAGGAGGCCGAACCTCATATTATTAGCCTCTCATTGCATATTTACCCTGGTTGTCCAGTTACTTGGGTATATGTGAGAAGAGGGTGTTATAGAGAATACCTACCTCGGTGATGATTACATGAGAATATATTATTTTAATTGTTGACTATTTGTTTCAGGTATCCAAAAATAGTCTCTAATATAAAATTTTCCATGATAAAGTGTTTCAACCCTTAAACATATTTCTAAATTTGCACTTTTGGGGGAAATATGTTACACCTAATTTTGTCACAATTAGGAAAATGACCTCCAATTCAGATCTCTCACTATCCAATGAAAGTTTCAAAAGCATTCCCCTACAATTTTAGAATAAAAACAATACCAAAGGAAACAAGAATCATGGATTAAATTTATCCATAAACCTAATTTTAGGCACTTATGTATTTTCCTAGCTAGTATATGCACATTCACAGTTTTTACTGGTGACTGCACAAATGTCTACTCCGTCTTCCAATGAAAATTGTACAAATGACTTAACGTGAGTAAAACTAAAAATTAATTTCTAGAAACCTTTTTGGAGGAATAATTATCAACCAAAAGGCCTCAAGCTTCTAGATACTAGGGTATCATCCCTCTATTTATGGAGAAGCGTTCCCCCCTTCACGTAAACCTAATCCATCCTTTCAGGATCTCTTCCCTCAAGAAGAGGATCTCAAACCTCCTCCTCTTGTCCTATAAATTTAACACAAACCAGAGGGCTAGAAAGGAATTTTGAATGTAACCTTATGTTGTTGAAATAGGGATGGATAGCTTGTCCCCTAAGGGGAGGATTTCAGATTTTTTGGAGGAGGCTTACATAATAAAGCCAAGTTTTTATTTCTTCTTCGTGTTCCAAAATTAGTACAAAGAATTGATTCTTTCATAAATTCATTTTTATTAATGCTATTTGCAAAATTCCTTGATCTCTTGCATAATTTATAACTGAGTGTGAGTTTAATATTATGATATATGTTATGTTTAAATTTTAGTTTTCTTTGTGTTTGATCTTTTTCTAATCTATAATTTTATGCCTTGTTTGTTTCTATTCACGCGTATATTACTTTGAAGCAATGAGGAAAGGATTTTGAAAGCATTGGAAGGACTTATAAAATAATTTCATAAGAAAGGTAAGAGACTCCTGTATATCTCATATTTGATTTTTCAGTTTCGAATTAAGGAATGGTAGAAACCACTTGTTTTGTTTGTTAATATATCTCTCAGGAATCTAGGGAGATCACACTTTTCTACAAGAGGGATTTATCCAGTATAATAAGACGATTGGCTTGGATCTAGTCATAAGATATTTCGTAATTTTCAATAAGCTCGAGCTGAGAAGGTCCACCAATTTTAAGAATATGCACATGCGAGGTTCTTGGAACAATACTCCCTAGATGTGAAGAAGTAATATCAGGGTGGGTGAGGTTACCAACCATAAAAATATGGCCTCCCTCCTTCTAGCACCATTATTTTTTATGGTACAGGAACCATCGAAATTCAAGGGGTCTCCCTAATATGTGATCCTAATTAGACCTCACATCATTTGGGACAGGAGCCGGGATTATAATATGGGTTGTTTTCTTATTTCCTAAATATTTTCCTTGGCTCTGGTTGTCAACAAGGGAGAGGATTTCAATTGCACCTTCAAAATTTAGTGTTCGATTATAGGTGTTTCAAGGTTATTATATTGTGGAGGGACGGACAAAGTGAACCTCTAATAGAGACGTAATAGTAACACCCTAGAAGAGAAATGCATGAACATAAAGGATATATCTAACGTCCAAAAGAATAGTCCACAGAGATGTGACAATCATTGCTACCAATACGACACATTCTCAAAATGATAAGTAGTAAATAATAGAAATAGCTCAAATACTTTAGTATAGGAGAAAGAAAATTCTGATCATAAACATTCACATATTAGTCTTACAAATTTTCGTAATACACTCATGAAGAAAGTGTTGTCTATCAATATTCATATATAAAGTGAATATCTAAGGACACATGTATACATCAAACACCACTATCTCCAATAGTAGAGTGTTTGAGCCACCACTTTCTTCTCAAAAGAATAGCTTTTCTCACTAATGCCTTGTAGGAGGATCAAAGGTGAAAATTAATTTCGTAATTCAATGAGGGTGTATATATAACCAATGGGATCATGCTTCACATTGTAATATTCCAAAATGGGAAAAGCAGGAATCGAGTGCATAAAACTGGAAGTATGCAAAAATTTAATAGATCAAAGCATGAGACAAGAGTGGATCCATTCCATTATGATTATAATAGAAAAATAAGTACAAATCTTGAGGAAAAGTTCACTCAAGTTGACCAAATAAGCCTCTCATCAAAGCATACACCTCGATCTAAAATGTTGTTAATACATGAAACAAATGAACCCAGAAAACTAAGTTTTCTAAGAGAGAGTAGAAGTTGATAGATATAATAATATATACTGCTGATATAATGCTCCAAAAATTCTAAGGCTAGAGATCCATGCTCTAAAACAGGATTCGAAGACAACCCAGAAAAGGTTTCCGAAAATACACACTATACAAAATATAGCAGATTTGGCCCTATGGTTGAATAACCTCTGCAAAGAAATAATTTATGGGAGATGGATGATATTATATACAACATGGCTGATCCTCCTCCAACAGATCTCCTAAATAAAGGGCTGATCCCCACACAGGAAACCAAAATACCCCAAATAGGGCAATAAACCCACTGTTGCAACTGCTCTCCAAAATAACGCAGTCCTTGCAGGAAACTACGTTGTAGCTGATGAATGCTACTTGGCTTGGTGAAAAAATATGTAATGAAGCCCTGAAGTCTTCCTCACAAGCCCCAAGGTGAAAGGATGATCCCTCTAATGGAAAACTAGCTCAGAAAATGGAGATTTACCTCCTCCACTGCTACACCCCTACAACACAACCCAACTGTAAACAGAACTTCATTGTACATGAGACTAAAGCTTGGCCAAATTCCTAATTGTGTAAGTATAGTGAAAACTCATTCAAGAGCCTCTCAATGGAAGATGTGGGATTCCCGATCAGGAACACCCGATGCTAAACAACACATGCAATCTTAGCTAAACATCTGAAGAAAGCTATATGTCTAAACAGATCATATATAAAAATATAAAATATACCAATATGAATCATATGGCTTCCATCCTCTTCCTTTTATAATATATGAGCTTCCAAACCCTAAGCCCAATCCATTAATGACACTACTTCCTTGCAATTTGTCTCCATCTAGAACTGTGTTGTCCCTTCATTAATGTCCACTCTGCCATGACAGTGCTATTGATTTGGTCAAAGTTGACCCAGTCCAGATGTTTTAGCCCCTATTCACACCTTAGGGTGCTTTATTGAGCTAGAAAGATGATCCGCTTTGACATGAGAAATGGTTTTATTCACAATAAAGAGATTTATGGGTCTCCCTACCCACTTATTCACGTATCTAACAGAAAAAAAATAAATAAATTAATATTCCAATTAGCTGTGGGACAATTTAGGAATATTACAGTCCTCCCCTCCAAAATGTTTCTTGTCCTCAAGCAACTGCAATATACTGCAAAATCTCCAATGGATATATCTCCTCCAAAAAATACAAGTTTTCCTTTGGTGGATAAACCAAATAGTTGTCATCATGAAAAAGTGGGATATATATGGAAAGAGTTATATGTTGTCCATTGGCCTCCTTAAGGCATCAGAGATGATAAATTTTGGGTGCCTCAATCCCAATGAGAAACTCCAATATCCATGCTATCATCCAAACAAAGTGAGCCATCCTTGGTAGCTCATAGAAATAATCACCATTCCCCTACGTATGAAATATGTAGGGGCTGCATGGCTGAAAATGATAGATAATATTATTCAGCTTACGCTGTCTCTCTCTCCATTTATGATAAATTTGGAGCTGTTGACCTTGGGCTGCAAAAATATAGTCCTCATGAAGCCAAAAGATACATGGAATCTCATGATCCCACTCATTGGTTCTAGGTGGCCTTCTTGCCCAATCCTTCATACATATAGTGAATAGATTTTCATCACCATATGGCCTCGAAAGGAAACATGGAATAAGTGTCATATGACATATTGGATGGTGACAATAATCCTTCAAGGGAGACCAGCAATGTTCTTCTTCTTTTTGTCTCCAAACATGATGTGCTAAGTGGCCATCCAACCACTTTCTTGCTGCCATAAGATTCTAAAAAGCTTGAAAATAGAAGAGGACATTAGGTTTTGGTTGAATATGAAGCAAGAAAAACACATCTTTCCCAAAGTCCTCCATAAAGTGGTCATCCCCATCACTAAGCATAGTCCCAAAAGGACCATGAAATCCAAAAAGAGGCTTTCTCTCTTGTGGATAAATGTGCTGCAAATATAGGGTAAAATAATGTACATACATTGGTAGTTTATTAATAAGCATCAAACCAAAATATTTACCATATATTGTAGACAAGTTCATGAAGAGGTCCTTATATGAACCTTCCCATTTCTTCATTAAAAGGGGAAGTGACTGAAACAACCTTTCAAGGTGGTTTATTTCCTCATCATACATCAAACAAGCTACATATCTATTGATTTGTCAGTGCCCATATTATTTGAGATCCTCCCAATAGAATCCCTCCATGATGGTGTGATAGGACTCAATGAAATCCTCATGCTCTGAAAAGAGTGCCTTATATGTTGCATGTAAAATCCCCTCCTTGAGCTTCGATTCTCTAGTCAAGTAGATATGATCATGGAAATAAATGACTTCATCAAGCACTCTATACCTCCCATCTATCACTTTCCCATCAAGAACCTTACATGTGAAGAGGTCCTTGGAATATTCCACCAATAGTTGGGACTCCCAATATGGATCTATGCTTCCCAACAATGACAACACTATAGAAATTTGATATGAATCACCTGTCACATCAAAACTCTCCTCTTTGACATGCTCAATGCCAAAGCCACATGTTGGAGTAATGTTACCCCACATTTCATGCCTCTCTTGCAGCTGTTCTTTCCCAAGAAAATATTGGAGTACATGGAGGTCAGCCTCCTCTTGAAAGGCATTTCTTCTCCAAAATTTCCATAGTTTGGTCAATGAATACAAGAGTGTCAATAACCTTTTGTCATATTTAGAAATCTTTCTCATGTGTGGGAGTATCATTTGTTGCCCCAAATTTATGAAGTAGCCCCTTGACACCATGCTCATGTCATCATATATTTCTGAAACATCATCTTTCAGCACAAATAACTGAGTGGGAGATAGCAATGTCCATATCAGAAAATTTCTCATCTCTCCTTTGAACCCATCAAAGGTTCTCTACATTGTGCTAGCTCCTCCCAAGGCTCCTTCCCTAGCCAAATATATAAATGTTGCACCATGTTGAGAGAAATCTTTATTAATTTTCCAATCAGGGGGTCTCCCTAGTGGAATGCCTCCATGTAATGAAACATCAAGGCCTAGAGAAGGTTGTATATGTGAGTGGATTGATTTGTCCTTGTCCTCACTGCACAAAGCCTCCTGCCTCTTCTGTTCATCCCATTTATCCCCTTTTATCTTAAATATATCACAATCTATCAATGATGGCACATGCTACACATGGATTGTGCCTTGATCTCCATATGTGAGATTATTTGGAACTCCTTGCAAGAGTGCAAGAGTTTCTCTCTTTGGAGAAAATGCTCCATCTTCCTCTTCATGAGGTACTGGATCTATTACTACTGTGACATCGTTGTTACATCCTTTCTTCCCTTCCACTTCATCATGAATGGAGGTTGCCTCATCATCATTAAGAGGTTCTTTGTTTAGTTCCTCCATGTCTTCCCTTTGAGAAGAGAGCTCTTGATGAAATGGGGATCTTGCCTCTAGCAAGGTATTATGAACGTTTTTAATCCCCTCAATGGTTTTCTGAAATGGAGTTGGATTTATCGATCCTTCCAACTCATGCAAAGGTTTTTTTTGTGTATGCTTGGCTAGCTCAACCAAGGAAGTTTTAGAATTTTTTTCATCAAATCTCTTTACTAATTTTCTAGTGAACCTTGAATAAGTAGACATATTTTTATATTTTAATGAAGAAGATTCATAAAACCACTAGGAATAAGCCTTACCTTGAAGGTGCATTGATGCTACTCTAATGGATTCACCTTCTGAAACTTGGTTTTTCTGCAAAAAGGTGTCTAGCTCCTCCACCCAAGCCCTAGCTGAAAATTTACGTGACCCATGAAAAGTAGATAGAAAGAATATACCCACATCATGCTACTTGCACCTTGTTCTTCTATCATGGTTGCTAGGTTTTCTATCCTCCTTGATCTTGCAAAATCCTTGGAAGTTTAGATGATCTCTAAATCTCTGATTTTGAGATTCATACTCTTGAAGATAGTCACTAAAAGCCTCCTCCCTTGCTACATCTCCTTCCTCCTTCTCTCTTGATATGACCCAAGGCATAGTACCACATTGTAGATCTGATGGTGTAGCTGAATTCTCACACCCATAATGTGAAAATATGGATCTTTCTTCATGTACAAGCCCTCTTGGAGAATCTCTACATCTCTCCATTCTCATCTCTTTGATGTCTCTGCTAATGTACTACATATTTTTAAGAAGAAGTTTTGAGAACTCCTTCCCTCCTTAAAATGAGGTTTTTCCTTCATATCTTTTGCAGATGTTCTCCTTCCTATGAGAATCCTCCTTAGATGACATAATGGCTGAAGTACACAAGCTAAGCCAAGATTATGCTCTAATACCACTGTAATATTCCCAAATGGGAAAAGCAGGAATAGAGTACATAAAACTGGAAATATGCATAAATATAATAGATAAAAGCATGACACAATAGTGGATCCATTCCATTATGATTATAAAAAAAAAATAGGTACAAGATCTTTGAGGAAAAGTTCACTCAAGTTGGCCAAATAAGCCTCTCATGAAAGCGTACACCTAGATCTAAAATGTTATTAATACATGAAACACATGAACCCAGAAAATTGCGTTGTCTAAGAGAGAATAGCAGCTGATAGATATAAAAATGTATTACTGCTGATATAATGCTCCAGAAATTCTAAGGCTAGAGATCCATGCTCCAAAATAGATTTACAAGACAACCTAGAAAAGGTTTCCATAAATACACACTATACAAAATATAGAAGATTTGGCCCTAGGGCTAAATAACATATGAAAATAAATAACTGATGGGAAATGGATGATCTGATATACAATATGGTTGATCATCATCCAATATATCTCCTAAATGAAGGTTTGATCCCCACACAGGAAACCCAAACACCCCAAATAGAGTAATAAACCCATTGTTGGAGCTGCTCTCCAAAATAACATAGTCCTTTCAGGAAACTACGTTGTAGCTGATGAATGTTACTTAGCCTGGTGCCAAAATATGTGAAGTATTCCTCACAATCCCCCAGGTGAAAGGATGATCCCTCCAATGGAAGAATAGCTCATAAAATGGATATTTCTCTCCTCCACTGCTACACCCCTGCAACACAACCCAAATCTAAGCAGAACTGCATTGTTCATGAGAGTGAAGCTTGGCCAAATTCCTGGTTGTGGAAGTAGAGTGCAAACTCATCCAAGAGATTCTCAATGGTTTTGATAATTTATAGGGCTTAGGATTAATACAAAAATTCTCTTCTTGATAACTACCTGTGAGCTTGCTTATGTATTCTTCTTTAACTTAGTTACTCCATCATCAAGTCAGTTATCAAAGTACTTAGTCAAAATGTAGAGAAAAAATTATTTACACTTGTAACTGAATATCATATAATGTATTTAGAAATTTAAATCTTTGATTTACCTTCCTCACTTTAATATCAACCTATCTTCTTACAATCATTGTCTAGACATTATTAAATTCCTTCAATAAGTATATCTGCACAGTATCCTTCTGCATCTATCTGCAATTCAGCTCCTGTAGTCTATACTTTGTACTTTCAACATTCTTCTAATCATGTACCTTCTGCAATCTTTAATTATGCTCCTCCGGTAATTTATACCTTTCAATCTGCATCAAAAATTTGTTCTTAGATCCACACCATATAACTATTATGATGCCTTGGACAGATCCACATTTTTCTCATAGGGATCTGTAATAAGTTCTGTCTTCAATCCGTAATTTATTCCTCTGATAGAATTTGGTCTTGTACACTGTTCTATTGTATTCCCAATGAACCACAGTCTTCGTATATATATAATGAACTAATCTTACTTTTAGGCTGACCATCAAATGTGATTTAACCCGACTTATGTAGGTCGACATGACCATAGCTTCTTCAATAATTTAAGAGGTGTTTTCTCAACAGCGTTGAGGAATTAACTTCACTATGTTATGGAGCTTTTATTCAACGTTGTATGATGGCTGATAGAGAGCTTCTTCACAAGGTCTTAGGAGCACAATTTTATGATCTTTGACATCTTCTTTATTTAAATACATAATTACATGAATACCAACATAGTTACACTTTTCAACACTCCCTCTTAACTAGGGAGGTATTTACACAGGTACATCGTTACTTTCAAATTGAAGAATCCCATAAGAAAAATTGGATTGGTAATCACATCTGTATAGCATCATTCCAACCAGCATTGCACTAGTGCAAGGCCTTGAATAACAACCCCATCTCTTCAATGAGACAATGGGCTTCAATGCTGGTGAGACACATGACTTATAGAGACCTTCATCATTATCTCTCTGAGGTACATACTCCACTCAGGTGTTCCCAAAGTATGACCTTCCTGGATTATTCTTCTCTTGGGTTGCTAGCCCTCAAAGAATATCGGTCCCCGATTACTCTTATCTTGAATGCCAGATGATTACCCAATCCTCCATTCTTTCTTCCCAAGACTAGAATGATGTGTCTATCTCTCCCTCCCAGGGAGGACCTATTCCACAAGGTAATGTACTCATTCTTATACAAAGAATGTACCTAAGCTCATCGTTATGAATTACCAAGTTTCTTCCAAGTAAGAAGCTTATCGTCCGACTCCCTCTTAATCAGGGACCTCTAGCAGAAATGGTGATACACCTAGCTACTCATGAATAATTCCCGTCCTCGATGTCATGGATTTAGATATGAGGAATCTCCATCTTTTAGCTTCATAGGGCATAGATCATTCATCACTTCCATCCTGATTCTTGTTAGCTATCAGAGTGTTTCACTAGACTTCCTTATCTGGTCCACTATTGTGCCATGATGCTTTCCTTTTAATCATATTCCAGGATCATACATCATTTCTCATGATTAGCATCCCTACACAAATTCATCTAGATATGCATTTACATATCAACCTTTTAAAATAAAAGTTACCTCAGTGATGATTTTTTGACCATGACTTCTTCCTGTAAGCATCGACATCCTTCATACAGATTGGCACATCTCCTAATGATATGTTTTCCATGGGTCTTCTTCTTTACCATAATTTTGTCAGAGTTTACATATCTTTCCAAGAGATCTCCTAGTCACATCTTATTGGCCTCCGGATGATAACTGCCTCTTGACATGGTTGCATTTCATGATCTTTTCCTCTCATTCACATTATTGGTTCCCATGAACGTACAACTTTCCTAGTTTCTCGTTCATATACAACCACCTCATATTCCATGAGGGCATATTATGTTTATTTAATCTATCTATGCATTGAGATATACTCCTCCATATATTATACTTCTATGTTCATAATTCCATTACCTGCAACCACATGAAATGACTTCGAAAAATCCAATGTCATCATATAAATATATATATACCTCATATCCTTTTCCCTTGAGTCATCCTGTAGCAATTTCTCAAGAATGAAGATCTTCATTCCCTTGGCCTGCTTCATCAATATGTCATCACATCCCAGAAATATGTTTCCATGATGACCTTTTATCTTGATGACTAATTTACATTCGTAATGTTCATAAGTCTCTTACTTAAACTTTCTCTTTTCTTCTGTGAATGTTTGAGTCTGTTATCCTTCAACATTTTTGCATAGAATAGTTCTTACAACTTATCATGTATTTTCTTGGTGTCTTCAATTTTTCATAGACAAAGGGATGTAAGGAATTTGACTGAATCCATAAGAATCCTTTGAGCCCTTCTATCCCTTCCATATATTCAGATAAATCTTGAACTTTATTGAATTTTCATGACTTTGCTTTCTTCGAGGACTGTGACCATCCTCCTTATGTAGGGATTCTCGGTAGCCCAACCAGCTCATAGATCTCCCTATAGAAACAAAGTCATTTAACCAGATTTGATTAAAGAATGAAAAATACTTACTTGGTTCCTTATACTCAAATTCTATTCAAGCTAGTTTTTTTTTTTTTTTTGGAGTGACAATTTTGATTTCCATGGATTTCGAATTCTCTATGTGATGACCAAGTTTTATTTATGTGGAAGCCTACTGTGGAAGCATAGATATTATCTTTCCATAAATTTTGTGATCTTTGTCACCATGGAGGCATTGAAACTATCTTGTCTCACTGTAGGAGTCTCGAAACTTCCTTTTTGTGGTAGTACTGAGGTACCATTGTGTTGTTATCTTGTAATATCACTGAAACTATGGATATGTGAAAATACCAAATCCTTGTAATAACATGAATTTTATGTATCCAGACCCTCTCACTGTGTTGACAATGAAACCTTCTCACGGTGAAGGAACTTTACCCTTATCATAGTAGTGGTACTGTGATAATCGAAACCCGTCCTCTGAGATATCATTGAGAATCTATATGGCATCATGACTATAGTATCATCATGAGCATAACATTGCTACAACCCTTACATCCAAATTATGTGATAGCACCTTTGACATTGTGGAAACACTGAAATTGTTGAATTACTGCACCTTAATTTGCATTCATCAAACTGATCCGAAATTGACTCACTGTGGCTGTATCGAGTGTATATATTTGATATCCGTACTTGTGTACAGTGATATCCAAACTTAAATACTGATTAGAGCTTATCTCACTGAGATAATCGAAATTACCATCAGAAATGCAAGATTATGCTATGTGTCAAAGGGTGCACTTGAGCAATACCGAAATCATATTTTTTATATATAGCAGAGTTATATCTTTTTTGTTTCTTTACCGAAATTTCAATGCCTTCAAGAAGTGTTGAGACTGTTCGTTTGCCGAAACATTAAGACTTGTGCCATCATTGAAAATGCTGGGACTGTATCTTGGAAAAGATCCAAACTTCTTTCTTCTTCATACTTGATGTCTTTAATATGCCGAATGGACTAGCTCACTGAAATTTTTAGTTCATCCTTTCAATGTACTTCAAAGTATTAGCCCATAAATGACCTTGGGATCTTGATATTTATCTTTAGTGCAAGAAGATCCTTTCACTGATACTGCTTCAAAGATGGACGAGTGTTCTTCAAGCTGCCATAACCATTGACCATAGCTCTGAAACCATGTTGAGAATTTACAGGGTTTAGGATTAATACAAAAAATTTCTTCTTGATAACTACTTGCGAGCTTGCTTATGTATTCTTCTTTAGCTTAGTTACTCCATCATCAAGTCAGTTATCAAAGTACTTAGTCAAAATGTAGACACATAATTATTTACACTTGTAACTGAATATTATATAATGTAGTTAGAAAGGTAAATCTCTGATTTACCTTCCTCACTTTAAGATCAGCCTATCTTCTTACAATCACTATATTGACATTATTAAATTCCTTCAATAAGTATATATGCACAGTATCCTTCCGCATCACTCTGCAATTCAGCTCCTATAGTCTATACTCTCTACCTTCCTCAACCTTGTAATCATGTACCTTCCACAATCTATAATTATGCTCCTCCTGTAATTTATAAATTTCAATCTGCATTGAACTTCTGTTCTTAGATCCGCACCATATAACTGTTATAATGCCTCAGATAGATAAGCCCCTTCTAAGTGTTATGATGCCTCGGACAGATTCACATTTTTCTCATAGGGATCCGTAATAATTTCTTCTTTCAATCCGAAATGAATCGAAGTCTTGGTATATATATAATGAACTAATATTACTTTCAGGCTGACCATCAACTGTGATTTAGCCCGAATTATGTAGGCCGACATGACTGTAGTTTCTTCAATAATTTAAGAGGTGTTTTCTCAACAGCGTTGAGGAATTAACTTCACTATGTTATGGAGCTTGTCTTCAAAATTGTATGATGGATGATAGAGATATTATTCACAATTTATTAGGAGCACATTTTTATTATCTTTGAGATCTTCTTTATTTAAATACATAATTACATGAATACCAACCTAGTTACACTTTTCAACAAATGGAAGAGGTGGGATTCCTGATCAGGAACACCTGGTACTAAAAAACACATGCAATCTTAGCTAAACAGTTGAAGAAAGATATATGTCTAAAAAAACCATATATCAAAATATCAAATATACCGAGATAAAACATATGGTTTTCATCCTCTTCCTTTTATAAGATATGAGCTTCCAAACCCTAAGCCCCATCCATTAATGACACTACTTCTGTGAAATGTGTCTCCATCTAAAACTGTGTTGTCCCTTCATTAATTTCCACTCCTTCGTGACAACACTATTGATTTGGTCAAAGTTGACCTAGTCGATATGTTTTATCCATTGTTCACACCTTACGGTGCTTTATTGAGCTGGAAAGATGATCCACTTTCACATGAGAAGTTTTTTTATTCACAATAAAGAGATTTATGGGTCTCCCTACCCACTTATTCACCTATCTAAGTGACAAAACAAAACTTTAATATTCCAATTAGTTGTAGGCTAATTTAGGAATATTACACACATCCCTTGTGACTCTCTGATTACCCTCATGACTATTTTACTTACTATGAATTTTGGACTTTACATGACTCTCCATATTTTGTACATGTTCTTTGGACTTCCACTTTACAATATTTACTTGAATAAAGAAATTATATAATCCACAAGAATGATGTGGCATATGATGACTCATGACATGAAATGGCATGGTACTACTTACATGGACTTCTTGATGACATGGAAATTTCAGGCCATTCTTTTTTCTCCTTTTATGTGTATTCTTGAGAATACTCTTTTGTATACCTCCATATGGCTTAGAGGTAAGGATTTTTCAATGATATCAAGTGTTGATTTACAGTCGCAAACTAGTGTCCTCTTACTTTCTCTTGATTGACAATCTTGCATAATAATCTACAATTATTTCTTCCAACATTTTTCCCTTATCCATCTCCTTTTTCATTATCCTATGATTGTATGATAGAGTATTTGCATATGCAATTCACTTGTGACAAGATGACATAATTCCGATAAACCCTTATTCTAAGATGATGCATGTTGATCCAATTAATATGATAATATTAGGTCACAGGGTGAGGAAGAGTCTCAATGATTGTGAAAATGTGTAACTTAGGTAGTAAGGCATGAAGCTTGAGCCTTGAGACTACCCAATGCGGAGTTTAGGCTGGATTGAGCCAAAATATTGTACAGTTTAGGATATGAGTTAGTCGGGTTGAAGTGTTGAGTATCGATTCTTCCTATTACATAGTTCTATAAGGCAGACCAGGTCGGGTGACTATGAAATTATTCAAATTAGGAGCTGAAGGATTTTTCTTGAGGTCAGATATTGTGAAATGCATAGTTGTGTCTAGGATGGAGGGCTAAATTGTGGAGTTTTGGAGGCTAAGGTTTGTACTTGAGCACTGAAAATTTGCAGTGCACAATATTAGGAGGAACGATATGTGCATTAAATTGTGTCAATAGGTAGGGGTCATATTTGGAGGATTGATGTTTCATAATGCAGAATTATAGAGGGTTGGATGAGGGTAAGTTTCTTGGTCAGAGATATTTCAGAATTGGACTAAGTGTGGATCGATGAAGTTGATGTGAAAATTGATAAGACCTGAATGTGATCACACACTTAGAATACTTGATGAAACAACAACATAGATCATCCTGGACACAACATCACTTGGTCCATATAATATCTCAAATACACGCTAATCTAAGAAACATTTCGATATAAAAAAATCATAAAGAATTGGAGCAAACTCTTTTACCTATAAAGCATCACACCTAAGACAAGTATGAATCATATATTCTAATTCTCCCCCTTAATTAACACTTGTATCAATATCAATAAACAAATTCTATTTCTGGTCCAACTTGGTGTTTATAAACAAGATAAAAAATATATTTTGACTTCCATATAAAGGAACAACCATCCATCGGAGTGCATGGGTGCCCAACCACTCCAACAACCATTCTATTAGGAATTCCTTCATGCACATGGTTTAATAAAAAATTATATGTACATACCTTTACATACACTTACGATTCCACCTCCATCATTATATACCGGGATTTTCTCAAATTATTGTAACCATGCTCTGGGTTTTATTGGATTAACCTAAAACATGTTCGATGTTTTAGTAGCTAACCTTCAATAATGCTACTATAATCCTTGTCCACTTTACTCTCACACTTGTTGTTTCTATCTTACCACAAAACTGAAATACAAATTGGTTTGTATCTCACCACAAACCTACATTGACAAAGTGGTTTTAAAATAACTATGAAATTTATATGGTTACACTTACATCACCATTGATTCAAGTACATATTATTATAAACTCTTCAAGAACCACTATAATACATCATATACTTATTTACTAATACATTTATGTGACAGATAATACACCATGGTCATGATTCTATTCCATAAACTCACACAAAATTTCACTTCGTTCTCCATCATCCTTGCATATATGATTTTTCTCTAACCATTATTCTTTGGTGCCATATTTACTGTGATGTCGTCATCATATTTGGTAATCAACAATTCATGAAAATAAAGCTTTTCTATTGTTGGAATGACTAGTTGTAACATAGAATTAGACTCGCAACGCTAGTTGTCCAAACTACATGTCACAACAATAAGCATGTAGTTTTTTCAACTTACCTTATACCAATACATTTCCCATGACTTAATAAACTCTAAAAGCTTTACATAGACTAGAATTAATTATAACCAAGATCAAATTTTTGGAGTAAGTCACTATTCCACCAATGAAATATTTCAAACAACTGAAATATTAAAATCCATTGCATATAACATCCCCCATTGCTAGAAATATCATTTTGAATTACTTCTGTAGCTTCAACCCTTAATCATGGTTGAATATCCCTATTTACACTTCGACATAAAAAGGCCTGGAAATAATCTTAGATCTCGTCATAAGAATTCATGCCACACCATTTTGTATAACAGATATTTTTGGCCCATAGTTGGACAGGAAAATGCCTTTTGAGTTGGACTGATTTAATTATAGACCCTCTTGTAAACAAATGTAAGGGAAATTTTCTTGATGGAATAGACGAACTCTATAATTCTTACCCCATTTTAAGGGGAATGATTTAATGCATATATTGTTCCCCCAACATCATCAACTAATTTCATGAGAAGGAACTTCACATCCATACCACAAGAAAGCTTCTTATTGAAACAATGCACGCGTTATGCCACTCAAAATTTGACAGCAAGGGTTCCCATTTGTTTTCCTAGTAAGACGCCAATAAATATTCTGAATTCTAACATCTATGGAGACATCTTCCATAAATATCCCCGAATTGAAATTGTTTGCATCCTCCCATCATGACTTTGGGTTCCTTCCAATATCTGAAAGGTTTAGTAGATGTCAAGTCCCTCTAGGGATATAATAGCCCATTATAGGTCAATCTACCACATAAACATGTGAACCCAAAAAAAATCCAGTGGGTGGAGTCTCAGTGTTTCTTTCACCATAAAAATTATCATTTACCTAAGCATGCAAAAACAACCACACTTTCAATGAAACAAACAAATTTCTATCTCTACTCATAATTAATGTTACATAATTCAACACTAGTGGTTCCACATAATCCTTTAGCTGTGTAGAAGTTAAAAAATGGTCAAAAAAAATTATTTTCCATTTGAAGGATGGAGTATAATGGGGGGATTCTAAGTGTTTTTTTCACCACAACTTGTAGGTAAATGGGAGGAGGCAAGTCAAAATTGGGGAATAAATTTAATGGGCATTCCTACCCATGAATAATTATTTTATGATGAGTTTCTTTCAAAAATTGAGCTTCAAAAGATGTTTGATTTTTTTTTTACCCATCATTTAAATATCATGTATTGCATATTTTTTGTTGTGAGTATAAAAATAAGTTTTTGGTAGTATAAGTTTTGTGCTTTGTCTTTGTAAATTTTTTAATTATGGCTTGACCATAAAATATATGTCTATTTTCTATATTACTTTAAAAATATAAAATAGGTTATTTTATATGATAGAAAAGTCTTTTTTAGTATATATTTTATTTTGTGAATTGTTAGAAGCTCACTTCTCTTTTTCTTTTTTCACGGAAAGAAAAATCCCTTACCTACATTAGAAGGAGAAAAATATAATTTCACATAAGAGACTAATTATTTTAATTAAATAATAATAAATAATAATAATAACAATCATATTTATATTATTAGATTATTTTTTATTATTTTAACGCATACTTTCATTACTCAACCATTGCTTTTTTTACGAAAAAATGTGACAGAAATAAGCACATCCAAATTAAAACTCATTTACTATGATTTTAAAACATGCTTTTCTTCTTAAGAAACTTGTACAGTTTTATGAATAAACGTGACTTTATAATACTACAATTTGGTATGAGACAAGAGAGGCTATTTATTTAGATGAATTGGATAATTAAAAAAAACTATACTTATAATTTAGCTTTGATTACTATAATTTCAAAGCGTACTTTCAGTATTACACACCCATTAAATTTTTATGAATAAATGTGACTTTAGAAATAAATAAATTCAAATTAAAACTAAATTAATATCATTTTAAAGCATACTTTTTAGCCTTATGCAACTATTAAATTTTTATGAGTAAATGTGACTTTGGAAATAAGTAAATTCAAATTGACCGTGGGTGGTAGCACTATTGGGAAAAAAACATATTGGGAAGCCTTTATGAATACAAGTGATTGGAATTTTAACCCCCCCATACATGTCTCACAATTTATAGTGCTCCTTCTCTCCTACAACTTTCCCATTAAACAACTTGGTAGGTTCATAATTACAACTAGCTAAAAATATTGAAGCTTACATATTTTGCATCAAGTGGGTGTGTTGTAATTGATTGGATTGATATATAGAAATATATTAGACTACTCTTACTTTCCATGATGGATTTTCACTAGCCTTTAAACATGATTCATCATAACAAACATGGACAAAACCATGTGTTGTGAAAACCTAGGTTACAACTAGTTGAAACGATTAAAGCTTACATATTTTCTATTAGTTGGGTGGGTTGTGTTTGAATAAATTGATGTATAGAAATAAATTACACTAGTCTTAAATTCCAAGATGGATTTATTCATGCCTTTAAATAGGCTTCATGATAACAAATGTAAAAACCATCATGAAAATTCCATTTAATAAAAGTTAATAAAGGAAAAATAATAACCACAGTTATGGGACACTTATTCGAAGATGGATGTTGGGAAACAAATCCTAGTGTGGGTGTTAATTTGGTTTATTATGGTTAAGGAAATTATAAAAGGCAATGAAAAATGATTTGGAAATGCAAAGTGCCATTTATTGCATTTATTTATGAAAATCATGGAAATTAGGAGAAAAGGATGGTGAAAGGTCACATGTTAAATGTGAGGAGGACAATGAAGGGAAATAATGCAAAATTGAAGAAAATGGAGCCATCATTAATAAAAAAAATTGTGAGGATCAGTTGGTACCTTTTTCCAGTGTAATCCTTTGTGAGTTAAGTTTTGGAGCTCTCTCCATATTCTCTCTCTCTCACACTCCTGGAAACTTAGATTTTTCTTGGAGCACTTCATCACTCGATCAAGAAAAGAAAAGAAGGAAAGAAGAAGAAAAGATCAAGAAAGGAAGAGTAGGATCAAGCAGCTATGGAAGCATTATTTGTAGGTATCGAGTTTCATGTATGATTTCCTTTCTAGTTTTGGCATGCATGGTTAAGCATGTGTGTTCTTGGTTATGTTGTTGTCATTGGAATATGATTTTTGAGGCATGACAGTGTTTTTCAGTCTTTCTGTTTCATTCCCTGATAGCCATGATGTCACAAGTTCTCTTGTATTTAGTTTATCTTGATTTCCAGATGGACTGGAAGTTGAGTGGGGTGGTCTCAATATTATTAACATGGCCTAGGAATCCTTGGATGGGATACCAAGTAAAGCCTAGATGTGAACACCTCGATTGAGCCTAAGAGTCCCTTGACTGCTGAATGACAAGATACATAGGAAAGCTCACTCGCGAGTACCCTTTATTGGGCCTAGCAATCTTAGGATGGGATACACAGTAAATACCATAGGATGGATACCTAGTAAGCCTAGGAATACCTTTATCGGTAATGGTGGGATACACAATAAAGATGAGAGTTTGAGATATAAAAATTCCTCACGGTTAGGGTGGAGAGATACAGAGGCATCCATGCTTGTTTAGGGCCTAGTGATCCAGTGTGGATTGCAGTAAATCCTAAATATATTGATGAGGGTGGGGTGGTCTAGCCTTGGGAATCCCTATATATTTCTAGTTATGAGTCCCACATTCATTCTCGAAATATAGCACGAGGGTGATTTCCCAAAAAGAGGTTTGGTTTAGAAAATATATCATCTAGTGGAATGTGGAAGTCCCAATATTGGTTGGCTTTTTCATTATTTAATAAGAGCTATGTATCCTTGACATTTTGTGTGAAATTTGATAGGTTTATATTTGAATTTTATGGTTGCGATATCGATGTTATTTATGTTGTTTAGATTTTGGTTAGGATTATGTTAAATGACAATGATGAAATATTAATTTCATCATGTTTTGATTTGTAAATGAATAAAGAATGAATATATGACCTAATAGATGATTAATGAAACTAAGGTGATAAGGAAAAAATTCTTTTCACATATCTCAGATAAGTATGAGACCCCCATACTTAGATGTTTTGTTATAACCTATATGATGCATATTTTCTATATGTTTGATTAAATTTTTGTCATGGCTGGTATGGGGTCCAATCACTTTCTTCATAAATTTGTTATAAAAAGCATTTTATTCATGTAATTTATGATTTTTGGAAGTTTCATGAGTTATTGAGAAATGAATGGGTCATAGCCCGAGAAAATATCCTTGAATCTCATACTTGTTGGCAGAGCACTGGAAGAAAAAGGCTACAGTTGCACTCAATATAGATCATATGAGTGATTGCGGTTTTCATTCATGTGGAGGGATTGAAAAGGGGGTGATTGGGGCTCTAGGTCACCAAAAATGTTGAGTTCCCGTAGGGGTTGGTTATCTTGAAGGGTGGGTTGAATCCTAAAGGTTTTGTAGCATCTGTAGAATGTTAGTTTGGTTCAGTTTCTCCAGATCCACTTCCTTAAGTGTACATGGGGATTTGAATCACATCATAGTAGCCTTTCATCACATATTTACCCCAGTGGATGAGGTAGCTTAGGTAAATGTGCAGGAGGGTATCTACAGAGTGGGATTTGAGCATGGTTCACCATTTAAATGGATGGGCGGTGTGTTGGTCATGAATTCATGTCGATTGCATATGTGTCACTAATACTTGTGGTCTATGTTCTTTATTCATATGCATGGTGTTGATTATGGTCGCAGTTGTGTCACCATATGAAATTTTATGGTGTTGTTGTTGAATGTGTCAGAATGAGTGTACGTCAGTTAAGCATTGTTTATGCATGAAACTGTTTACATGTTGTTAAACATACCTTGATATGGTTTTAGTTGTCATGAGTGAGATCATGATGTGTGGTTTGTATGGTCATGAATTGATGATAGGACTATTTCAAGATGGCACCTATGTGTTGTTATTATTATATTTATACATGTGTTACACTAATATGGTTGATCTTGCAGATAAGATATCCTACTCAAAATATACCAAGGTATGTTGATTATGTTTATGTTATAGTTTAGCTAACATTGTGTATTTGAAGGATGAAGATCAAGATGAATAACAAGATGGTAAAATATAGTTCACGATACTCCACTTATTTATCAGATGAGAAGCTTGGTGTTAGGCATTATTCTACCTTAATAAACACATTCAGATGTTTCAAGGAATAAATAAGAAGTTGTAAAGGAGACTAATGGAATCCTACAAACATGGTAGAAATAAGCGGAAGTAAATGCAGTAATCCATCAAAATTTTTCATAATTATAGGGATAAAGGCCACTTCAGATCAAACATGGTTACGAGGATATGAATAATGGGGAATTAGATAGTTGGTCTCATGGTTTTCATAGGTCAGGCATGTATAACAATGTTAGATATGGAAGGCACTTCGATACTAAGGACAAGAGAGGTGATGGACACAGGTATTATTCTTGTTATGGTTTTGACTGGAACTAAGATCACCATTGTTATCATCCTTAGAGGAGGAGTGATAGGGAATACTTTCTGTATGTGTTTAAGAAAGCTAATCTACCTACCTTTGATGGAGATTTCAATAATATAGAGGATGCATAGGATTGGTTACTTGGGATGAAAAAATTATTTGAGTTTCACATCTACACAAATAATATGAAGGAAACATTAGCTATCTTCAACATGAAAGGTAAATCAGACATCTCATGGAAATATGTGAAGTGGGTCAGAGACATACATATAGAAGATTTGAGTTATCACGAATTCAAGAGACCTTTGAGAAAGAAATATTTGTCAGAGAGGTACTGCAATGGTAGGGCCAAGGAATACTATGAGCTAAAAATGGGATCGATGATATATGAGGAGTATACAACCAATTTCCTGGAGTTTTTTAGGTATGTACCATACCTTAAATATGACAATACTAAATTTCACAAGTTTGTGAGTGGATTTCCATTATAATTTAGAGATCAGATTGAGTATGATGATCCTTGATCACTTGGGAGGTCATTGGGAAGTTGAATCATTGTTAGGATAATTCAAAACATAAGACAAAATCTCAAAAATTTTGGAAAGAGAAAGAAAAAGCAAAAGGCAAATGGAAGGCGAAAAGAACAAGGCCTCAGAATGCATAGGAGAAACAAAATGTTGCACCTTACAAGAATTTCAACATAGCTAGATAGGGACATGGGTCACAACCTGGATGGAAGTAGAATAGAGGTGATGGTACCAAGCGGTTCGAGCATTAGATATGTAGTAAGGAGAATATGAAGAGAAATTTTCTGTAGTATCAGGGTGGTAGGCCTCAGAGTTATAGTGTATTGGAGGCGTGGATTATTGGATATTTCAGGCAGAGCATTCCTTGTATCTATGTAGCACTAGAAACTAATAAGGAATATCACCATGAATCTATCATTGAAATGGATGTTAAGCTTTGTGATAACGATTTTTCTATATTTACTCACCCTAGAGCTAATTATAGTTATGTTAGTCCTGACTTGCTGGATACGTTTGCTTTGAATAAATAAGTGCATAAAAAATATTGGTTAGTACAGTTTTCTATAGGAAAAAAGAAGACATTTCATCATTAGGTAACATCTTGTACACTTGAGCTGAATGGTATGCCTACATCAACATATTTGAATGTATTTTCATTGGTATCCTATAGTATTCTTTTGGGTATGGACTGGTTGTATCTTCAAAAGAATGAGGTTGATTGTTATCAAAAATATAATGAGTGCTTGGATGACAATGCAGAACAAATAATCTTACAGGGTAAGTAGAAGGAAACATCATTTATAATGGTGAAAACTATGCATTCAAAGTACAATCACAGGAAAGTATGTTTGTTATTTGCAATGCATATTTCTAGTGATAAACTTAAGGAGGATGAGGATGCAGAGATACTATGGAGGTACCTGATTTTATAGTAGTTTCAAGAGTTGTTTCCAGTAGAGATTTCAGAGCAGCCTCCTCATAGAGAACTTGATTTTTCTATTAAGTTGGTATTAGGGGTAGCACCAACATCAAAGGCAATATATAGGATGAGCACTCTAGAGTTGGTATAAATGAAGTTGCAGTTGAAGGAAATTCTTGACAACGGATACATTAGGCCAAATGTATCACTGTGGGATGCACTAATATTTTTTGTAAAGGAGAATGATGGTACTATTAGGTTTTGCATTGATTATAGTGTTGGCAATATGATGCAGAGTGTTGTCCTTGATGGCAACCCACTGAATGAAGATGATGGCAACTTACTTGATGAAGTTGTGCTTGATAGAATATGTTCTTGATGAAGTAAATCTGATATATCTACAGTGTGTACAGAAGGCAATGAAGAAAGGATTTCAGCATGTGCTAAATCTTGATGAAAAGAGTATGTCTCTAGGCATACGCAGATTTGCCTAGGGGAAGTCGCGTATGCACGCGGGAATCAACGTGCCAAGTTGCGTATGGGCAAAAGCGCTCTTAAAATGCAAAACCAGGGGTAACCACCATGGTATTGACCCATTGTATTGGGTAATGATTCGTCTAAATGACCCCGTCCAGGAATACCATCGGAAGTAATGTGGTTTTGGCTCATGGTATTGAAATTGGGTAAACATATATAAGGAGAAGAATTTCAATGTGCAAAGGATGAGAGTGGGTGCAAGATGTCTGAGCTTGAATGAATACTTCTCTCTGGAGTATATCTGAATGGAAAGGGTTACAGTTGAATGAAAGATCTGAATGTATGATGCACCGATGAAGGAGTGATGAAGAAGGGGATCTAGATCTGTATTGTACTTGTATCTGCTAGATCTATTCATGGAAGGCTTAGATCTGAGATGAGGCGAACATCTGTCTGAAGCAAAAGGGTAAATCTGAACTGAATATCTGATCTGAAGAAGTATGCTGCTCTATAATAGTTGAAGATCTATACGCTAGTTCGCCGCATAGGAAGCGCGTATATACGCGGCTTCGCTGAAGAAAAAGCGCGTATGCACAATAAAATTGGCTCTATAATTTATACTGAAGTATACGCGGGTTTATGTGAACGGAAGCACGTATATACACGACATCAGAGAAAGGAAAGCGCGTATGCAAACTAGGGTTTGCTGATACGAGGGGTATGAAATGGCAAATCATTCTCTTATGTTTACGCTATAAATCGTTGTACGAATTGATAAGTATACGGTAGTGATGTTTGAGCTTAAAAGTATGGAAAGGGTCCAGTCTGAAAATATGATGAAACGAGGCCTGCAAGTTGTGTTCTAGTGGAAGCTTTGGATCCAGTGTGAAAATTGATGAAACGTGGTCCATAGAGGTGCTGAGGGTTGTAGCCTTCAGTCAGGGGGTTGTAGCTCCCTTCTAGGTGAGGCTGGTAAACGAGATCGGGGGTCGTAGCTCCCTTCCAGGAGAGGCTGGTAAACGAGTCAGGGGGTTGGAGCTCCCTTCCAGGAGAGGCTGGTAAACGAGCGCAGGTGGGTGCCTGCGTGCTGGTCAAGTCTGCGCCAGCACATATGTTGTAATATGTTTTCTCTATAATAAAATATTGAAGGATGAGCAACTGCAGCGGTGGTTTTCTCCCGACTTGGGTTTCCACCTAAAAATCCTGGTGTTCATGTGTGATGCTTTGTGTGATGGTTTATTCTGTTCTTACTGCACCTGTTTACTGCTTATTGAATATCTGATGAATAAATGATGGAATGGTTTAAGTGAAGAATTAATGACTTAATTAGTTCACTGTGTATACGCGAGTTTAATAAAGGGTATCTGCGTATATACGCGAGTCTGCTTCAGCAAAGTCGCGTATGGGTTTTGAAGTAAAGAAAAGTAGAAGTTTTTGAATATGATGTAAATACTGATTCACCCCCCCCCTCTCAGTATTTTTCCCAACAATTGGTATCGGAGCCAGGTCCTTGTGCAGAAGCTTGATCGCTTAAAGGAGATCCGTCGCAATGGGAAGTCAAGAAGGAGTTGAAGGATGAGCAACGGCAGCGGTGGTTTTCTCCCGACTTAGGTTTCCACCTAAAAATCCTGGTGTTCATGTGTGATGCTTTGTGTGATGGTTTACTCTGCTCTTACTATTCATGTTTACTGTTTATTAAACTTCTGATGAATGAATGATGGAATGATTTAAGTGAAGATCTAATAACATAATTAGATATTTGTGCATACGCGAGTTTAATAAAGGGTATCCGCGTATATACGCGAGTCTGTTTCAGGAAAGTAGCGTATGGGTTTTAGAAGCAAGAAAAATTAAAATTTTTGAATATGCAATAAATACTAATTCACCCCCCCCTCTCAGTATTTTTCCCAACAATTGGTATCAGAGGAGGTACTTCTGCAGAAGCTTGATCGCTTGAAGGAGATCCGTCGCAATGGGAAGTCAAGAAGGAGTAATGTCTATAAAGCCACCTTTATTCAATGGAAGCAATCTGATATTCTGGAAGGTACGAACAAAAGCATATCTACAAATTCGTGGTGCAGATGTATGGGCAATCGTGGAAGAAGGTTATCAATACCCGGCAAGTATTCCTATTGATGCTGCTGAAAGAAAGAAGTATGAAATCAATGCCAAAGCAGTGAATGTCTTATTAGGAAGCATGTATGAATCATAATTTGCTAAAGTGATGCAACTACATTCAGCAAAAGAGATATGGGACAAAATCATTCTAAGATATGAAGGAGATACAAAGGTAAAAAATGAAAAACTCCAAACTCTTATAATCGAATATGAAAATTGGAAGATGCATAGTGATGAAAATGTTGCCAGTTTTTTTCTTCGTCTAGATGATATTGTAAATCAGATGAGAAATTTGGGTGAAACCATAACTGATACTACTCTGGTTGAAAAAGTCTTAAGATCCTTGACTTCAAAATTTGACTCTAAAGTTTCAGCTATTGAAGAAAGGCAAGATCTGCAAACTCTTACTATTGTTCAATTACATGGTATTCTGACTTATTTTGAAATGAGGCAAGGAGGCCCTTCTCAAATCAAAGAAGCTGCTTTTAAGGCATCAACAAAAGGAAAAGAAAAGGAAGTTGTCAAAGAATCCCGCTATATATCTGAAGAAGAAGAAGAAGCAAATTTTGTGAGAAGACTTCAACTAGGTACCGGAAAGTTCAAAGGTAAGCTTCCTTTCAAATATTTCAATTGTGGAAGAGTTGGTCATTATGCTGCAAAGTGTCCTTATAAATAAACTTCGGCTAAAGGAAAAGAAGTAGCAAGAAGGAATAAGAATCGATCTAGCACAAGAAAAATTTATTATACTAATGAAGACAGTGATGGATCATCTAATAGTGAGGAAGAATGTGAAGAAGACTTTAGACTTCTCATGGATTTTGAACAAAGAGAAGAAAAGGATACTTTTGTGGATGCTATAGAGGACAATGATTTTCTTGAAGAAAACAATCAACTCAAAGTAAGCCTAGAAGAAAAGAACATAATCATAGAGACTCTTGAAAATCAGCTTGAAGCCAAGGAAAAACGCATTGAGGAATTGGAGTGTGAAGTAGTAAATCTAAGGAAAGATAATGAGAAAGTGAAGACTCTCAATCTTAGATTTGCTAAAGGTTCAGAAACCTTGGATGAGATTATCAAGACACAACGGTCTCCTCTTGTAAAAACGGGTCTTGGATATACTAGGGAATATTCCCAGACTTCAGTACCAAATTATCTGAAAGCAGTCACAACTGGTTCTCTTCACTCAGCCACTCAGCAAGGGAACAAAGGATCTTTACAGGTAAAGCATGATCATCTCAAATCAAGGATCACTAACAGGGAGATCCCTCAAAGAAGCAACAACCAACAGGTAAATTCAAATAAAAGATTTCATGATCGCAGAAATTTCTACTTCAATGGACAATGTTTCTCATGTCACAATTTTGGTCATAAAGCTGTTCAATGTGTTGCATATAAAACCGTCATGACAAGAGAAGAAATAAAGAAAAGGATGAATATTGAACCAAAGAAGAACACCTATAGAAACTTTTCTCCTCTTCAAAATGAAGTTGAATGTACTTATTGCAATAAATTTGGTCATGAAGAATCTGAATGCAGGAGCAAGGTCCAGCCAAAAGAACATGTTCCCTCAAGCTCTAAATTATGGAAAAAGAAAGAAAGACAGGTTGAAAATTGTGGGATAGCATTATTTTCTGAAGGTGAAGAAAATCAATGGTACATTGATAGTGGGTGCTCAAGACACATGACAGGTGACAAAAGAAAACTTCTTACATATAATGCTCTATAAAAGGAAAAGAAAGTTACATTTGGAAATGATACTCCTGCTGTAATTAAAGGAAAAGGGTCAGTATTTCTAAAAGAAAAGGTGAAGGCTAATGATGTCATGTATGTGGATGGATTAAGGCATAACCTATTAAGTGTAAGTCAAATGTGTGATCAAGGAACATAAGTGGTCTTTAGTTCAAAGGAATGTGTGGTTCGTGATCTTGATACAGGTAAAATCATTATAAAAGGAAAAAGAAATCCTAGCAACTTGTATGTACTGAACGGCATAGATCAATGTTACTTGAGCAAGTCTTCAGAAAATTGGCTATGGCATAGAAGGCTGGGGCATCTGAGCTTCTCTCAAATCAACAAAGCAAGTAGACTTCAAGCTGTTTGTGGTCTTCCCAATATTAATCTACCAGAAAGTATCATATGAAAATCTTGTCAATTCGGTAAGCAGACCAGAGTAAGATTTAATGCCAAAGAAGGATCATCAAGTGAGCCTCTTGAACTCATTCATACCGACATATGTGGACCTATGAGGAAAAATTCACCACGTGGGGAAGAATACTATATCTTATTTATTGATGATTACTCTAGAATGTGTTGGATCAGGCTCATTAAACACAAAGATGAAGCATTTGAAAAATTTCAGATCTTCAAAGCATTAGTTGAAAATGAATTAGATCTAAAAATCAAGTGTCTTAGATCCGATCGAGGAGGAGAATATACATCAAATGAATTCTTTGAATTTTGTGAACAACATGGCATAAAAAGACAATTCTCTGTAGCAGGCACTCCACAACAAAATGGCGTAGCAGAAAGAATGAATAGAACAATTAAACAAATGGCTAGAGCTATGCTCGATGATTCTGGAACTCCTAACATGTTCAGGGGAGAAGCAGCACATACAGCAGCTAACATGTTCAACAAGGTTCATGTTCGGGGAAATAGTGACAAAACTCCAAATGAACTCTGGTATGGTAATTCTCCATCTGTGAAGCATTTTAGAGTTTTTGGAAGTAAATGCTTTATCAAAAATAATGATGAAAAGCTTGGCAAGTTTGAACCTAGATCAGATGAAGGGATATTTCTTGGTTACTCATCTTCAAGCAAAGCATACAAATGTTACAATAAAAGGCTTCAAAAGATTGTTGAATGTATTGATGTTGTTATTGATGAGTCTCCTGCAGCTCCTAAAGAAGAAAAACAGACAACAAAAGAAGATGATGGTGACCTATGTCCTTCTACATCAAATGATATAGACAATGGATCCAATGAAGAACCTGAAGATGATCTATCTGAAAAAGCTCCATCCAGATATGTGCAAAAGAATCATCCTAAATCTCAAATTTTGGGTGACAAGGAATCAGGTGTACGAACAAGGAGAACTCTTGTGGGATATTCTAATCATCTGGCACTTCTATCCACAATTGAACCACACAATGTCAATCAAGCTAGAAAAGATGAATGTTGGAGGCAAGCCATGAATGAAGAGCTCGATCAAATTGAAAAGAATGACACTTGGGAATTGGTACCAAGACCACATGATAAAAATGTCATTGGAACTAAATGGATTTTCAAGAACAAGTTAAATGAGAATGGGGATGTTGTAAGAAAAAAAGCTAGACTGGTTTGCAAAGGGTATACTCAACAAGAAGGTATAGACTTTGAAGAAACTTTTGCTCCCGTAGCTAGACTTGAAGCCATCAGAATGTTCCTTGCTTTTTCAAGTTATCAACAAATCAAAGTTTATCAAATGGATGTCAAATCTTCTTTTCTTAATGGTGATCTAGAAGAAGAAGTATATATAGAACAACCAGAAGGATTCATTTTGGGAAATGATGCAAATCTTGTTTGTAGACTTAAAAATGCTCTATATGGTCTCAAACAAGCTCCAAGGGCTTGGTATTATCGTCTTGACAAATATCTTCATCAACAAGGATTTTCAAAGGGGTCTGCTGATAGAAACTTATACACAAAAGTTGAAAATGATAAACTATTGATTGTGGTTGTATATGTTGATGATATCATTTTTGGGAGTAATGAAGAATCTTTGAGTCAAAAATTTGCTTCGGTCATGCAGCAAGAATTTGAAATGTCTTTACTTGGGGAACTAACATTCTTTCTTGGCTTGCAAGTGCATCAAACTGCAGATGGTATATTCCTATCACAAGCAAAATATCTTAAGCAAATTCTGAAGAAGTATGGCATGGAAGAATGCAAACTTGTAAGTACACCAATGATAACCGTATGTAATCTTAGTTCTCATGATGATTCTCCCTCGGTGAATCAACCAGAATACAGATCAATGATAGGAAGTCTACTTTATCTCACTGGGACTAGACCAGACATTATGCATGCAGTTGGGATTGTTGGACGATTCCAAGCTAATCCAAAATAGTCTCACCTTCAGGCTGTTAAAAGAATTTTCAAATATCTTCAAGGAACTCAAGACCTTGGTCTATGGTATCCAAAGAATGTTGATCTTACTCTTCATGCTTACACTGATGCAGATTGGGCTGGAAGTGTTGATGATCAGAAAAGCACTAGTGGTGATGCATTCTATATGGGACCCCGGTTAGTATCTTGGTTCAGCAAGAAGAAAAAATCTATTGCCTTATCTACAGCAGAAGTAGAATATGTGGCTGCCGCATGTTGTTGCACTCAACTCCTTTGGATGATGTAAACCTTACAAGATTTTCGAATCAAATGTACACCTCCTATCCCCATTAAGTGTGACAATACAAGTGCCATCAGTATTTCAAAGAATCCTGTTATGCATTTGAAGACCAAGCACATTCCCATCAAGTATCACTTCTTGCATGAACAAGTGCTTGAGCAAAAGGTGAAGTTGGAGTATGTTCCCTCCAAAGAACAAATTGCTGATATCTTTACCAAACCTCTGCCCAGGGAAGCGTTCGAGTATCTAAGACAGAAGCTGGGAGTGTTCTCTGCCAGTCAAAAGAAAAAATATGCATAAATTTAGAAGATGGTATTGGATACGCGGGTTTCATGAAACACAGTCGCGTATATACGCGAGTTCATGCACAGAAAATCGCGTATGTCTGATTGCTGTCAATTTTCTGTTTGGAGTCATCTCTCTTCAGCACAGCTGCAGTGCTGCTTGGTATCTCTGATACTGTTTGATATCTCTGGTGGAGTTCCAGTGCTCATAATTATTTCTCTAATGTTTTGATACAGATGCCTTGATGATTTGTTATGGACAAGAAACTAGATGCACAAACTAAGGGGGAGCCTTAGTCATATGAAAAGATGCTTGATGTACGTCGTGTATAAAGTATTAGTTTGCCGAGTATAATTCATTGTTGGCATTATGATGGTTCTGAAATATGTTCACTTTCTTGAGTCTTTCGGTGTTGATTATGAAAAGTCATATTTGCATTTTGATAAAAAGGTCATGTTGAGACCTATGATGGGTGTGTACTGTAATATTCAAATACAAGGACTTGTCAAAGTTGTAAACCCACTTGGTTGGGTAAATTTAGGTCAATTTTTTAAACCCACTTGGTGGGGTAGCTGAGTCAAATTTTGTAAACCCACTTGGTTGGGTAGCTGAGTCAAATTTGTAAACCCACTTGGTTGGGTAGTGGAGTCTCATATGTAAATCCACTTGGTTGGATATTTGATGTAAGTATGAGTCTTTGGTGATAGGAAGGTCATAGAGTCAAGTATTTCATTGAAAAATATGTTTGAATATTCAGCCTGAACTCAGGGGGAGCTTGGTCACTTCAGTATTTATCAGATCTGCAGAATGTTTCTTCCACATGAGGAAGCGGGGAGAGTGTTGGTTTTTGATCTGCCCTTTGCCCTTGATGTCAAAGGGGGAGAATGACATGGTGTTTGAATGAAGAAAAAGAATGGTGTCACAAATGGAGAGAGTGACATGGTAAAAATAGGGAGAGTGACATGGTGTCATTGTATTCTTAATATATCTATCTGTTGTGGTAACCAAACACCATCATGGTTGCCATCAAGTCCAAAGGGGGATATTGTTGGAAATATGATGCAGGATGTTGTCCTTGATGGCAACCCACTTAATGAAGATGAAGACATGCGACTGTTGACATAGGTTGTCCTTGATGGCAATCCACCTGATGAAGTTATGCTTGACTTGATGGACTTAGTAAATGATGTAAATCTGATGTGATATAATGATTGATGCTGAGTGTTGTCCTTGAAAGGCAAACCCCTTGATGAAGATGATGACAACTTACTTGATGAAGTTGTGCTTGATAGAATATGTTCTTGATGAAGGAAATTTGATGTATCTACAGTGAGTACAGAAGGCAATGAAGAAAGGATTTCAGCATGTGCTAATTCTATGATGAAAAAGAGTATGTCTCTAGGTATACGCGGATTGTCCTAGGGGAAGTCGCGTATGCACGCGGAAAAGAACGTGCCAAGTCACGTATGGGCTAAAGCGCCCAAAAAGTGCAAAACCAGGGGTAACCACCATGGTATTGACCCATTGTATTGGGTAATGATCCGCCTAATTGACCCCGTCCAGGTTGTTTTGGGCTCATGGTATTGTTTTGGCCCATGGTATTGAAAAAGGGGCTCATGGTATTGAAAAAGGATAAACATATATAAGGAGAAGAATTTCATTGTGCAAATGATGAGTGTGGGAGCAAGATGTCTGAGCTTGAATGAATACTTCTCTCTGAAGTAGATCTGAATGAAAGGGTTACACTTGAAGATAAATCTGAATGGATGATGCACCAATGATGAAGAAAAGGATCTAGACCTGAAATGTACTTGTATCTACTAGATCTGCTTATGGAAGGCTTAGATCTGTGATGAGGCGAACATCTAGGCGAACATCTGTCTGAAGTGAAAGGGTAAATCTGAACTGAATATCTGATCTGAAGAAGTATGCTGCTCTGTAATAATTGAAGATCTATACGCTACTTCGCCGCGGAAGAAGCGCGTATATACGCGGCTTCGCCGGGCGGAAAGCGCGTATGCGCAATGAAATATACACCGAGGTATACGCTTGTGCCTGTGTGACCCGGCGCGTATACGCGACACGCGAAGGAAAGCGCGCATGCAAACCAGGGTTTGCAGGGTTTGTCAAGCAAGGGCCAGAAATATCCGATCCGATATGCCGTGCTTCTCGCTATCTGATCTGTGTTGATATGTATCTGTTGATGATGTATGGTTGTGCTTAAAAGTATGGAAAGGGTCCAGTATGAAAATATGATGAAATGTGGCCCGCAAGTGGTGTTCTATTGAAGTTGTTGGATCCAGTGTGAAAATTGATGAAACGTGGTCCAAGGTGGTGCTGAAGGTTGTAGCCTTCAGTCAGGGGGTTGTAGCTCCCTTCCAGGTGAGGCTGGTAACCGAGATCGGGGGGTCGTAGCTCCCTTCCAGGAGAGGCTGGTAAACGAGTCAGGGGGTTGGAGCTCCCTTCCAGGAGAGGCTGGTAAACGAGCGCAGGTGGGTGCCTGCGTGCTGGTCAAGTCTGCGCCAGCACATATGTTGTAATATGTTTTCTCTATAATAAAATATTGGAGGCTGAGCAACTGCAGCGGTGGTTTTCTCCCGACTTGGGTTTCCACCTAAAAATCCTGGTGTTCATGTGTGATGCTTTGTGTGATGGTTTATTCTGTTCTTACTGCACATGTCTACTGCTTATTGAATATCTGAAGAATAAATGATGGAATGATTTAAGTGAAGAATTAATGACATATCTAGATCTCTGTGTATACGCTATTTTAATAAAGGGGATCCGCGTATATACGCTAGTTTACTGAAGGAAAGTAGCGTATGGGTTTTAAGGAATGAAAAGTAAAAAGATTTGATTATGCAGTAAATACTGATTCACCCCCCCCCCTCTCAGTATTTTTCCCAACATTGCTCAGTTGCTCACATAGTCGTGAAAGCCGGACCTGATAAGCTTTATAAAGTGGATTTCACAAAAATTTCGGGTTACACTTGGCCTGACGTCAGTAGGCCCCAAAACGGACCCGGGGAGCTTTATATGTCGGATTTCATAACAATTTCGGGTCAGAAACACCCTAACATCAGCAAGTCCCTTTTGTGACCCGAAATGGTTATACAACTTGGTTTTATCAAAAGTTTTGAAGTCCAGATATATTATTTGGTAAGGGTGATTAAATGGTTTTTCTATTATGCCGAAGAAAAAGGCCGAAGGATGGGGTTTAATTATCACGCCTTCGATTCTTTAAAAATAAGCCATCCATGGGTTGAATATTCCACATCTTGTCAATGATTCAAAGGCATTGATGCCTCACGATCCCTGCGCAGCACCGCACACCAAAAAAACATAGTAAAATGATCACAATCAAAGAGTATCAGTGTCGAAGATAGAATGCACCATAATGGAAGATTGAAGACAGATCTCTGGGGGATTACGGCTAAGATTGATTATCAAAATCCTAATCCTCCTAATTAAGACACAGTTAAAAGGAAATCAAAGTGTTTTATCAGACAGTAAGGCCTCCACTGCCACATCTGAGGAAAATTGATTCCTCCCAGCTACCGCAGTGCCACCTGTGCCTCAAAGCATTCAAACAGAGGCCAAAGTTATTGATGAAGATTAGATTTTTTCTTCAGCGCGGCTAGAGAGTTAATTCTGCAAATAAACTTAATGAAAAAATATCAGCAGAGTTACTTCAACATGACACAGAGCCTCAAAAGTCAATAAGGGCTTCCATAGAGCCTAATATTAAATGTAAAAAATTAATACAGATAGAAAACATCTATAAACTTCTTCATTGAGCCCCACAAAGGCCGAGAAGTCATTAGTCTATATTAATTATCTTTGGAGATATTTTATCAGATATCACCCACTCATTCTTCTATAAATACTACTGGAGAAGATGAGAAAAGGTTGGGTTGGTTGCAGAACTTTGAAAGATACTTGAGCTGAAACTTCTGATTGTAAATAGTGTTCACTAGCTCTTGGAGATCTGCTTGTGATAGATAAGTTAGTCTGGGAGGTGTAGATGATTGCTAAACTAAAGCATTGGACTTAAAGCTGTAACTAGTTTGAAGCATCAATACAACTGATTTATGGGATCTTGGTCTATGTCGACGGCGATGTTATTTCTTATTGTAAATTGTTATTTTATTTCAGTTTTCACTGTGTTCATCTTCTCTTATAAATAACAACATGCATAGAGTTAAGACCTACTGTATATCAGTACCCTTCTCTGACTGAAAATCTTTATCTATATGTTTTCCTCCAATTTGTGTTATTTAGGAATGGATTTAATTCAGTCTAAGCATAGGAATGTTGGCATTCCCTCGTCCTACTGTCTTAGCTAAATATTGTTCTTAAATTTTATTTTCATTTCATGTTCAATAGAGATGAAGGAAGATATGGTGAGCCCTGGTCCTAGTTCTATCCCAATAGACTGTCTGAAAGTTTCACTTGGAATGTGTCAAAAGCTGGCTAGTTTCAAAGTACTTACCATATCTTAGGCCATTTTGTGTTATATTTTTGTTTGTCTTGAAAGTAACCAAGTAAAGCAGAGCTAGGAGAGGATTTGTGGTGAGCTTGGCCCGCTAGTTTCTACTCCAATAGTTTCCTTCAAGTTTCCCTCTGTTTTTATATGTTTTCTATTGAAAGTGTATCAAAGGCTGGCTATTTTTGAAGTACTTACCAGATCCTGGATTGATTTTATGTTTTTCTTAAGTGTTTTTCAAAGGCTGGCTAGTTTCAAAGTACTTACCTGATCCTGGGCTACTCTTTGTTCTTCATTTGTTTAATTCCCCTTCTTTTTGTATCATTTCATTCCATAAATCAAATTTCAAAGTGATCCTTAGACATATATGACTTGCCCCATGGACCACTCTTGAACCTGATTGTTTTCAATTAAACCCTATTATGACTCCATAGCCCAATGGACTAAAAACTGCAATTATCTATCTTTTTGGCCAAAGCTTGTTCTATTTTCTTGCAACTTCTCACCTTTGAAACTCTTTGAATTTAGAACTTTCCACCTCAAATAATAATCATGCTCAACCATCCAAAAACAAAACAAACCCTCGGCCTTCATAACTAGCCTAATATCACTACCCGAACTTCAAATACAAATCCAATCTTTGCACTTATTGGAGAGATCCCTCTCTGGATTCAGGAGGGCTAGATCCTAGAATCGTAAAGTGGTTGAAATAATGTTCTCCCTGCAGTTGGACTTTTGCCAATCTTGCTAGTTACAAGGTGATAAAAGGTGCATCATATATTCAGATCTATCAATTAAAAGAGAGTTCATCCCATGTAGATATACCTCAGAGAAATTTTTTCAGTCACAACCCTTACCCATGCACACTTTTCACTATGAACTTCTTCTCCTTATATATATTTAGCCTTTACCAATACCGTGAGTCAAAACCACACTACTTCTGATGGTATTCTTGGATGGAATCAAACAGACAATACAACACTCAATACTGTGGGCTAATACCATGGTAATGCCCCTTGGTATCATAATTTTAGAGCGCAAAAGGCATACACGACTTGGATCATTCGTATCCGCGTGTATATGCAACTTCTCTTCATAAAAACTATGTATATACTAATTTTGAATGTATACGCGGGTTGCCTTCACAAAAGTAGCGTATACATTGCATCCATACGTTGGTTTCCTTCATAAAACCTGTGTATACATTGAGAAATATTTCATGTTTCATTTCTGTGGCACTTACTGGAATTCCTTTCTCTTTCACATCTAAACTAACCTATAGAAACATCATTTTTACATCTTTAACACATAGGTTTCTTATCAAAAGGAAACTCATCAAGTAGGTTTTCATCAAGAACATTAAGTAGGTTGTCATTAAGGACAACATATTGCAACATATTTCCAACAATCTCCCCCTTTGAACTTGATGGAAACCATGATGGTGTTTGATCATCACAATAGATAAGTACATTAATCATAACCATTATTCAAGAACCAAAATACTCTCCCCCTTTGACATCAAGGGAAAAGGGGGGATCAAAACCGAAACAAGGTTTCTCTTCCCTAGTAAAAAGATGAGCTCATTTTACCATGCCCCCCCTGAGTTCATGCTGGATGTTTAAACCGTTTTTCAGTGAAGTACATGACTCAAACGAATATGACCTTTCCTATCACCAAGGACTCATACTTACATTAATGAGCCAACCAAGTGGAATTACAAATTTGACTCAAATTCCCAACCAAGTGGATTTAAACATTTGAACAAGTCCTTACATGAATAAATATAAAAATTTTACATCATAAGTCTCAACATGACATTTTCATCAAATTACAGATATGACTATTTATGAACAAAACCAAGAATCTCAAACATGAGATCATAAAACAACAATCAATCAGAATTCCAACAATGCATCCTTTTCCACAAGACAAGTGCTCCCCCTTAGCTTGTGCATCGTGAACATCTTCAACAACCAAATCATCAAAGAATTTTCATCAAGGAGAAAAATATCAGTGAATGGTAGAGAGAGATGAATACTGAAACAACAACAGAGATTACCCAACAGCACCACAATTGTTCTAAAACATTGAGCCAGAGAAATTCTGTCAGCAAAGCCCATACGTGGTTTTATGCACCGAAACTCGCGTATATACACGATTATCCTTTATGAAACCTGTGTATTGAATTTAATCTTCTGAAATTAAGTAGATTTGATCAGAGACGCAGAGACAACTCCCATCTTCTGTCTAAGATATTCGAATGCTTCCCTGGGAAGAGGTTTAGTAAAAACATCAGCAACTTTTTCTTTGGAGGGAACATACTCCAATTTAACCTTTTTTTAAAGCACTTGTTCACATAGGAAGTGGTACTTGATAGGAATGTGCTTGGTATTGGAATGCATAACAGAATTCTTTGAGATACTAATGGCACTTGTATTATCACACAAAATGGAGATGGGAGGTGAACATTTGATTTGAATGTCTTGTAAAGTATACATCATCCAAAGTAGTTGTGTGCAACATGACGCGACAGCTACATATTTTGCTTCTGCTATAGATAAGGCAATAGAGCTTTGTTTCTTGTTGAACCAAGATACCAATCGGGGCCCCATATAGAATGCACCACCACTAGTGCTTTTTCGATCATCAACATTTCCAGCCCAATCTGCATCTTTGTAAGAATTAAGAGTGAGGTTAGCATTCTTTGGATACCATGGACCATAGTCTTGAGTCCATTGTAGACATTTGAATATTATTTTTACAGCCTGAAGGTGAGACTCTTTTGGATTATCTTGGAATCTTCCAACAATCTTAGCTGCATGCATAATGTCTGGTCTTGTCCCTGTTAGATAAAGCAGACTTCCAATCATGGATCTATATTCCGGTTGATTTACCATGGGAGAATCATCATGAGAACTGAGGTTACATTTAGTTACCATTGGCGTACTCACAGGTTTGTAGTATTCCATTCCATACTTCATCATAATTTGCTTAAGATATTTTGCTTGTGATAAAAATATTCCATCTGTTGCTTGTTTCACTTGTAAGCCAAGAAAAAATGTTAGTTCCCCAAGTAAAGACATTTCAAATTCTTGCTGCATAACAAAAGCAAATTTCTGACTCATGGACTCTTCATTACTCCCAAAAATGATGTCATCAACATATACAACTATTATCAATAGTTTATCATTTTCAATTTTTATGTATAAGTCGCTATCAGTAGATCCCTTTGAAAAACCTTGTTGATGAAGATATTTGTCAAGAAGATAGTACCATGACCTTGGAGCTTGTTTGAGACCATGTAAAGCTTTTTGAAGTTTGCAAACAAGTTTTTCATCATTTCCAAAAATGAATCCTTCTAGTTTTTCTATATAAACTTCTTCTTCTAGACCACCATTGAGGAAATCAGATTTAACATCCATTTGATAAACTTTGAATTATTGAAAGCCTGAAAAGGCAAGAAACATTCTTATGACTTCAAGTCTAACTACAGGATCAAATGTTTCTTCAAAGTCTATACCTTCTTGTTGAGCATACCCTTTACAAACAAGTCTAGCTTTGTTTCTAATAACATCTCCATTTTCATTTAACTTGTTTTTAAATATCCATTTTGTTCCAATCACATTTTTATCATGATGTCTTGGAACCAATTCCCAAGTATGATTCTTTTTAATCTGATCAAGTTCTTCATTCATGGCTTGAATCCAACATTCATCTTTGCTAGCTTGATTGACATTATGTGGTTCAATAGTGGATATAAATGCTAGATAATTAGGATATCCTACAAGAGGTCTTGTTGTTTGGATACCTGATCCTTTTTCTCCCAAAATTTGAGATTCTGGATGATTCTTTTGAACATACCTGGATGGAGCCTTCTCAGATAGATCTTCTTCTGGTGCTTCATTGAGTTCACCTTCTATATTGTTGCTATTTGATGTAAGAAGACATTCATCACCATCATCTTCATTCGTTATTGGTATTTTCCTTTTTGGAACTAAGAGAGACTCATCAATTACAACATCAATGCATTCACAAATCTTTCGAAGTCTTTTATTGTAACATTTATATGCTTTACTTCTAGAAGAATAGCCAAGAAATATTCCTTCATTTGCTCTAGGTTCAAACATACCAAGTTTTTCATCATTGTTCTTGATAAAGTATTTGCTTCCAAAAACTCTAAAATGCTTTACAGTTGGAAGATTACCATACCAGAGCTCATAAGGAGTTTTATCACTGTTCACACGAACATGAGCCTTGTTAAGAATATTTACTGTGGTAAGTGTTGCTTCTCCCCAAAAGGTATCAGGTGTTCCTGAATCATCAAGCATAGTACAAGCCATTTGTTGAATTTTTCTATTCATTCTTTCTGCCACACAATTTTGTTGTGGGGTTCCAGCTACAAAAAACTGTCTTTTTATGCCATTTTGTTCATAGAAATCAAAGAATTCATCTTATATATATTCCCCTCCTTGGTCAGGTCTAAGACATTTGATTTTTAGATCTAATTCATTTTCAACCAGAGCTTTGAAGATATGAAATTTTTCAAGTGCTTCATCTTTGTGTTTTATTAACCCAATCCAGCACATTCTAGAGAAGTCATCAATAAATAGAATATAGTATTGTTCTCCACAGGGTGAATTTTTCCTCATAGGTCCACATACATCATTATGTATGAGTTCAAGAGGCTTACTTTTTTATCCTTCTTTGGCATTGAATTGTACGCTGGTTTTCTTACCGAATTAGCAAGATTTTCATATGGTACTTTCAGGTAGAGTGATGCCGGGAAGATCACGAACCGTCTTGAGTCTGCTTGATTTTTTGATTTGAGAGAAACTCAAATTCCCCAATATTCTATGCCATAAACAATTTTTTGAATATTTACCCAAGTAACATTGTTCTTTGCAACCTTTCAATACAGACAGATTTCTTAGCGTTCTAGTTCCTTTAATTACTATTTTTCTTGTATCTAGTTCACATACCACACATTCTTTTGAACTAAAGAAAACTTCATTTACTTGATCACACATTTGAATCACACTTAACAAGTTATGTTTTATTCCATCCACATACATAACATTGTTAGCTTTTACTTTTTCCTTTAGAAAAATAGAACCTTTTCCTTTAATGACAACAAGAGTATCATTTCCAAAGGTAACATTTTTTTCTCTTTCTAGAGCATTGTATGCTAGGAGTTTATTTCTATCACCTGTCATGTGTTTTGAGCATCTGCTATCAATGTACCATTGATTTTATTCCCATTCTAAAAATAATGCTATGCCACAATTCTCAACTTATAAGTCCTTCTTTCTCCATACCTTGGGATTTGAAGGTACATGCTCTTTTGGTTGGAGTTTTCTCCTGCATTCAGATTCTCCATGACCAAATTTATTGCAATAAGCACATTCAATTTCATTTTGAAGAGGAGAAAAGTTGTTATAAGTATTCTTCTTTATTCTAGTCTCATTTCTTTTCTTTCTTTCTTCTCTGGTCATGATGGTTTTGTATGCAACACATTGAACAACTTTATGACCAAAATTATGACATGAGAAAAATTTCCCATTAAAGAAGAAATTTTTGCAATCATGAAACCTTCTATTTGTGTTTACCTGCCGATTGGTGTTTCTCTGTTTGATATTTCTGCAATTGTTATTTGTATTGAAGTGGTCATGCTTTACCTGTGAAGTTTTTTTGTTCTCTTGCTGAGTGAGAGAATGTTGTAGGCTGGCTTTAGCTGCATTTAGATAGCTTGGTGCTAAATAATGAAAGGATTCTCCGATATATCCAAGACCTGTCTTTACAAAAGGAGAGCGTTGAACCTTTATAATTTCATCTAAGGTTTCAGTTCCTTTAGTAAATCTAAGATTTAAAGTTTTCTCTTTCTCAATTTCCTTTCTTAGACTTACTATTTCACATTATAATTTCTCATTCTTCTTCTCCTTTTCTATAAGCTGATTCTTTAGAGTATCTATGGAAATTTTGTTTTCTTCCAGACATATTTTGAGCTGATTAATTTCTTCAAGAAAAGCATTTTCTTCTAGTGCATCCATAAAGGTATCTTTAGCCTCACTAGAATCTTTTTCAAAAGCCTATGAGTAGTCTAACATCTTGATCATATTCTCCTTCTTCACCATTTGATAGCCCATCACTATCTTCATGAGTATAATAAATTTTTCTATTGATAAACCGATTCTTATTTACTTTTGCCACTTCCTTTCCTTTTTCATATTTTTCTTTATAAGGACACTTAGCAGCATAATGACCAACTCTTCCACAAGCAAAACATTTAAAAGGAATCTTACCTCTGAATATTCCAGTTCCAAGTTGTAGCTTCTTTACAAAATTTATCTCATCTTCTTTTGAAACGTTCCCTGATCCTTCTTGTTCTTCTACTTCTTTTCCTTTTGCAACAACTCTAAGGATAGCTTCTTTGACTTCAAATGGACCTCCTTTTCTCATTTCAAAAGCAGTCAAAATACCATGAAGTTGAACAATAGTAAGAGTTTGTAGATCATGCTTCTCTTCAATAGCAGACACTTTTTATTCAAATTTGGGAGTTAGAGATCTTAAAACCTTTTCTACTAGAGTAGTGTCAGTTATGGTTTCACCCAGTTTTCTCATACGATTTACAATATCATCTAGATGTAAAAAGAAACTGGTAATACTTTCCTCATTATGTATCCTGAGATTTTCATATTGAATTCTGATAATTTGGAGTTTAGCACTTTTTACCTTGGTATCACCTTCATAGCTTAGAATTATCTTGTCCCATATCTCCTTTGATGTATTCAACTGAATGGCTTTGACAAATTTTGATTCAGTCAGACTTCCCAATAATGCATTGACCACCTTTGCATTGGTTTCATATTTCTTTCTTTCTGTTGCATTTGTTGGAACTTATGTTGGATATTGATAACCTCCTTCAACTATAGCCCATACATCTGGTCCAAGAGACTGAAGATAGGATCTTGTCCTTGTCTTCCAGGAGATTAAACTATTTCTGTTGAAGACAGGAGGCTTGATAGATGCTGTCCCATCTTGATTGCTCATCTTAGATGATCTTTCTTCTAGCGATTAAGCTTCTTCAGAATAACCTACTCTGATACGAATTGTTGGGAAAAATATTGAGAGGGGGGTGAATCAGTATTTAGAGCTTACTAAAAATATTTTAAATTTTTCTTTATAGAATTCCATACGCAGCTTTGATGAACTCAACTCGCATATACACACACATATAATAAAAGAAACTAGCGTATACTGATATAATTTTGCAGATTAGAAAAACCTTTCAGGAACAATTTTTAACTCAGTTTACCAGTCGTGCATCTGTTAGATAATCAGGAAATATGTGCAGTAACAACAACATAAATCATCACACAAGAGAAACACACATGAACATCAATGTTTAAGGTGGAAACCTAATTCGAGAGAAAACCACCATTGTTGTCGTCTCTGTCTTCAATATTGTACTGATGAAGATTCATATCAGTACGCAAGCATCTACCTGTAGAAGGCTACAAACTTCTCTCATTTTACAGCTGCTACTAGAAGGGATATACAACCCCCTAATATTGTTTACTAGCCACTACTGGAAGGGAGCTTCAGCCCCCTGATCAAAACACCATATTCTACTGGCAGGAAGCTTCTACTTCCATACTGAAGGCTTCAACCCTCATAACCACTGTAGACCAAGTTTCATCAATTTTCATACTGGATCAAACAACATCAACACAACTCTTCATAAACATCAAAAACCATTAACTTTACCCAATACTTCAATTAGAACAGTGAGACCACTATAACCAGAACTCAGAAAAAACCCAGACTTCAAAATAAATATACGAATACAAACTCAACCTTGAACATTCATCAACTTAAAATGCATACGCTACCTCACTTCACTGAACCTGCGTGTATACATGCTTTCCTTCACACCAACCTACGTATAGCTCTGTGAATACTATTTTTCATAATGTAATCAGTCACAGATCTAGATCTGAGGCTTTTAGTCAGATATATTTAGAAATGCAGAACCCTTCATCAGTTAGTCACCATCAACCATGTTTATTCTCTCATTGATCAGATTTGTACATAATCAAATTAGCAGCATATACAATATTCAAACAACCCAGATCTACAAGAAGACTTCATTGACAGACAGCAGAAAAATAGCAAGAATAATAGAAAAACCTCTACAATAAGCTTTAGAAAATCCTAACTGCCATACGCACCTTTTCTTAAGAAAACCCGCGTATATATGCGCTTTTACTGAGACGAACTAGCATATAGATCTGTAAATATAAACTTTTTAGAATGAACTAGATCCATAAAAGTTACCCAAATTTCTTCATTTGACTTCAGAAAACTTGCGCCAGGTCATAGATCTAATCATCTCTTCAATGTATCACACAAGAGCATAGTCATTTCAGATCTAAAGATCCTAAAACATCATTGTATCCATGGGTGCATCATATATTCAGATCTATCAATTAAAATAGATTTCATCCCATGCAGATATACCTCAGATAAATTTATTCAGTCACAACCCTTACTCATGCACACTTTTCACTATGATCTTCTTCTCCTTATCTAGATTTAGCCTTTACCAATACCATGAGTCAAAACCACACAACTGCTAATGGTATTCTTGGACGGAATCAAATAGAAAATACAATGCTCAATACTATGGGCTAATACCATGGTAATTCCCCTTGGTATAATAATTTTAGAGCACAAAAGGCATACACGACTTGGATCATTTGTATCCGTGTGTATATGCAACATCTCTTCATAAAAACTGCGTATATACTACTTTTTAATGTATGCGCAGGTTGCCTTCACAAAAGTAGCACATACATTGCATCCATACACGAGTTTCCTTCTTAAAACCTGCGTATATATTGAGAAATAATTCCTGTTTCAATTTTGTGGCACTTACTGGAATTCCTTTCTCTGTCACATATGAATTGACCTATGGAAACATCATTTTTACATCTTTAACACATAGGTTTCTTATCAAAATGAAACTCATCAAGTAGGTTTCCATCAAGAACAAATTCATGAAGTAGGTTTCCATCAAGGACAACATATTGCAACATATTGCCAACACACACTTTCTTCAGTTTCTCTTTTGATATTTTCATATTCTGATAAAATTTGGAGAGGGTTCTTTTTAATTTTCCATCTACCTAGAAACCAATGGTGTAGGACTGCTAGAGAATGAATGGTAGCAGCTAGTAAATCTCTAAACCATTTCCTAACTTCACCTCCAGAGTTTTGAACAAATAACCTCATCATAAAATCATCAACATCGATCTCATGGAAATCAAAGAAATCATTCATTTTGTCTACATGCTGCCGAGCATTAATGGGTTTGGTGTTATCTAACTGGGGTAATTTGGATTGATAATATTGGGGCATAGCCCCTAGATTTTGAGGAAGAACCAAGGGAGCATAACATGCAGCCATGATTGGAGGTGGAGGGTTGAGAATAATAAGTGGTGGAGGAGGTGGAAAAGGATGAACTGTATGTGAAGGAGAGGATGGATGAAGTGATGGAGACGAAGATTTTTGAGTTTTTATGAGAGGATAAATAGTATAATTTTTAGAAGTGGTTGGACTCACAGATATTTGTTCAATTGTTTGGGATGCAATGGATGAAGCAACAATATTTAATGCATACAATTCTACTGATTGTTGGAGATATGCATCTGTAACTATTGAGGTGAAGTTTGATACCAAACCTTCGAGGATCTCAAAATCCTGGAAATTTTTTTGATCATATTTTGTTAAATAATGCATACTTTTAAGTGAATTTGGATGCAAAATAGATTGATCAATGACTAATGTATCTGCCCAATTTTGGGATTTTCTTCTAAACATGCTTTTCTTAAACTTATTAGTAACAGATTGTGCTCTAGGGAGAGGATTATTACTTCCATGGCTTCCGGATGAACTAATCTAGTTGACTAATTTCAGTGAAGTATCCTTAGCTCTTTTTCCAATGCTTTTACGATCATCCACTATTTCAGAAGGTTTGGGATCAGGATGGGATCTTGTATAAGTTATCTTCGAAGCTAGCTTTGAAAATCAAAACACGCACTATAAAATGAAACTCACACCAACATTTTGAATTTGAAATTGCACACTGTATTTACAAAAAATAAAAAAGATAGCAATGTCTACAAAATATTTTATATAGTGATTATTTAACCAATGATGAATTTGAAAGAAATTATGATTGATTTCAATTCTTCCCCAGTGGAGTCGCCACTATGTTAGTGTTATTTAATTTACTAGAGATTGTGAGAACTAATTACATAGGCCAACATCAAACCAACTTTGGAAACTGGAATCTAACCATGCTAGTTTTAGAGACAGCTCTCTCTTTAAGATTTAACTTTGTTTGGATAATTTTTTATGCTAGTTATGATTATACTTGGGTTTTGAGTTTTGTTTTTTATTTTGGAAAATTGACTGTATTGAATTTATTAGTGTCTATTGGGAAATGGGGTCAAAATGTAACTAGATAGTTGCATAATTTTTTCAAAGAGTAAACACGGGACGAGCTAGGAATATTTACTGGATCTTTCAAATTTATAAACGGATTATGATAGAAATATGAAAAAATTTAGCATAACTAAAGAGAAATTAAGAATTATTTAGTTTGGCCTTCATTGAAAAACATTATGATTGTAAATGCAACAAGAATAAGGTACTGAAAAGTAAATCCTATTCATCACCCTTTCTGCTTTACAATTAGAATTCATATGATTACAATGAAAGATGACAATGAAACATAATAACAGGAGAAAAACATCACCAGTATTTAAGCCACAAGAATCCTGTGAATGGTTTGATTATTATTGATGCTCTAGTGCTTTGAAAAAGCTTACAGTACTTTAAAAGACAAAAATGATTATGATCTCAATCAATCAACCCATGATACTTCCAAAACTGAAGTATTTATACAAAAAATAAAAACAAATTACAATCAATGCCTGTGTGACAAGGCAATCTATAATTTCTCAAAATGAACTGAAAGAAAAGAAATTGATCTAAAAGGAGTGCATCTCAGTTTCTGGCCCTATTCTACTAGAAGACTATTGCTGAGTCACCACTGTTTTAGTACTGTGTTGTAAAAATGAGTGTTGTGCTCGTGAAATATGTTGTATGAATGCCCTTTGACTGTCTTGACCCATGGTGTCTATTTGCTACCCGAGTCCTTTCTGCCTTGTTTTTCCTATTTCTTCATAAAATGGCGTTCAAACCTCATATGCCTAGACTTAAAATTATGTAGACTTTAGTTCTGAACTTCATCACATCCATATAAATATCGCACATTGCATTTTTTAAAGTTTATGATATGAGGAATGGAATCGGCGATGTGATGCAAAGTGCGGAGGTGACGTGGTAGGGAAGGTGGGACCCGACCCACATTGCAATTGCAAGTTGGAAGGTTTTGCTATGAGCGGCGGAGGTAAACTCTAAAACTTGTGAAGTGCAAAGTCACCAGGGAGAGGGAGGTGACATGGCAGGTAAGGTGGGACCCGACCCGCATCGTAATCACAAGTTGAAAGGTTTTTCTATGGGTGGCAGAGGCAAGTCCTAAACTTCACGAAGTGCGATGTGCGGTGAGAATGGAGGTGACGTGGAAAAGAGAGGTGGGCTCACCTGTAGCTCGCAGATCGCAGACTTTACCATATTCCTTAGTGCTAACCTTTTAAACTTGCGAAGTGCGATATGTGATTAGGTCCCACCCATATCACACGTTGCAGAGTTCAGATTTTATCACATATCATAGATTTTGGGGTTTATCGCGTACCACAACATTTAAATTTTACCGCACATCGACGATCACAGGATTTAACGACGAGCGGAAATGCAGTAAGTTATTGTATTTGCGATGTGATGCGAGGAAAAGGGTGACATGGTTGGAAGGGTTCCACTATATCACGTTGGCAGATTTGAAAGGTGGAAAACTTGGTTGTGAAACAATAAAGAGTGTGAATGTGAAAAGGTAAGGAGGGGGATAAGGTTTATGGTGTAATGTTATATGCCACGGCTATTTCATGGGGGGGCAGAGCATTATAGTGTGGCCAAACACATTGCAAATCGCAACTGGGACCGGATAGGTTTTGGGAATATGGTTAAACATTAAATTTTTTGAAATGTGATGAGAAAAAAGTTAAGATATGTGTGATAATGAAATAAAAAGGCAATGAATTAGGGAAAATGAAAATGAAAAGGGATAAATGGTATGGCTTAATGATTTAGGGCAAATGGAATGAAATGAAAGTATGGCAGGAATATATTTCTATGGTTTAAAAATTTAGGATATGAATTTATAATCAAGATTTAAACCATACAAATAAATTTTTCCATAGGCGCATTTAGACTAGCAGCCAATCAAATATTTTAAAACATAATGAAGCTTTCTTTTTCTTCCTTGCTTCCCTAACATTTTATTTTTCCTTCTTTATTTAGAGCATATAACACCTAACATTTTATTTTTCCTCCTTTATTTAGAGCATCTAACACCTAACATTTTATTTTGCCTTCTTTATTTAGAGCCTTTAACACCTAACATTTTATTGACATGGTTGCCTACAAAAATAATAATTTTCCTAAAAAAATTTAATTTTTCATTCTTTTTCATCCATATCCTACCTTAACATTTTAACAATTTTCTCTTTCATCTGAGTGTGTTTAGACTAGCAACTCAACATTTTTCTTTTTAACAACTAATCTACTTCTATGACTTATTCCTTCCTTGGTTCAGATTAAATTATTGAACCAATTTTTATTTTTCTACCTAACTAATGAACTGTCAAGGTTAAATAGTTTGACAAATCATTTTCCACTACCTAAAAACAAGCAATTTAAACCTAATTCAATCATGGTTAAACTGTATGATTGAATTTTATTGAAATTTTGTGGCATTTTAAACAATATGCACACAATTTATTTTCAGAAATAAGCTAAACTACGAGTAGTGGAATTTGGAGGTGCAACACTTGCAGAATTTATTTTTTTTCTTCTTTTTGATGGAGTTTACATTCTATATTTTTTTATTTTTAACATACACCCTCTTTTTATTTTTTATGTTATCTCCTTTTTTTTATTTTTAAAATTATTTTCAGATTGGAAATCATTTTACAAAATAAATTTGACTAATAAAATAAACTCAGTCACCTTGAGGTCTTATGAAATATAGGACCCTAACACTTGTCATTGATGAATTATTAAATGAATTACATGGAGAAATTTACTTCACCAAGACAGATCTTTGTTTTGGATATCATCAAATTAGGATGAATACTAAAGACATTCCAAAACAACATTCAGAACCCATGAGGGTCATTATGAATTTTTGGTCATGCCTTTTTGCTTTAATAATGCACCTTCCACATTTCAAGGATTGATGAATTCCATTTTCAAACCCTTCCTTAGAAAATTTGTTAGTATTTTTTGATGATATACTAATCTACAACAAGTCTTGGAAGGATCATGTTCAACATGTTGACATGGTGCTCAAACTATTGGAGGAGAAACAATTATATGAAAAAACCTCCAAATGTTTCTTTGGATTACAAGAGGTGGAATATTTGGGTCATATTATATCTCATGAGGGTGTTAAGGTAGATCTTAACAAAATTAAATCCATTAGGGAATGGAAAATCCCTACAACCATAAAGCATCTTTAAGGATTTCTAGGTTAACAAGGTATTATAGTAAGTTTGTTAAGAATTATGGGAGAATGTCAACACCTCTAAGATCATTACTGAAGAAATATTCATTTTCTTGGACTCTAGAAGCAACTAAGGCCTTTGAACATCTTAAATATAAAATGTGCTAAGCACCGGTCTTAGCTACGCCAGACTTCACTAAAACCTTTATTATGGAATTTGATGCCTTAGGAAATGGAATTGGTGTGGTTTTAATACAAGAAGGAAGACCCATTTCTTTTGAAAGTCGTCCAATCAAGGGAAATTATTTACTGAAACCTATTTATGAAAAGGAAATGTTGGGAATACTACATGCACTAAAGTAATGGTGACCTTACCTAATGGGAAGACACTTCAAGGTAATATTAGATCATGATAGTCTTAAATACATTTTGGAACACACATTATCTTCAGAAGAGAAGCAAAAATGGGTCACAAAGATGTTGGGTTATGAATTTGAAATCATATACAAAAAAGGGAAGAAAAATGTCATTGTAGATGCACTCTCAAGAAAGGATGAGGATGTGGAAACATTGCTTTGTGTCATTTCTATTATCCAGCCCGAGTGGAAAACCGAAGTAAGGGTGAATGGAAGAATGATGAAGAGGTGTGGAAACTCATTCAAAACTTGCAACAAGATCCTAGTACATCTGAAACTTTTCGCTGGAAAAATGATTCATTATGGTACAAATATCGCTTATATATTTGTAAGAATTCCCAACTCAAACAAAATATTCTTTTGGAATTTCACACCTCTCCCTTAGGAGGGAACTTAGGATTTTTAAAAACTTACCACAGGGTCAAGAAGAAATTTTTTTGGGATGGCCTTAAACATGATATTCAAAATTTTGTGATAGAATGTTTGGTTTTACAATAAAATAAAGTCGATACAATTAATACCCTAGGTCTGTTACAACCTTTATCCATTCCAAGTCATAGTTGGGAGGATGTTTCAATGGATTTTATCACAGGTTTACCAAAGTCTGAAGGAAAGAATCTCATCATGGTGGTAGTTTATAGACTTACAAAGTATGCACACTTTTGTGCATTATCTCATCCATTTAAAGCCAGTAAAATTGCTACTTCATTTATGGAAACAATTCAAAAGGTACATGGAAACCCAAAGATTATTGTAAGCGACAAAGATACCATTTTTACAGGAAATTTTTGGACAATTTTTTTTCTTTTTTGGGTACTCAAATAGATCATAGCTCATCATACAGTCCTCAATCTGATGGGAAAATTGATATAGTAAAAAACAAAATTGAAGGATACCTTTGTTGCATTGCATATGATAAACAAACACAATGGGTCAAGTGGTTACTTCTAGCTGAATGGTGGTGTTAGCACTACAATTTTTCGAAGTCTGGTCACTATTAGTTGTGTCTTTGATCCTATCTTGTCCTTTAACCTATGGTTGAAGGTCTTGGAGGGTTAAAATGTATGAGTATTTATCACCTTTTAACAAAATCAAAAAATAATTCTGAGTCCAATATTTTGTTTAGGTTATAGATTAATTAGGGTAAAGTCTATTTTAAAAAAGTCTTTTAACTGCTTTCAGTGGTTAATATCATGATTTTAACTTGAAAATTCTTATTCATTCACCATGATTTTCCTATCTGAGGCTAAAGGAAAAATGGTAGAATCATTAGTTATGTTAAAAATAACACAGGGATAGTTGTTCTTTCTTTGAGAGGGAACTATCTTCTTCAAATTTTCTGGTTTTACAAGTAACACTGGAATAGCTGGTATTTTCAAAAGGTAGCAACTACCTGCAAAATTGGTACAAGGATACAAAGGAAGCATTATTCAAGTGAAACAAGCACTGCTATTCTAATATCGAATACATGTTAAAAATATCCTTTATACCCTTCATTTTTTCTAAAATCCAAAGTCCAACACTCGAATCCCATTAAAAAAGAATATTTTTTCTATCCTTCGAAAAACTCGTGTTTCACTTCTTAAAGTCCAACCTTTTTTCCTTTGGTTTTAAAAATCTCGAAAAAATGATAAACAAAGGAAAAATCCCCCTCAACAACCATATCATATATAATAGCGCAATCGCATTACATTACCGCAATAACAAACTCTACCCGCGAATGCGATATTATTATATAATAAATGGTAGGACCCGCAGCTCGGCCACGTAACCCATCACATATTACATATCGCAGAATCTCAATTCCACTCACCTTACTGCGTTCACTTTCTCGCTCCAAATTTTCGATTGAGATAATGTATTCACTTCTTCCGCCCCATTAACCATTCCGTCTTACTGCTTATCTCTATCATAATCTTAAAATTACATTATTACTTGTGTTTCCTGCTCCGAACCCCGATGTGATATATTAGTAGGACCCACCTTACTGCCATGTCATATCGCAATCACAAATCGTAGATTATTTTTTATCATGTCTTTCTACCTGCTCTGATACTCGATTTCGATATCCTCTTTTGATTTCGATTCCCCGATTACGATTGTGATACCCGATGTGATAGCAGTCTGTGATTGCATTATTGCAATTGTGATATATCGCATCACAATTCTGCCCCGATAATGTATTCACCCTTCTCCACTTTGTGATTGTGATTTTGATATGTTTTAATTCACTTACTCCTCCCACTTATTATTATTCCACTTAATATATTATCCTGCTTATTGTTCCATTCCCATGCCTTTTGCTTACTTTCCATTCCCATGCTTCACCTCACTCCCCTCCACTCTCATCGTGATACATGGATAGTATCAACACGCTTTCGAAAGCATAGGCAGGATTTCAGAAGCAGTTACAGGTTTTTCAAGAATTTCTGGCAGCACTTGTTTTAAAATATTTTTATATCTATTAGTAAATATAATAGCACCTCCTCAAAGCTCGAAGACAAATCTCTTATCTTGGGGGGGATATTTATTGTTATTTAAATATTGAAGACCTGTTAAAACAAGAGTTTTTTCTCACCTAAAAGGTGGTTATCTTCTAGTTGGTTATTCCTTTTGGTTAGGTGCTCCTACACTTTTGCAGATAAGGGTATAGGTGTTCTTTTCAGTTGGTAGATTGCACTTTTGTGGAGGCATTTTTCTCAAAGCAACGAGGAGCACTCAGGCACCTCGAGCTTCATTTCGATTTTCATTTTTCTTTTTATATTATGGATAAGCTCTACTATATGTAGAGGGTTGTAATAAATTCTTAGGTGCATATTTTCACTTTTTATGGATGCTTTTTACAGAACTCCTTTTTTGTATATATATTGTGTAAAGCAAGGAGAAAAGGGTTGGTTAGTTGTCTATTTCATGGCATACTGTGTTGTAAATTTTTGAACATATAAGATATCTAAACACATTCTTGAGGACTCACAAACTGTGTGGTGTGTGTATTGTTTTGCCTTCTGTTTTTACATACTTTATCTGTCTTTCCATATTTATCATAAAAGTTCTATCTTATGTTTGTATTAGTCTTGTGAACCTCCAAGACATATGGATTTGTTTTTGTAAGTCTTGTTCCAATATTTCTTGATTAAGTTGAAGATTGTTCATAAGCATTCGTTGAGGTGGAATCAAATCATGTTCCATGTTTTTATAAGTCTTTTGATCTAGCATGCACGTTAATTTTTTTTTTCCAGTCTTGATTCATCAAGAATTCTTGATTCATGAGGTCATGTTAGTCATAAGCATTACTTGTAATGGGATTCTTAAAATTTAGAGTGAGATTATTTTGATTCTTTTAAAAGCATTCTTTCACTATACATTTTATATCTAGAATTTGTGTTACCTTTTCCTCTTAGCAGGGGCTTTTGTTTTACATATCCACTGTTTGTCTTTCATTCTTCTAACAATTAGGCTACAAACTCAATCTTGCTACCACATCATGCACCAGTGCCCTTATATTTGTGATAGATTCTTACCTTATAAAAACCCATTTCAGTGTGTATGAGTTTCAATCACTTTCCAAAAAACTCAAATCAAATTATAAGAAAATCCCTTGAGCTTAAGATGTGTCTAGTCAAATGCTTATCACAATCCAAGTGTTGATTCCAGCGCTAACATCTTTTGGTGCGTCTGTCGGGAGATGAAGTTCTTGAAATGAAGTATTCTCTTGAGCCTTTTTTTATTTTTGATGATCAATTCTTGATGGTGAACAAGAATTGGTGACTAGAATAATATTGTGATCTTTCACCTGGTGACTCCATGACAAAGAATCCAATGGTGGCTCCATAGTTTCAGAATGTTTAAAGCATTTTCTACCATCTTATCTCAAAGGTTTTCTCCTTTAAATTTTCGGTAATTCATGGTTTTCCTAATCCAGTGCCTTCTACAAATGAATGGCAACTCGTCTTTTAAGGTTTTAAGGAGATGAAGATGAAAATCCTGCTAAGTACCTGATTGCATTTCATGAACTTATGCACTTGCTGAAGTGTTTCATGAAGATGCCCTCATGAAAATATTTGTGTTTTCCCTTGATGGAGATGCACGCAAATGGTTTTGGTCCTTACCTGCTGGTACTATTTCTTCTTTAAGGGAATTTCATGAAATGTTTCATCACTATTGTAAAGGACTATATTCATCTGAGTTATTTCTTGATAACTGTTGTGAATAATTTGAGTGTTATGTTCAAAATATAAAGTAAATTATTCTAGCAGTTTTATGGAAAAAAATTATGAAGAGTTTAAAAAAGGTATGGATCCAAATCAGATTCATATGGATCCAATTCGTCCTAGTACTCAGGAGGAAGAATCTGATGAGCATGATGCTCTTTCTTTGGAACCTGATATATTGTTGCCATTTAGTTCTGTTGGTTTAGGTGCCTCTAATGAGTTTGTTGTCCAAGAAAGTAATCAACAATTTAAAGAAGGTTTTGTTGCCCTTAAATGTAATGAAACATATGCAGTTAATGAGTTGTTGCAAGGAGGACAAGAGCAGCCCAGTTTTATTGACATAGCAGATTTTAAACAACAACAGCTTGGCCTTTTGGATCAGCTAGACATTCCTCATATGTTTTGTGATCTGATTGCTGATTGGATGGATTCATTTTCTACAGTGGTCTCCAATATAGCACACTACAAGGAAAATACCCTCTAGCGGAGGTTATAGACGAGGTTTTTTGTAATATTCCAAAATTAGCATGCAACTGATTGGAATATTGATTTTTGTTTTTATCACCTAGCATCTTAATAAATGGGTAAGGAGGCCCATGGATATTAAAAATATGAATAAAATCCCTCATAATGTGAAAAGGGATAATCATACGAGCTATATTTCACACCCTCATGTGTGAACAGGATCATTTGCATGTGGACAAGGTCAAGTTTGACCAAGTCAACAGTGCTGGGATAGGAGGTGGACAACACTTGGAAAGACAACACAGTATGAATGGGAGGAAGGTCCCTTGGTGAAGGAAACCCTAATGAGTGGGACCCATGATGAGAGGGATTCCATTTGTTTAAAAGGAGGGTAAGGCAGCCATTGTTATTCATGTTATGGATTATTGATTTCTTGGTCTGTTTAGACTCTGTGCATTCTCCTGATGTCTAGCAGAGTTGTAGTGCTGCTTAGCACAAGGAATTCCTTCTCCTTTCAAGAGAGGCCTCTTAAAGGAGCTTGCACTTCATTTCTCCACATCTAGGCTTGAGGCCAAGCATCCTCCTTCAGCTACAACGCAACATTTGTTTAGAGTTGGGTTGTGTTGTAGTGGAGGTTAATCAACACCACTTTCTGAGCTTATCTTTTGAGGAGGAAGCTTTCTTTCCTTTGGGTGATCAGCTAGGAAGCCCTTGGAGAATATTTTAGATCTTGGCACTTGGCCAACCTATTTTCTTGCACCTACAATGTAGTATCCCTCAGTGACTGCATTATTTTCAGAGAGCATTTGCAGTGTGGGTTGCAGAGATTGTTTGGAGGGTGAGATCTTCAGTGTTAGGATCAGCCTTTCACTTGGAATATCCATTGGAGGAGGTTTGTTCAGCTTGTGCATCATCTACAACCATCTCCATCCAGTACTTGAGTTGCAGCTGCTACTCAGTATTGAGACTCCATCTCTGGCATTTTTGCCATTTTGCATATTTCAGCCAATCCTTTCAAGATTGTCTTGAAATAGTGTTTGGGAGCTTAGATCTTCACTCTAAATGTTGTATGAGCCATCTATTTGCATATTTATGTTATTTCACATTCCCATGTAGCAGTGTACCATCTATGATTTTACAGTACATGTTCACGATTTCTCTGCAATAGAGCAACATTCCACTTTTTGCATATGTATTCGCGGGATGCTTGTTTTCCTTGATCATTTAAGTTGTATTGTACATGTTTAATGTTGATTTACATAATAAAATGGCTTCATGGTTTTCGTACATTTTTTTATGATGTTATTCACTGCTATTTCCAGTTTGTGTTCATATATTGTTGGATCTCCAATTTTGGAATATCTTAAGATATTCCCATTGTTGTAGATTTTCCCTATTTTGGGATATTACATTTTAGTGTTATAAAATTGGCCAAAATTGTCAAAAAAACATTTTCTACAACATCCGTTTATGGTTACGGAGGTTTTGGCGTAGCTTTTAACGAAAATTTAACACAACTAAAAAACAATGGGTGGCCGGAGGTTATTACGGATGTTTTTTTCATCGTTGCGCTACCCGATATTTAATGCACTGGTGCGTACATGTAGCAGGTGCCCCAAGGCGGTCGAAGGAGAATGCACCAGGTAATTAAGGTAGAAAACTACACTGGGCATAGTTTTGGTGATATATGCACATGGCCGTTCTAATTGGTCTTGGGATTTATGCGGTGCCCATAGGTCGTATCAACACACTGGTGCGTAGACTTATAGAAACGCACCAGTGCGCAATATGTTAGGTCCCTATATTACTAGTATAGTCCCTTATTGTTGTTAGTGTAACCCCCTTATTTTTATTATTGTACCCCTATAATCCCCATATTATTATTATTATGCCCTTAAATTATTATTCTTAGGTCGGCTAGGATTACATTGTGGCCCCACTATGATTACATTATGGCCCCATGGACTCCTATATATAGAAAGGAGGTTTTGTAATTTGTATCATCCAAGAATTGTTCATTCATGTAATGTATTGGAGGTTGGCCCCTCTAAGTGGCTTATTTCTAAGGTGTTGATATCTCTTTTATTCTATTTTTGGAGTTGGTTTCACAACATTTGGTATTCTAGGGTTTTTGCTGCTCCAAACCAGTCATCGTGGAATTTTTGCTATCAATTTTTTTTCTACGAAGGTTCAGAAGCTGAAATATTTAGAGTGCAAATCCAAAATCCTAAGGAACATCGTCAAAAAAATTCATAGCTTGGTTCGCATTATTTTCTGAGATATGATCTGTGGAGGTTAGGGCTTTTTGTAGGCTTCTGAATTTAACCTAAACAGGCCATCATGGAATTTTCACAATAACTTTTTTTCTACGAAGATTCAAAAGCTGAAAGTTTTAGAGAGAGAATCTAAGATCCTTAGGAATAGCGTCGTACAATTTCAGAGATTGGTGCACAAAATTTTTGGAGATATGATTTGTGGAATTTAGGTCTTGTTCAAGCTCCCGAATTTCATCTCAAAGAGGTTATCATGGGAAAATATTCATAACTCCCTCTCTGAGCATTAGATTGGAATGCTATAAAAAGTGGCCTCAAGCACATAGACTGTAGTTTCCTGTCTATCAATTTCAGGGCCAAAGGAGAAAACAATGACACGTGGGAAGTCGTACAAGTTGTCTCTACTGAACCAGTCCATAATTGGGTCATTGTGGGATGTTGGACATAACTTTTCCTTGAAGAATCCAAATCTGGTCAAAACTATGACATTTGAAAGAAGCTTCAGAGGGATACTACAAGGCCAAATTTCAGATATTAAGGATTTGCAATTATATAGATAATTCAATTTCAATATATAGATCCTCAAAATAAAGTAAAAGGTGTGTATTTTTTTTCAAATTGCATTAGTCTTGTTTGAAGAATCAAGTTGAATTGATTCCAAGGGAATATTGTAGAATAGATATCATTATTGGATTCTAAAATGGCCCCTAAAAGGAATTAAACACCCATTAATCCTTTAGAAGACTCTACTATGGCTCATGAATATGAAGAATGGAAACATGACATATCAAAATTACAAGAGCAAGTGCAATAAATTTTTCTCTCACAAAGAGCAACAAAAAATGACATGGAAGTTTTGAAGTAAGGTGTGGAAACTAAGATGGATGGTTTGAAGAAAGGCATGGAATCTAAGTTGGATGGTTTGAAGAATGGCATGGAAGCTAAGATAGATGGCATGGAAGCTAGCATGGAATCTAATATGGATGACATGGAAGCTAAGCTTGATAAAAAAATGGAAAACATGAAGAATGATCTAAAAGCAGACATGGAAGGTTTGACAAAGTTGATATAAGAAATGTTTCCTGATGGTGAAATGATAGTAGAGGAAACTCATGATGAGAACAAAATAAATGTTAATCGTGATTTCATAAACTCTAATGTTGGCGGGAAGAACCACCATATTCCAAAAATGGATATGAGGAAGTTTTATGGAAAGGATCTTGTAACATGGATACTATAGCTGGAGCAATATTTTGATCTCAATAATGTGAAAAACACACAAAAGGTACGCATTGAAACTTTACATTTAGAACAAAATACATTTGTATGGTATTGATGGCTTTTCTCCCGTAAAAAAAATGTCACTTGGTCAATTTTTATGGAGGAAATGATAGCACATTATGAGGATACAAAGAGCAACACCTTCTTTATCCAATTGATAAATCTCAAACAAAAGGTTTTAGTGGGGGAGCACATTGAGGACTTCCAAAAATTGAATATAAGGGTAACTGATATTCCAGAGGCACAAAGAATTGATCTCTTCATAGGTACTTTAAAGGATAACATCCAACATGAAGTTCGTGTTTTGGAACCTAATTCATTGGAGAAGGCATTCAGGTTGGCAAGAAAAATTGAATGTAAAATTATGGTAACAAGGAAGCCTACCACTCACTTCAATAAAGAGGGAAGTGTTGCTACTCCTAGATTTCCACAACCTACAAGGTTAACACCACAACAATTGGAAGAAAAAAGAGAAAAAGGGCTTTGCTATAGTTGTGATAGAAAATACACTAAAGTTCATAAGTGAGCTGAGAAGAAATTATTTTACATATATTGTGAAGAGGAAGAAGACAATGAACGAGACGAGGATATACACCAGGAACCAACCATAGAAGAGGAAGAAATGAGTCTGACCATATCGTGTAATGCATTGGTAGGAATTACCACTCCTCAAACTCTCATGATAGAAGGACATATCAAGAAGAAAAAGGTAATAGCGTCGGTTGATTCAGGTAGTACCCATAATTTTATTCATTGTAAGGTAGCCAAGGAATTTAATTGTTTCCTATACCCAGCACCAGAATGTCAAGTGATGGTTGCAAATGGAGGAACTAAAAATTTCTCTAGAAAATGCCATAATATCAAGCTAACCATGGGGGGATATGTATTGAATAGTCCAATGATTTCCATTCCTACGGGAGGTGCTGATGTTGTACTAGGAGTACAATGGTTACAATCTTTGGGGACGATAGCTTTTAAATTTCAAGAACTTTTCTTGAAATTTTTTTCAAAAGGAAAGGAAGTCAAATTGCGGAGTATTGCAGGGAAGTCGGGAAAGATAATAAGCTCTAATGTCATGACAAAGCTTCTAAAGAAAGAAAAATGAGGCGTAATTGCGAAATTATGCTCACTAGAAGTTTGAACATCAAAATCATCTATTTTTGCAGATCTCCAAAAAGTCTTGGACAATCATTCCAAGGTTTTTGAAACTCCCAAAGGACTCCCACCTATTCGTGATCATTGTTGGTCCTGTAGAGGCGGTTTTTTTCTGCAACTCTATCATTCCTTTATTTAATTTTCAACCCGGGGTTCGTCTTTTTATTTCAAGGGTGTCAGCACAGTATGTGCAAGTTAACTAATCTACGAATGCTTCTTGTTGATGCGAAGAAAATATTTGTAACCGTGAAAGGTGTTGTTCTTAAGGAAAATGCTGCTAATATATAATTGAACAATTGTGTTGGAGCAAAGTGATTGCTAGGTTGAACTGAGCATAATTCTAAGTAAAATCAGCAGGAATGGAAATAACAAAAACAAAACTAAACAAAGCAGAGTTATAATTAAGCTACTTCAAGAACAGAGCTTAATGAAATTAAGAATCCAAGAAGTAGTAATTTAGTTGTGCAATTCTGAAACTACAATACACTTAAGCAATGTGTGCAATTGTGCAATACGAAAATAGCAACACAATTCAAGAAATCTAAGTAACTGTACGATAACGAAAGAACGGAGGACTAAACTGCATGGCTAGTTGTGCAACCAAGAAAGAGTAGCAGAAGTAAATCAAAACTCGATATGACTCATCTGTGAATTTCCTAACTTAAATAATTTTGCAATGGAGTTCTCTGTAAAAACTAACTAATCATCAGTGATCAACTGATTACTCGTTGTATCAGGTTAGAAAGGAAATGTGAAGTACATAAAGTATAAATACTTAGTAAATCCTCTCCTACTCCAAGATTAATAATCATAAGCAGCAAATAAACCAGACTTTAACAAAGCAATTACCACGCACAAAATTATACTTATTGCTGGGAACACAGCTGTTAAAAGTCCTATAAGAAAATCTGTAGTTATATTATCAAAATTATATGTTGCAACTGTATAAAACTCACAAATCCTGGTTTTGCATAGTCTCGGAACATGACATATGCATAGAACTTCTGGAGGTTGGGCCCAAACCTACAGAAGCTATAGCACTACGAAAACCTCAAGACGAGATTGTCCAGAATCCTATTTCATTTAGGAATGTTCTTCCAAAAATAATTAAATAAACTATCTTCTGATTTCCCTATGAACTCCTCCCTCTTTATCCTAGTCTTCTTTTTCCTTTTAAAGGCACTTCTCGAGAATGTAGCTCAAACGACAGCCCACTGTGCGTGGTTGTCGTTTGAGTTCGTAAACTCAAAAAATGTTTAGCTGCCTTTTACTTAGTCGCCTGCAATTTTTTATGACCTTGATACATGCATCCATTGACTGGTCATCATCTCTCGTTGACTCTGCATTCCTGGCTTCCTGCAGATAGGGACAAAAGGAGTCAATTCCTTGTTATGAATCATTCTCAATTTCCTTAGTCTAATTGTTCCTATTCTATGCTAATTCATCCCTTATTATTGATATGAAAGAAGATTTCCTCAAATTTATAAGATAATTCAGGGTATTTAGAGGGGGAAATCATACCTAAATCTAGGCCCAACATTACTCCTCTGCTTATCTTTTTGCATGTCCTCATGCAAACAAGTGATTGAGGTGTAACTGTGTTATTGAGTAGGTAGGGTAGGGTCTCTCCTGATGTGTTATGAACCCACGCTTCCTTTCTATCAGTGTAAAGGCAATGCTTGTGGCTCCTTTTGGTAGTTCATAATCATGTTTGTATTCTTTAGGGGGAAGCCAAAGGAGTGGTTTCCGATACCTGCAGCCTAACCAGGCTAGTCCCATATGGCTGACTAGATTGGTGTAAAGATAAAATCTGGATGCAGCGGCCTTGAAGTTTCTATAACTGAATGGCTCTCAGTTTTTTACATTGTTTATGGAGGTCGTCCATCATTTTTTGGCTACTGCCAAGGCCGCTTCTCTGAAATATTTGAAATAATCTTGGGCTCCTGCTATGACATCCTTATGGATGGGTCCAAGTTTAGTCTTCACACCTGGCTTCTTCATAAAGTTCTGATGTCGGATGATTATCTGTAATGGGTTTGTGGGTTCTCCTCGGATCCACAGCTCCAGGTTGTGCTCCCTTTTTTGAAAGATGCCATAGGCTTTGGCCCATCTGACTTGATTTTTTGCATATGATAGAAAATCTTGTAGTTGGATATCCCCTATGAAGGGGCTCAGGTTACTATCATTTTTTGTTTCCAAAATAAAATTGTGCATATAAAGCTCACACAAGAGGTGTTTAATCTGCTCATCCTACTCATGGAAACATTGGACAAATTCCCCTACTATTTTGAAAGAAATAGACTTTCCTGCCCTTAAAGCTTTGAATCTCAGCAGTAAGTATCATTCTGTTAAAAACAGGGCATAATTAGTCGCAGGGGACCTACATGATAGGGCATCGTCATAAAGAGAGCATATTGCGGCTATCTGTTCCTTAGCTTGCTCCATTTTCTTCTGTGTCTCTTTAACCTTAGCTTGTTCTCTCCTGAGTTGAGCAAATGTTTCGTCCTCCATGCGGGAGAGGTTAGCAAGATTCTTTTGTAGTGCCTGATGTTCCTTCAATGGCACCACTTCTTTTCTACATTGTGCTAATTCCTTGCGTGTCTGCTCTAGCTCAGTTTATAGTCATTGCTTAGCAGCTAATTCCACCAAGTGAGCATAGCCAGGGGCTTCCTCTATCTCGGTGGATGCTTCAGTATGAATTATTTTTTCTGTCTGTGTTCCTATCTCTGTGGTAGTGGTCAAGTTGGTTTGTGTTCCGACAATTGTGACACTTGTTGGTTTAGTTTGGGTTCTAATGATGGAATTCTCTACCTTTGGCTTCCTTTCCATCTTTTCCTTCTTCAGTTGCCTCTTCAGGTTCCTTACTAGCTTTTTCAGTCTCTTAAAATTCTTCTTCAACTTCTTGATTCTTCTCAAATGTAACTATTCCTCTTCTCTCACTAGTGGTATGGTGACATAATTTTCTTTTTCTGGAGTCGGCTCCAAGATAGTTTTCTCCATTACTTCTTCAAACTTATTTTTAGCATGAGGGCTCTGGCTGGGAGGTGTGGTGTTGTGTTCCAGTTCAATTTCCGTGGGTGTCCTCTGGTCCAAGAGGATGGTGTCCCCGGAATCTGCTTGTGATTCTAATCCCTCCCCTACTTTTTCAGTGTTGTAGGCTTCGAAATTGTAAATGGGAGATAGGGCTCCCTCTTCTTGCAACTGTTCCTGATCGAGTAACAAAGTGTTATGGCCAGAATTACTAGGGGAGGCAGTTTTTCCAACATTTTCTTCTTGCTCCCCTGCTTCTGGCACATTTCTTGTTTCCGAATTCTCTCTTATTTTCCCTAGGTCTCAGGCCATCTCTTCTTCTAGTTCTTGTATTGGTGCCTAAGGTGATTCGGCCTCGTCCATAGTGCTCGAGGTTCCCTAGGTTGTTCTAGCCCTTTTTCGTCTACTAGATTCTGACGTTGTGGTTTGACTTCGTTTTCTTCTAGGGGGGTTCAGCCTAGGGGGTTCAGCTTCAACATTCTTAGGGTTAACTCCAGGTTTTGGTAATTCTGGGTTGGCTGCTGGCTCCTGTACTTCTGGGTTAACAAAATCATGCCATGCTATATGATGTCTGTCTAGCTCATGGATGATAATTATCTTAATTAAGGCCTGGTGGCTCACCACTTCCTGGGGCCTCTTGGATTTTCTTATCCAACTAGCGATATCATGAAAAACAATGTTTAAAAATGTAAGACTATTGATTATAATTTTCTGCTTAAGCACAGCTAGGAGTTTAAGGTGTCAAAGTTTTACCACTTCTCGACGTCCTTCGTAGGTTATGATTTGTTTGATGAACTCCACTAGCTCCTTCCATGGCTGGTGTAAAGATGTGGGTGCAATTACTATGCCTTTCCATTGCAACTGCTCTTCTGGATCCCGGTATAATGTTATTGCTTCTCTAAGAGCAAATGCTTCTCCGCCCATATTTCTCCTCGCACCGGTATTCCTGATACTGCTGCTATTATTTCCTCTATGACAGGTATCATTTGTCCCTTGACTCTCATTTGTCCCTCATGCAGGTTCCTCAGGAATTCCATTGCAACCTTTTTATTGTATCCCTGGAGTCTGTGTACGTATGTGAGCCATCCTGCTCTTTAAAGAATAGCGGTTGCCTCGTCTGAGAGTGTGAAGTTTTTTGGCTCGTTCCTCATCAATCCTCCACCCACATTTGAATGTCTCTCATTTTTGGTTGTTCCTCCCTTTGGTCTTGCTATTTCGTCCAAATGCTATGCATATTCGAAAGGGGAACTGTAATTCTGTATAAGTCATTTCCATGCCTGAATTGTAGAAATTTTTGAGGTGTCCTGACGTGATTTGTGCGATATTTTGCCTACTTGCCAAATTAGTGTCAGTCAGAGTAAACCGCCTCCCCCCCCCCGCGTGTGAGAATGGGCGTCCACACCCTCAGGTACAAGAGGAGTATGGCCAGTGCATGCAGACGAGATGGAAATATCAGATTTTTTTGAACTTGCACGTGGTGGATTAGTCGTTAGGCAATTAATGGTTGTACAACGGTGGATACACAGAGAAGTTTCCATAATTGCGGCTCGTGCAGAAATGACCAAGGCCTAAGAGAATACGGTTTTATAATTAATTTGACATGATGTCGTCAAACAATTATGAGGTGATGATGAAAGCGTGATGATTCTAGATTTGATTGGGTTATCATTCCCACTGTTCAAAATAGGTTTATCAAATATTCGTTAATGATTACTCGGATAGGTCATAATTAGCATTAATTCGAGTAAATAATGACATGGGAACAAGGTGTGTATAATGGTATTTACTATAAAAACATTTATTTATTCATTTATTATTAATTATTTATTTATTTAGTATTCCCTTTTTTTTTTATCAAGAAATATCACCATGCTGGTATGGTAGCCAGGTGGTCATGGTGCCATTCACCAGAGTTGTATCAAAATTATCAAGCTGGCTTGTGATGAGACCTCCTGTCCTTCGAATTTAGCAAGAAGGTCATGACCCTGGTGTGGTTGCCATAATGGGCATGTCATTTGCTAGACTCTTATGAACATGGTAGGCTGGCTCATGATGAGACCCCCTATTCTCTCTTGAGATATGTAAATTTATTTTAGTAATGCAATCCATTCGAAGGTCACTGCGCTGGTGTGGTGGCTAGATGATGACAGTGCCATTCACTAGAATTAGAGTAAGGTGATCAGGTCAGCTCGTGATGAGACCTCCTGTCCTTCTGGGAAGGTCATGACCCTAGTGTGGTGGCCATAATGGGCATGTCACCTGCTCAGTTCTTATGATCATGATAGGTTGGCTCGTGATGAGACCCCCTATCCTCTGTCAAGATTTTTCATATCACACAATGATGATGGAGGTTTTTTTTTTTTTAAGTAAGGGATGGTGGAAAAAGTAATGCCAATAATACCCCTTGTTCCATTTCGTTAAGTTGGATATTTACTCGAATAATGTAAAAAGACGTATCGATATAAGGTTCAGAATTGTTTGATGCCCTATTCGAATTATGGGAATTGCTGCCTCAGTATTGGTATGATGTGAGCTTCCTGATTAAGAAATATCATCAAACATCAGATTCAGAAGTATTACCATTTGCATTCTCTCTTCCAAGTGCCATTTCCTGCTCAAGGTTATTCAATTACAGGAGAAAAATATATTGAACAAGAGTTTCAAAAGGATGTTTGAAAAAGTTTTTAAGGGAATAAAGAGCAGTCAGGATGTTCAAAGATGGAACAACATGTCGGGGATTACTTTCAAAGGTTGAAGGAACTGCTGTTGTTTCGAGATCAAAAAACAGTTGTTCCATTATTGAACAGTGGTGTAAAATGGAAAGAAGGTTGTTCAATTCAGTTGGATTGTTGTTGTTCAAAGATTGGACCGCAGCTGTTCTGAATTTGGACAGTAAAAATGAAAGGCGATCATTGAAAATGGCTGTTTGGAGTTCTGTTGAACTACTGTTGTTCAAATATTGAACAACAGTTGTTCGGTAATTGAACAGTAAACCAAAAACTCATTAAAAAAAGGGGATGTTTGGGATTCCATTGAACTACTACTGTGCAAATATTGAACAGCGGTTGTTTGGAAATTGAATAGCGAAACAAAAACTCTCATTAAAAAGGGCTGTTCGAGATTCCATTGAACTGCTACTGTGAAAATATCAAACATCAGCTATTCGGAAATTGAGCAACAAAACAAAAACTCTCGAACAAAAAAAAAAGGGGTTGTTTGGGATTCCGTTGAACTGCTGCTACGCAAATATTGAACAACAGTTGTTCGGAAATTAAATAGAAAAACAAAAACAATAAAAAATGAAATGCAAAATGAAACTATATACAATTATGTACATAAATTACAATTGATGGTTCCAAACCTCTCATGTACCTGAGTTTGTGGGGTTGCTGCCCCCTTGTGTTATAGCTTGGATGGTGGGGTCTTCTCGTGCCTGCTGACAGAAGGATTCTTTTGTGAGAGGTTTGTGATAGAGATGTACTCGATGTCCATTAAATCGAAATGTTGAGCCATCTCCGTCGATTGTGGTCAAAGTGAGGGTGCCATTGTTATGTATTTCTTGAATTTCATATGGCCCAAGCCATCTTGTTTGCAATTTTCCTAGAAACTCTTGGAATCTGGAGTCATACAATAGTGCCCAATCTCCCTTTTGGAATACCTTCTTTTTTATAAGGTTATCATGCCACTTAGCCCGTTGTTGTTGGATAATCATAGTGTGCTGCAAGGCAAGCAGTTGAATTTCGTACAACTCATTTATTTGTTGGAGCCTTTTGATTTGAGCATCTGATAGGTCCAATCCTACTTCTTGGGTTGTCCTAAGTGTTTTGATTTCAAATTCGATAGGGAGGATCGGTTCTCTTCCAAAGAATAGCTGGTATGGTGAATATCTGGTGGTATTTCTCCAAGTTGTTCGATAGGCCCATAGAGCTTCCGGGATTCTCGTGGCCTAGTCTCGGCGATGTACTACTACCGTCTTGGTGAGGATCTCTTCCAAGACCTTGTTGATGCTCTCGAACTGCCCGTTTGCCTGTGGGTGGTAAAGAGATGTAATTCTGTGTGTTAAATGGTGATTTTTTAAAGTGGATATGATTTTGTTTCCTATGAATTGTGCTCCTATGTCGGTTATTATTTCTCTAGGTAAGCCATATCGTACAAATAATTCAAAAATAAACTTAATGACTAATTCTTCTGTGGCTCTTGGCAGCCCTATTGCTTCGACCCATTTTGTAACATAATCCATGGAAACTAGTATGTAAGCATTTTGGTTTGAGGGTGGATTGAATGGACCCACAAAGTCCAATGCCCATCATTCAAAAGGTTCTACTAAAAATTGTGATTGCAGTGGAATTTCATCTACTTGGCCAAGACAGCCCATCCTTTGGCAGCTATTGTAGGATTTCACATACTTCTTTGCATCCTTGAAGATAGTAGGCTAGAAATAGCCTAATTGTAGTACTTTGTGTCTTTTTCATTGATCTGCAAAGTGGCCACCGTAGGGTTCATCGTGGCAGGCGCACAATATATCATGGATTTCATCTTCCCTTATGCATCTACGGATATGCATATCGGCTCCAGTATGGAATAAATATCCCCCAATCCAAGAGAATTGTGCATTGCATTGTACAATTAGTTTTCGTTCTTTTGCTGATAAATGCTTAGGTAACTTTCCAACTGCTAGGTAGTTTGCCACATCCGCGTACCATGGAGTCTTGACTGCTACTGCAAATAGGTGTTCGTTAGGAAATTGATCATCAATTGTTAATGTGTCGTTTGTTTCGGGAACTCTTGACAGAAAATCTGCCACCACATTTTCTTTGCCTGGACTATCTTTAATCGTTATGTCAAATTCCTATAATAGTAGTAGCCAGTGGGTTATTCTTCCATTTGTAATGGGTTTTTTTGCTAAATATACAATGGCAGAGTGATCAGTATGTAGGAATACTTGATAGCCAGTTATGTAATGCCTGAATTTATTAATTGCATAGATCGCAGTCAAGAATTCCTTCTCTGTTACAGTGTAGCTGAGCTCAGTAGGAGTAAGATTTTTACTGATATAATAAATGGCATATGGTTTGCGGTCTTCTTCCTGTCTAAGGACTGCTCCGATTGCTGTATCAGATGCATTAGAGGAGATATGAAAAGGTATTTTCTAGTCAGGACCGCAAAGAATAGGTGTTGTAGAGACCAATTTTTTAATTCTATAAAAGCAGAGTCACATTTGTCAGTCCAATGGAATTCAACATTGCTAGTTAAAGCATACAAGGGTGCAGCGATTTGCGCGAAATGTTTTATGAATCTTTGATAATATCTTGCATAGCCTAAAAAGCTGTGTACCTCTATTTGTGTGCAAGGTGTGGTGAATAAAAAGATTACCTGTATTTTGGTCGGGTCTACCTATATTCCTACTGTAGAAATGTAGTGACCCAGAATTACCCCTTCAATCATCATCATATGACATTTTTTGTTGCTCAGACACAATCTAGTAGCAATCCATCATTCCAATACTTTGTCTAATGTCTCTAGTGCTTGGTCAAAATCTTCTCCATAGGGTGTAAAATCATCCATATAAATTTCAAGTCCCTCATTTATTAGATCAGAATAAATGCTAATTATGGTTCTTTGAAATGTTGCTGGGGCATTACACAATCCAAGTGGTAGAACCCTGTAAGAAAAAGTGCCCCATGGACAAGTAAAGGTTGTCTTGTCTTGATCTTCAGGGGCTATTTGTATCTAATTGTACCCACTGAATCCATCAAGAAAGGAGAAAAAACTTTTTCTAGCTAATGTGTCCAAGACTTGGTCAATAAAAGGAAGGGGGAAGTGATTTTTCTGTGTTGCTTTATTTAATTCCCTATAGTCTACACAAATCCTCCATTTCCGATTTGTTTTAGGGACAACCACCAAAAGAGAGACCCATTTGCTGTCTGAGATAGGATAGATGAAATTGACATCCAGGAGCTTCTGGAGTTCTTCTTTTACAATTTCTTTGAGATGGGGGTTCAATATTCATTGAGGTTTTCTGACAAGGTGCATATCTTTATCAGTGTAGATATGATGGGTGCACAGTTTTGGGTCCAAGCCCTTCATATCTTTGTAATCCCATGCAAATGCACCTTGGTGATTCCTAAGTATTTTTACAATTTTATACCTCTGACTATCATCTAGGTTGTTGTTGATGTTCAGAGTCTTTCCTGGTTCGATTTCAATTAGAATACTATTACAGACAGTGTCCGTGGAATCAGTCTGAATCTCAAAATCTATCACAGGAGTCTCTTGTCCTTCATGCCCAAGGATGGTTTTCATCATTTGGCATTTCAAATTTTCAGGTCTGGGGGGCTGATTCATAACGTTAGTAATCATATCGTCTTTAGTTTTATTTTTGAATTCGAGAGCTTCTACTAGTGTGAGGGGAGGATGGATGTTGTGCTCCCAATATGTATCTCGGTGCTTGTGGATTTTGATTGTGAGCAGGTTTGGCTTGGCAGGGGGGTATATAACAATGTTCTTTACACAATTCCCTCTGCTGATCATCATGCTACCAGTCCGACAACTTATGTAGGCGTCTGCTGTGGCCAGCCAAGGCCATCCCAGAATCAATGGGTGCTCTTCCAGTCTGTTTTTTGGATTAATTACCAAAAAATCAGTAGGGTATTCCCATAGGTCTACTAAAACCATGATATCCTGCACCAAACCTTCAAGTCTAGTAACAGATCTGTCAGCTAATTCCAGAAGTGTGGCTATGGGTTCTAAAATCGATATGCCTAACTTCTCACAAGCCCCCATAGTCGGGATGTTAATGGTTGCCCCCAGGTCAACTAGTGTATTTGGAAATGCATGTCCAGTAATTTGTACAGTTACGATGGGGTTTCCTGGATCGTCATATTTCACGGGTAGCTCTTTTCCTAACAGTAAATCAGATAAAGTTCCTACTACGTGAACAGTAGGTGTAGTCATTGTCTTCCTAGTTTGCTTTTTCCCGCACAATTCCTTGATTGTTTTTGCGTAAATGGGGATATCCTGGATGGCCTAAAGAAGGGGAATTTTAACAAAAAGACTTCTCAATTCCCCAAGGATGTCAAATTAAGAATTGGTTATGGATTTAGGTATTTTTAATCTTTCTGGAAATGGAGGGGAGGTTATCTTGAGTTCTTCAGGCTTTTGTTGGTCAGTTGTTTCTTTGTTTTTATCTGTTTTCGTTGATTCAGTTGAGCTAGTTCCTATGAAAGTTTCATCTTGGGATAGAGATGGAGGTGTGGTTTCTACGGGTAATATAGTACGTCCTGATCTTAACTTTAACTCATTGCACTACTTCTATTCAATATTAGGTAGTGGATATTCTATGATCTGAATTAACTGAACTGGTCTATTATTGGGATTGGGGTTGGGTTGGGCTGGTAATTAAGGCCACATAGGAGGCTGCGGGTTTTGCTGAATAGGGTAGGGAGCTTGTAACTGTTGAGTTCCTTCTCTTGTCGGTAAATTTTCCACCCCCAGGGGTCGTTGCCAGTTCCATTTATTGTGCTGAGTAGGAGGGTTTGGCCATTGATTTTGGTAGGGGATATTCTGCCAATAAGGGGGATAATTAGGGAAGTGTTTCCAATTACCTCATGATGGATTTTGTGTAGGCCAAGGAGGAATAGGAAAGGTTTGACTTGGCCACGTTGGGTATTGATTTTGAGCTTGCCAGGCCGTTGTAGGTTTTTGTTGGTTGTACTGGGGTAATGGAAAGTATTGAGGAAGGTCTTGTGGTGTGCTTGGTCATGCTTGCCACTGCCAACGTTGATTCATTAAATAAACTGGTTCTATTTCTTCCTCGGCTTCTTTGTAAATGGATTTCAGTTCGGGAAGAGAAGGACAATGGTCTGTAGCATGATCTTTAGTGCAAATAGCACATGTCTGAACCATGTCTAAAGGACATTCTCTTTGGGTGTGCTTCTTTCGACATTTTGGGCAAAATATGGCAAGGTTTTTCTCGGCTACAGATTTTTTTTTTTTAGCCTGCAAGACATCAAGTTGTGTGGCTAGAGTGCCCAAGATGTCAAAGTCTTCTAAAATATTTCCAAATTCAGCCTTAGTTACATTACTACTAGTCTGCTTAAGCTCATGCCCCATAGGTCTGTTACGTGAGCTTCCCTAGGAACATTTGATACACAAGTATATAATTTCATCATACCCTTCCTGGGAAATATCTCCTTTACCCATTATGTTAAGCAATTCAAGCCATTCTTCCTTCATTGCTTTAGGCATTGTAGTTTTGATAATATCCTTGGATAATGTAGTGTATGGTAATCTTTGAAAATTATATTGAAATCTTTCTACATATTCCTCTAACGTTTCATTATCTTTGGCAGTCATATTAAATATTTCATTTTTTAAGTCTCGGGTTCGGCAATAGTCCTGATATTTGGTGAGGAACCTATTTTTCATTTCATCCCAGTTTTTTATGGTTCCCCCTCCTAGCCCCATGAACCAGCGAAGAGCAGTCCCTTTCAAGGTGGAGGGAAATAATTTTAGTTTATGGGGATCAATGGTATAATCATATCCTATTCATAAAACATCAAATTCAAATAAAAATGCATTAGGGTCCTCCATGGTTAGCCCATGAAATGTGGGGATGCTATGCAAGGGAATCGCTTTCATAGGGGCATTGGCAACATTATCAACAATGGGGTGTTCTAGTGTGGATGTCTGCCTCTGATTTTGATTTTGATTATTTGCCATTTGATCGAAAAGGTGCCAAAAGCCTTCCGGAAGTTCTTGATCTGGGGTGGAGATTTTAATAGGCTTGGGAGGTGAAGGTGGTGGGGGTCTGACAGCACTACCCTGATCTGAAATTCTAGGATATTATGTTTCGATTATCCTCATAGGAGTCTCGGGTATGTCTATATGAATTTCTTTACTGATTTCTCCCCTTCCCTCTTGCAAGTTGCAAGAACCTTCGTTCCTTAAAAAGTTTATGTCTTGATGAATGGTATTTTGCATACTCTACTTAGATCCCTCTGTCCTGCTATGAATCTCAACAAAGGCCTCAGATGGTGTGGCTATCCCCCGAGGGATGAGATTAGGATTTTGGATAGAGATGGTCCTAGGTCCTACAGATGCCTGAGATTCAGCTTTCTCAATGATTTCGTCGATGTAAGTTTTTCTCCCAAGGATCACCGGTCCTCTGGGATGCGGTTGAGAATGGTTCTGATTTGTTTTTATCTTCTTCCCCTAGTCATAAAGAAAGGGCACTAATCCTATAGTTTACAAAAAATTCTGCTAGCAGGTGGGCTAATAGGGCAAGCATGTTGCTTGCCAGTATGCAGATTCTTACCTTCTGTTTTTAAGACCCAACTCCCTACGGCAGCAAAGAAAGGATAGACTAAGAAAGATAACTCCTAACACACTCCCCAGCAATGGTGCCAAAAATGTTGGTCCTGTAGAGGCGGTTTTTTTCTGCAACTCTATCGTTCCTTTATTTAATTGTCAACCCAGGGTTCGTCTTTTTATTTCAAGGGTGTTAGCATAGTATGTGCGAGTTAACTAATCTAGGAATGCTTCTTGCTGATGCAAATAAAATATTTGTAACTGTGAAAGGTGTTGTTCTTAAGTAAAATGCTGCTAATCTAAAATTGAACAATTATGTTGGAGAAAAGTGATTGCTAGGTTGAAATAAGCAGAATTCTAAGTAAAATCAGCAGGAATGGAAATAACGAAAACTAAAATAAACAAAGAAAAGTTCTAATTAAGCTACTTCAAGAACAGAGCTTAATGAAATTAAGAATCCAAGAAGTAGTAACTTAGCTGTGAAGTTCTGAAACTACAATACACTTAAGCAATGTGTGCAATTGTGCAATACAGAAACATCAACACAATTCAAGAAATCTGAGTAATTGTGTGATAATGAAAGAATGGAGGACTGAACTGCATGGCTAGTTGTTCAACCAAGAAAGAGTAGCAGAAGTAAATCAAAACACGATATAACTCATATGTGAATTTCCTAACTTAAATAATTTTTCAATGGAGTTCTCTATAAAAACTAACTAATCATCAGTGATCAACCGATTACTCGTTGTATCAAGTTAGAAAGGAAACATGAAGTACAGAAAGTATAAATACTGAGTCAATCCTCTCCTACTCCAATATTAATAATCATAAGCAACAAATAAACCAAACTTTAAAAAAGCAGTTACCACGCACAGAATTATACTTATTGCTGGGAACGCAACTGTTAAAAGTCCTATAAGAAAAGATGTAGTTATATTATCAAAAGTATATGTTGCAACTATATAAAACTCACAAATCCTGGTTTTGAAAAGTCTCAGAACATGAAATGTGCATAGAACTTCTTGAGGTTGGGCCCAGACATACAGAATCTATAGCACTATGGAAACCTCAAGAGGGGATTGTCCAGAATCCTATTTCATTCAGGAATGTTCTTCCAAAAAGAATTAAACAGACTATCTTCTTCTTTCCCTATGAAATTCTCCCCCTTTATCCTAGTCTGCTTTTTCCTTTTAAAGGCACTTCTCGAGAATGTATCTCAAACAAAAACCCACTGCACGTGCCTGACGTTTGAGTTCTTAAACTCAAAAACTATTCAGCTGCCTTTTACTTAGTCGCCTGTAATTTTTGATGACCTTAATACATGCATCCATTGATTGGTCATCATCTCTCGTTGACTTCGCATTCCTGGCTTCCTACAGATAGGGACACAAGGAGTCAATTCCTTGTTATGAATCGTTCTCAATTTTGTTAGTCTAATTGTTCCTGTTATATGCTAATTCATCCCTTATTATTGATATGAAAGAATATTTCCTCAAATTTATAAGATAATTCAGGGTATTTAGAGGGGGAAATCATACCTGAATCTAGGCCCAACAATCATGATCATGTTATTCATTTGATTCCAGGAAGTGTTCCTCCAAACATCAGGCCTTGTAGATATTGTTATGTCCAAAAGAGCAAAATTGAACGTATGACTACAGAAATGTTAGAGGCTGGTATAATTCAACCTATTCAAATTTCTTTCTCTGCTCCTATAGCATTGGTACATAGGAAGGATGGATCATGGTGCATGTGTCCAGATTATGGGGAGCTCAATAAGCTCACCATTAAAGATAAATTTCCCATTCCCGTGATTGATGAATTATTGGATGAATTACATGGAGAAATTTATTTTACCAAGTTGGATCTTCGTTCAGGATATCATCAAATTAGAATGAAGGCTGAAGATATTTCAAAAATAGCATTTCGAACTAATGAGGGTCATTATGAATTTTTGGTCATGCCTTTTGGCCTTACCAATGCACCTTCTACATTTCAAGGGTTGATGAATTCCATTTTCAAACTCTTCCTTAGAAAATTTGTGCTAATATTTTTTGATGATATACTAATCTACAGCAGGTCTTGGAAGGATCATGTTCAACATGTTGACAGGGTGCTCAAACTATTGCAGGAGAAACAATTATACGCAAAAACATACAAATGTTTCTTTGGAGTATAAGAGGTGGAATATCTGGGTCATATTGTATCTCACAAGGGTGTTAAGGTATACCCTAAAAAAATTAAAGCCATTAAAGAATGGAAATTCCCCACAACCATAAAGCAGTTGCGAGGATTTCTCAGGTTAACAAGGTATTATCGCAAGTTTGTTAAGAATTATGGGAGAATAGCAACACCTCTAACAACATTAATATTGAAGAAAGATGCATTTTCATGGACTCCTGAAGAAACTAAGGCCTTTGAACATCTTAAAGAGTCAATGTGCCTAGCACCGGTCTTAGATATGTCAGACTTCACAAAAACCTTTATTGTGGAATGTGATGCCTCAGGAAATGGAATTGGTGTTGTTTTAATGCAAGCAGGAAGACCCATTGCTTTTGAAAGTCGTCCAATCAAAGGAAAGTATTTACAGAAAGATATTTATGAGAAGGAAATGTTAGCAATACTACATGCACTAAATAAATGGTGAACTTACCTAATGGGAAGACACTTCAAGGTAAAAACTGATCATGATAGCCTTAAACACTTTTTGGAATAAAGACTATCTTCAGAAGAGCAACAAAAATGGGTCACAAAGATGATGGGTTATGGATTTGAAATAATCCACAAAAAAGGGAAGCTGAATTTTGTTGCAGATGCACTCTCAAGAAAGAATGAAGAGGTCGAAGCATTTCTTTGTGCCATTTCTATTATCCAACCAGATTGGATAACCGAAGTAAGGGATGAATGGAATAAGGACGAAGAAGTATGGACACTCATTCAAAATTTGCTACAAGATCCTAGTACATCTGATACATTTAGTTGGAAAATTATTCCTTATGGTACAAATATCGCTTATATCTTTGTAAGAATTCCCAACTAAAACAAAATATTATTTTGGAATTGCACACTTCTCCTTTAGGAGAACACTCAGGATTTTTAAAAACTTACCACAGGGTGAAGAAAGAATTTTTTTGGGATGGCCTTAAATCTGATATTCAAAAGTTTGTGGCAGAATGTTTGATTTTCCAGCAGAATAAAGTTGAGACAATTAAGATCTCGAGTCTTCTACAACCTTTATCCATTCCAAGTCAACATTGGGAGGAGATTTCAATGGATTTTATCATAGGTTTACCTAAGTCCGAAGGAAAGAGTGGCATCATGGTGGTCGTTGATAGACTTACCAGGTATGCACACTTTTATGCATTATCTTATCCATTTAAGGCAAGTACAGTTGCTACTACATTTATGGACACAATTCAAAAGCTACATGGAAACCCAATGGTTAATGTGAGTGATAGAGATCCCATTTTTACTGGAAATTTTTGGACGGAGTTATTTTCTTGTTTGGGTACTCAATTAGCTCATAGCTCATCTTATCATCCTCAATCCGATGGTCAAACTGAGATAGTAAATAATTTTTTGGAAGGATATCTTCGTTGTTTTTTATCTGATAAACAAACACAATGGGTCAAGTCATTACCTCTCGCTGAATGGTGGTATAACACTTCCTTCCATACTGCAGCAAAAATGACCCCATTTATGGCACTTTATGGATATCATCCACCTTCCATCACATCATATTTAAGATAAAATTCGAAGGTTCAAGATGTGGAATATCACATCAAGCATCAACAAGAAGTTCTACAGCTCTTAAAGGATAACCTGAATTTGGCACAAAATCAAATGAAACAACAAGCAGATCAACATTGCAGCGAGAGAATTTTTGATGTAGGAGACTGGGTATTTTTACGGCTACAACCATACAAAAAAATTTCCCTCAAGCAAGCTAAGAAGGATAATAAATTATCTCCAAAGTACTATGGTCCTTACAAGGTGTTGCAAAATATTGGTACTATGGCATACAAATTGGATCTTCTTTCTTCTTCATGAATGTATCTAGTTTTCCATGTTTCATGCTTAAAGAAGGTTATAGGTGAAAATATTCCAGTTCAAACAATATTGCCAGAACTTGATGAGGAATGAAAAATCATATTGGAACCTGAAGCAGTCACAAAAACAAGAATGCGATAGCTATGAAATCAATCAATTTCAGAGTATCTCATCAAGTGGAAGAACTTACCCACTGAAGATTCTACATGGGAGGATGAGAATTTTATACAAAAGCACCCATATCTACTCAAGCATTGAGGACAACACTTTTTTGAAGGAGAGGGGCATGTTAGGTCCCTATATTACTAGTATAGTCCCTTATTGTTATTAGTGTAACCCCCTTATTGTTATTATTGTACCCCTGTAACCCTCATATTGTTATTATTGTGCCCTTAAATTATTATTATTAGGTCGGATAGGATTACATTATGGCACCACTAAGATTACATTGTGGCTCCATGGACTCCTATATATAGAAAGGAGGTTTTGTAATTTGTATCATCCAAGAATTGTTCATTCATGTAATGTATTGTAGGTTTCCCCCTCGAAGTGGATTATTTCTAAGGCATTGATATCTCTTTTCTTATATTTTTGGAGTTGGTTTCACAACACAATATCACACAAATGTATCGAGATTTATAATTGGTATCGATATTCATGCAGTGCCCATAGGTCGTACAAATTCACCAGTGCGTATAGACACATAAACGCCCCGGTGCGCAATATCACACAAATGCACCAAGATTTATAACTGGTATCGGTATTTGTGCGGTGCCCATAGGTCTTACAAATGCACCTATGTCTTTAGACACATAAATGCCCCAGTGCATAGTATCACACAAACTCACTGATATTTATAATTGGTATTGATATTCGTGGGGTGCCCATAGGTCGTACAATGGCACCGGTGCGTATAGACACATAAATGCACCGATGCGCCATACCACACAAACGCCTAGATATTTTTAATTGGTTTTGGTATTTTTACAGTGCCCATAGGTCGTAAAAATGCACCGGTGCTCTTAAGAATACAAACGCAACGGTGTACAGTAACTGAGAAGCACCAGTTTTCTTTTTGTATTTTTTAGAATTATCGACTTGTGATAGTGAAATTATTGTGATTCTTTTAAATTCATTATTCATCAAAAGTCGACACATCTTATAACAATATTCATATTAATTAAATTTTTATTAATTCATTTGAATGTGATGTTTGGATTAATTTGTTATATCATATCATAATTATTGTGGTTTTTTAAAATTCATTATTTATCAAAAGTTGACACATATATATCTTATAACAATATTCATATGAATTAAATTTTTATTAGTGCATTTGAGAACGACAATGGAGAACAAAATAGCAACAATGGAAAACACAATAGAATAAATTAAAACATATTTTAATATATATATGACATTCTTTGTCATACAAAATGGGACAGTTATTTGTATCCCTTTGTCTTTCAATTGGGACACTATGTCCATTACATTAAAGAAAATGTCTGATTTCACAGACACATTTCAAAAAATACAATGCCTTGCTTTGATATCCAAACATAGTGATCATCATTCTTTGCTTGAACTGATGTCACTGCTAGAGCTACTTCCATGACGGGTTATTTTCAGGAATGTTTTGTTCACGGTGTTGATTGTTTTCTTCTTCTTCACCTTCCATCTACAAGCATAAAGATAAACTATAATGAGTGTATATACATTGGTGAGAATAATGAAATTTTCCATATTAAATAATATACATCAATGTAAATCGAAAATAAATGACGTACCATTACAAAAATTGACTCATAAGCTATACACATTCTTTCAAAACCATGTGATATTCCATCTTTCAAGATTTCATCTATTGGCGCAGTTCCATACTTTGTTTCCTGTAAGTTTTATACCCCATAACAATATATTTAATATAAAATATTTTTTTTCTATTAATTATAGACGGAGCTAAGTAAAACAAGATCAATAGATGCTTACAAATTCCACAATTAAGTTCTGATATGCCAACAAATACTCACAACCCATATTTAACCCAATTTCAATCAATTCCTCTAATGGTTCTTCTTTGTATGTTAGCACCGGTTTGAAGACATTCAATGATGATTTTTGTAAAACAACTTAAAAAATACAAAAATGAAATCTAGTTAAGTTGTTATAAGGAAGTAACAATTACTCACAAACTTAGATATCAACACTTTTCTTCCTTTTCATCATGTTTTATGTGCTGAATGGGTTCCATTTTCTTTTCTGCAAGAAAATACTTGAAAATGAATATTTAATGCTAAATTGTTTTTTTATTGTACCTAATGATCGAAAAATTCAATTCTTACATATTACATTTGAAGCATGTTTTTGTTGAGATGGCTCCTCTCGAAATGCAATTTTGTCCATTTCTTTGACCATCTCCTTGTACACCTTTTTGGACATCCCTACTCGCATATTTTTGATATCAACACATTCATCTTTTGAGATTTTCATAATCTTCCTGAAAATGTAACATGACAATAAACTATTTAATTTCTATATTGATATATGAAAAGTAAATATAACAAAAGTGATATTTATAAATAATTCTAGACAAACATTTAAACAAATATTAATTTTTCATTCCTTCTTTTTTGTTGTTGTACGTTTTTTCTATTAAAAGTCTGACATGTCTGATTGACCAATTCTCTAGAAACTCTTCCTGTAGTTTAGATAAAAATTGGTTCTCGGAATCATTGGATTGTTTTTTGTATTGTAAGTGGAAAGAACGTCTATACATTCGTTCCACTAGATCCCTTAAACTTTTGTAAAATATTTCCCCTCTTTCATTAACCTCCAGTGCCACTCCAGATGAGCTAAGGAGCAATTCATTTTCATTTGCATGTTCTATTTTTTATCTTTTCTTAAAACAACAATCCTTTTCTAAGTTGTTGGTCCCTGTGGAACATTAAACATATGTGAATTAATAGAATGTTTGACACATGTTATCTAATAATTTTAATTATATTATTAATGAAAATTAAAAAAAAATAAACTCATATTGGATCGATAGTACTTTTTTCATTCACCTGATTCATCCTTTTGCAAATTTTCCATCAAACTTTTACGCTCTTCTAGTCCTAGATCAGAAATAATCTTATCGACCTTTGTCATTTTGTGGCTCTGCATGATACATAGTAAACAATACATATTAGTTAAACTTAAATATAGTTCAAAAATAATATTTTTTGAAAATAATTTACAAAGAACTTTCCTTTTTTGCTTTTCTTGAGATGTTATCTGTATTTTTGTTACTTGATCTCTTGTCAGTCATTTCTTTATCAATCTCAAACCTGTACCATATCATTCATTAATATAATTATAAATAAATTTTCAACTTTTCAAGTAAAAAAAAAATCTCAAGAAATCGGTGCACCATTCATGGTTTACGCACCGACGTCGGTGCGTGGGTGTCTTAGAAATGCACTGCACAAACAGTATAATAGAATGTACGGTGCTCTATGTCAACAAGGAGCACCAGTGCATTACATGTCAATCACCGCACCGATTAACCATGATAAAATAATAAAAATCATCTAGTGTTAGTTTTTGTAGCATAAACCGGTGCCATATTTTACATATGGCGCACTGATAAAAAAATTTGTTTGTTAATTTTTTATCACATTACTTTTGTGTTGTGCTTGTACAATACAGACTGTAGAAATTTGCTGAATAATGAAGATTTATCCATCGATATTATCCTGATCACATATCAATTCGAATTCATATGCAACACATAATCTCTTCTACTCAGATCATCACACATGCAGAAATAAAACAAGCGGTATGCGAGCAAAACATCATCAAAACATCACAAACATTACACAGTATGTATGAGGAAAGCTTATAGCTAAAAACCCCCAGCTATAGTATATTATAAATGAAAGAGAAACATGTAACAATCTCAGTACAATACTCCTCACAAGTACTCAGTACTGTCTCCGATAGTTACACACAAACTAGCTTGGTTTTGAACAAGTCACAGGTTCAAAACACATCCACTAATTGCCTGCCTCTATTGCGAAATCAAGGCTGGTCTAATGAGAGATCCAAGGTTCGAATCTCCTTGGCTTGACAGCGCAATCATCATTGGAAATTCCTCCAAGTGTGGTGCAAATCCATGCACAACTAATGTCACAACTGATAGCTATCTCAACCCTTTCATCTACCTCTTTCACTGGTCTCCACTGAACTGTCCATGCACTGTAGTGAACAGATGTGTTCTTGAGTTGAATAATGAGTTAATAATTAGTGAATTAAATAATATTTAATTCACTCCACTCATTACTAGTTGATTACCTAGTTAAACTAATCTCTAGTTCAGCTAAGTTGAACCGAACACAACTCCACCAACTGTCTCATCAACTCCACCAAACTTCTGCCACTAAAGTCCTAACTAAAGTCAACCATGCATGAGCTCACCAAACCCCTAGGAATAGCGTAATTCCTCTGTCAGATGCATGAGCCACTTCCATAGCTCGAACTAAAGTGCTCCAAGAGAGTAAACTGAAGTTTAGAGTCCAAATATTATTAAGGGTAAATAATATCTGACTTTTCTATTTTTAGCTAGGCAGTCTAAAAATAGACTTCGACCTAAATGTCTAAAAATAGAGGTCCATCTATTTTTACCAACATGACCAATACTCCAAGAATAGCATACTGCAACTCCCTGACCATGCTCCATATGTCTAAAAATAGACATAGTCTAAAAATAGACTTTGCTCCAAAAATAGCCTGCGGGCCCACTTAGTGAAGGCGACTTCATTTCACTAAGCTCCATCATCTTGCTGCATTTTCAACACTCCCTCTCAGCAAGATATGGATTATCTGCAACCCCTATCCTGCCTCTGTGGAATTCGAACTTGCCCCTGGTGAGCGCCTTCGTCAGGATGTCGGCATCCTGATCCTCCGTGGGAACATATGAAAGCATCATGATTCTCCGCTGAACACAATCTCTGATATGATGGTACCTGATGTCGATGTGTTTGGACCTATCATGAAATACTGGATTAGCCGAGAGTTTAATGCAACTCGGGTTATCACAGTAGATCACTGTAGGCTCCAAATGCAACCTGAACAAACCTGCGAGGATCTTCCTCATCCAAATAGCCTCGCATGCAGCCAAACTTGCTGCCATGTACTTGGCCTCTGCTGAACTGAGTGCCACGGATCTCTGCTTCCTGCTGTACCAGGAAACTGCTGTCGACCCAATGCTAAAAACTCCTCCAGATGTGCTCTTTCGGTCCGTTGGGCTCCCTGCCCAATCTGCATCAGTGAAGCCAGAAAGCTTCGCTCCATCCTCCTGTCTGTACCATAGACCATATCTTGATGTGCCACTAAGATGACGCAATACATGCTTGCCTGCCTTCCAGAAGAGCTTGGTAGGCTTAACCATAGCTTGCGAAAGCTGGTTAACAGCATAGCATATATTGGGTCGTGTATTGACCGGATACATAAGCGACCCCACCAACCGGCCGATGTACGCGGGCACCCACTACCTCCGGGGCCGAAGTAGCATCGTTGTGTAAACTACCCAAAATAGAAGAAAAGAGATATCAACGCCTTAGAAATAAGCCCTTCGAGGGGGCAACCTCCAATACATTACATAAATGAACAATTCTTGGATGATACAATTTACAAAACCTCCTTTCTATATATAGGAGTCCATGGGGCCATAATGTAATCCTAGTGGCCACAATGTAATCCTAGCCGACCTAACAATAATAATTTAAGGGCACAATAATAACAAAATGGGGGTTACAAGGGTACAATAATAACAATAAGGGGTTTACACTAACAATAATAAGGGGCTATACTAGTGATATAGGAACCTAACATGCCCCTCTCCTTCAAAAAAAGTGTTGTCCTCAACACTTGAGTAGCTCCGGGTGCTTCTGTATAAAATTCTCATCCTCCCATGTAGAATCTTCAGTGGGTAAGTTCTTCCACTCGATGAGATACTCTGAAATTGATCGATTCCGTAGCTGTCGAGTTCTTGTTTCCATGACCGCTTCAGGTTCCAATATGATTTTTCCTTCCTCATCAAGTTCTGGCAATATTGTTTGAACCGGAAGATTTTCACCTATAACCTTCTTTAAGCATGAAACATGGAAAACTGGATGTACTCGCGAAGAAGCAGGAAGCTCCAATTTGTATGCCATAGTACCAATCTTTTGCAACACCTTGTGAGGACCATAGTACTTTGGCGATAATTTATTATCCTTCTTTGCTTGCTTGAGGGACATTTGTTTGTATGGTTGTAGCCGTAAAAATACCCAATCTCCTACATCAAAACTTCTCTCGCTACGATGTTGATATGCCTGTTGTTTCATTCGATTTTGTGCCAAATTCAGGTTATCCTTTAAGAGTTGAAGAACTTCTTGCTGATGCTCGATGTGATCTTCCACTGCTTGAACCTTCGAATTTTCTCTTAAAGATGATGTGATGGATGGTGGATGATATCCATAAAGTGCCATAAATGGGGTCATTTTTGCCGCAGTATGGAAGGAAGTGTTATACTACCATTCAGCGAGAGGTAACCACTTGACCCATTGTGTTTGTTTATCAGATACAAAATAACGAAGATATCCTTCCAAACATTTATTTACTATCTCAGTTTGACCATCAGATTGAGGATGATAAGATGAGCTATGAGCTAATTGAGTACCCAAACAAGAAAAGAACTCCGTCCAAAAATTTCCAGTAAAAATGGGATCTCTGTCGCTCACAATAACCCTTGGGCTTCCATGTAGCTTTTGAATTCTGTCCATAAATGTAGTAGCAACCGTACTTGCTTTAAATGGATGAGATAATGCAAAAAAAGTGTGCATACTTGGTAAGTCTATCAACTACCACCATGATGACACTCTTTCCTTCGGACTTAGGTAAACCTGTGATAAAATCCATTGAAATCTCCTCCCAACGTTAACTTGGAATGGATAAAGGTTGTAGAAGTCCTGGGGTCTTAATTGTTTCCACTTTATTCTGCTGGCAAACCAAACATTCCGCCACAAACTTTTGAATATCAGATTTAAGGCCATCCCAAAAAAATTCTTTCTTCACCCTGTGGTAAGTTTTTAAAAATTCCGAGTGTCCTCCTAAAGGAGAAGTGTGCAATTCCAGAAGAATCTTTTGTTTTAGTTGGGAATTCTTACAAAGATATAAGCGATCTTTGTACTATAAGGAATCATTTTTCCAACTAAATGTATCAGATGTACTAGGATCTTGCTGCAACTTTTGAATGAGTGTCCATACATCTTTGTCCTTCTTCCATTCATCTCTTGCTTCGCTTATCCAATCTGGTTGGATAATAGAAATGGCACAAAGCAATGCTTCCACCTCTTCATTCTTTCTTGAGAGTGCATCTGCAACAACATTAAGCTTTCCTTTTTTGTAGATTATTTCAAAGTCATAACCCAATATCTTTGTGACCCATTTTTGCTGCTCTTCTAATGATAGTCTTTGTTCCAAAAAGTGTTTAAGACTATCATGATCAGTTTTTACCTTGAAGTGTCTTCCCATTAGGTAAGGTCGTCATTGGTTTAGTGCATGTAGTATTGAAAACATTTCCTTCTCATAAATAGGTTTCAATAAATACTTTCCTTTGATTGGACGGCTTTCAAAAGCAATGGGTCTTCCTTCTTGCATTAAAACCACACCAATTCCATTTCATTAGGCATCACATTTCACAATAAAGTTTTTTGTGAAGTCTGGCGTAGCTAAGACCGGTGCTAGGCACATTGCCTCTTTAAGACGTTCAAAGGCCTTAGTTGCTTCAGGAGTCCATGAAAATGCATCTTTCTTCAATAATGTTGTTAGAGGTGCTGCTATTCTCCCATAATTCTTAACAACCTTGCGATAATACCCTGTTAACCCGAGAAATCCTCGCAACTGCTTTATGGTTGTGGGAACTTTCCATTCCTTAATGGCTTTAATTTTGTTAGGGTCCACTTTAACACCCTCGTGAGATACAATATGACCCAGATATTCCACCTCTTGTACTCCAAAGAAACATTTGGACTTTTTTGCATATAATTGTTTCTCCCGCAATAGTTTGAGCACCCTGTCAACATGTTCAACATGATCCTTCCAAGACCTGCTGTAGATTAGTATATCATCAAAAAATACTAGCACAAATTTTCTAAGGAAGGGTTTGAAAAAGGAATTCATCAACCCTTGAAATGTAGAAGGTGCATTGGTAAGGCCAAAAGGCATGACCAAAAATTCATAATGACCCTCATGAGTTCGAAATGTCGTTTTTGGAATATCTTCAGTCTTCATTCTAATTTGATGATATCCTGAACGAAGATCCAACTTGGTAAAATAAATTGCTCCATGTAATTCATCCAATAATTCATCAATCACAGAATGGGAAATTTATCTTTAATGGTGAGCTTATTGAGCTCCCTATAATCCGGACACATGCGCCATGATCCATCCTTCTTGTGTACCAATACTACAGGAGCAGAGAAAGAACTTTGACTAGGTTGAATTATACCCGCCTCTAACATTTCCGCAATCATACGTTCAATTTCGCTCTTTTGGAAGTAAGGATATCTATAAGGCCTGATGTTTGGAGGAACACTTCCTGGAATCAAATGAATAGCATGATCATGATCACGAATAGGTGGGAGTCCTTTGGGAGTTTCAAATACCTTGGAATGATTGTCCAAGATTTGTTGGAGATCTGCAGAAATAGATGATTTTGATGTCGGAACTTCTAGAGAGCATAATTGTGCAATCACGCCTCGTTGTTATTTCTTTAGAAGCTTTGTCATGACATTATAGCTTATTATCCTTCCTGGCTTCCCTTCAATACCCCGTAATTCAACTTCCTTTCCTTCTGAAAAAAATTTCAAGAAAAGTTCTTGAAAATCAAAAGCTACCGTCCCCAAAGATTGTAACCATTGTACTCCTAGTACAACATCAGCACCTCCCATAGGAATGGAAAGCATTGGACTAGTCAATACATATTCCCCCATGGTTAGCTTGATATTATGGCATTTCCCGGAGAAATTTATAGTTCCTCCATTTGCAACCATCACTTGACATTCTGGTGCTGGGTATAGGAAACAATTTAATTCCTTGGCTACCTTATAATGAATAAAATTATGGGTGCTACCCGAATCAATCAACACTATTACCCTTTTCTTTTTTATATGTCCTTCTATCTTGAGAGTTTGAGGAGTGGTAATTCCTGCCAGTGCATTACACGATATGGTCGGATTCATTTCTTCCTCTTCTAGGGGTGGTTCCTGGTGTATATCCTCTTCTTGTTCATTTTCTTTTTCTTCTTCACAATCTATGTAAAATAATTTCTTCTCAGCACACTTATGACCTTTAGTGTATTTGCTATCACAACTGTAGCAAAGCCCTTTTGCTCTTTTTTTCTTCCAATTGTTGTGGTTTCAACCTTGTAGGTTGTGGAAATCTAGGCGTAGCAACACTTCCTTCTTTATAGAATTGAGTGGTAGGCTTCCTTGTCGCCATAATTTTACATTCAACTTTTCTTGCCAACCTGAATGCCTTCTCCAATGAATCAAGTTCCAAAACACGAACTTCATGTTCGATGTTATCCTTTAGAGTACCTAAGAAGAGATCAATCCTATGTTCCTCTGGAATATTAGTTACCCTTATATTCAATTTTTGGAAGTCCTCAATGTGCTGCCCCACTAAACCCTTTTGTTTGAGATTTATCAATTGGCTAAAGAAGGTGTTGCTCTCTGTATCCTCATAATGTGCTATCATTTCCTCCGTAAAAATTGACCAAGTGACAATTTTTTTACGGGAGCAAAGCCATTGATACCATACAAATGTATTTTGTTCTAAATGTAAAGTTGCAATGCGTACCTTTTGTGTGTTTTGCACGTTATGGAGATCAAAATATTGCTCAATCTGTAGTATCCATGTTACAGGATCCTTTCCATCAAACTTCCTCATATCCATTTTTGGAATATGGTGGTTCTTCCCGCCAACATTAGAGTTTATCAAATCACAATTAACATTGATTTTGTTCTCATCATGAGGTTCTTCTACTATCTTTTCACCATTAGGAAACCGTTCTTGTATCAACTTTGTCAAACCTTCGATGTATGTTTTTAGATCATTATTCATGTTTTCCATCTTAGCTTCCATGCCATCCATCTTCTCTTCCACACCTTTCTTCAAAACTTCCATTTCATTTTTTGTTGCTCTTTGCGAGAGTGAAATTTGTTGCACTTGCTCTTGTAATTTTGATAGATCATGTTGCAATTCTTCATCTTCATGAGTCATAGTAGACCCTTCTGAAGGCGTAATGGGTGTTGAATTATTTTTACGAGGCATATTTTAGAACCCAATACTGATATGCCCTTGGAATCAATTCAAATTGATTCTTCAAACAAGACTTATGCAATTCGGAAAAAAAATACACACCTTTCTCTTGCTTTTGAGGAGCTCGATATTGAAATTGGATTATCTCTGTAATTGAAAATATTCAATATCTGAAATTCAACCCTGTAGTAGCCCTTTGAAGCTTCTTTCAAATTCCACAGGTCTGACCTAATTTGGATTCTCCAAGTAAAATTTGTGTCCAATCTCCCACAATGACCTAATTCTGGACTGGTTCAGTAGAGCGAACTTGTACGACTTGCCACATGTCACTGTTTTGTCATTTGTATCTGAAATTGATAGCAAAGAAACTACAGTCTGTGTAATTGTGACCAATTTTTACAGCACTCAAATCCACTTCCCAGAGAGAGAGTTATTGAACTTTTCCCACGATCACCTCTTTGAGATGCAATTCTGGAGCCTGAAAAAGCACTACCTTCCACAGATCATCTCTCCGAAAATATTGCGAACCAAGCTCTAAAAATTTTTGAAAACTTTTCTCAGGATTGTAGCTTCATACCATATGAATTTCAGATTCTGAACCTTCGTAGAAATTTTTTTATAGCAAAATGCCATGATGACCTGTTTAGGAGCTTGAAAAAAGACCTAACTTCCACAGATGATATCTCCGAAATTATTGCGAACCAAGCTCTGAAATGTTTAGAAACTCTTCCTCGGGATTTCAGCTTCGCACCCTAAAAATTTCAGCTTCTGAAACTTCGTAGAAAAAAAGTTATAGCGAAAATTCCACGATGACCTGTTTGGAGTAGCGAAACCCTAGAATCCCAAGGCTTCGATACCAAATGTTGTGTAACCAGCTCCAAAAAGAGAAGAAAAGAGATATCAACGCCTTAGAAATGAGCCTCTTCGAGGGGGAAACCTCCAATATATTACATAAATGAACAATTCTTGGATGATACAATTTACAAAACCTCCTTTCTATATATAGGAGTCCATGGGGCCATAATGTAATCCTAGTGGGCCACAATGTAATCCTAGCCGACCTAACAATAATAATTTAGGGGCACAATAATAAAAAAATGGGGGTTATAAGGGTACAATAATAACAATAAGGGGGTTACACTAACAATAATAAGGGACTATACTAGTGATATAGGGACCTAACAAGCATCCTCCTTCCTCCAACCACCAAGAAGAGGAGTTTCAACAGGCTTGCAGCCATGCATGTTGAACCTCTCCAGAATCTCCCGGGAATACTTTCCCTGAGAAACAAACAATCCTCCACTGCGTTGCCAAATCTCCAATCCCAGGAAATAATGAAGGAGGCCCAAGTCCTTCATCTCGAACTCTCGTGCAAGATCCTCCTTGCATGAAAGTATAAACAGCTCATCACCCGTCAAAATCAGATCATCTACATACAGTACAATGATCAGTAGCTTCCCCTCCACCACAATCTGGTATAGGTTAGGATCCGCCTCACTCTTGGAAAATCCAAGCCCGGTGAAATAACTGTCAATCCATGTGTACCAAGCACGAGGTGCTTGCTTCAGCCCGTACAGTGCTCTCTTGAGTCGGCACACATGCGACTCACTGTTGAAGATCTCGAAACCTTCAGGCTGCTCTATGTACACCTCCTCCTCAATGAATCCATTGAGGAACACAGTCTTCACATCCATCTGATGGATGTGCCATCCCATCTGTGCTGAGAGAGCAAGGATCGTCCGTATGGAAGAGTACCTTGCGACAAGTGCAAAGGTCTCCTCATAATCGATCCCCTTGATCTATGAGAAGCCACGGGCAACAAATCTCACCTTGTACTTCTCCACACTCCTATCAGCTGCCTGCTTCACTTTGTAGATCCATCGTGAACCCACCACTAATTTCCCCTCTGGTCTTGGGACAATCTCCCATGTAATGTTTCTAATGATCGAATCATATTCTTCGATCATGGCATCTACCCATGCGGGTTCCTCCACAGCTTCCTCAAAAGAGGATGGCTCCGTCACAACACATTGACTCACAAGAGCCATGTATCCGGGGCAGGCCTCGATCCCAAGGATCGCCCGGTCGCGCTATTCCAGGTTGTATCACAACCTTCTCTGCACCTTGAGCCAGTCGCTCAGCTTCCGTAGTGCGCTTGCGCCCTCTGATGGTTGGCGCTGCATGAGTGGTCTCTTCCACTCCATGAACTTCCTCTTGTGGCTGATCCACATCCTGAAGCTCATCCTTAGGAAATAATAGCTCCTCATCTGCATGCAAGTGTGGCTCCCTCTCAAGCGAACACTTCATGGCTTTCTCCTCTTGAAATTTGATATCCCGTCGCACAACAATCTTGCGACTGTCTGGCAAATACACTGCAGTTGTGAGGTGTATCGTTGTACCCCACAAAATACTCCAACCTCTCATGGCCGGATCCTGTGCCTTCCTTCGGCGTCCTTTCGTCACATGCATGTAGACAGGTGAGCCAAAAATCCTCAGATGAGAGATGTCAGGCCTCTTTCTAGAAAACGCCTCCTCCGGTGTACTCATGCCAAGTATCTTGTGAGGACAACGGTTCTGCACATATACTGCAGTATTGCATGCCTCATCCCACAAGTGAAGGGGTAGGCCCTGATCATGCAACATCGCCCATGCAGCACCCATGATCATTCTGTTCTTCCGCTCAGCAACCTCGTTCTGCTATGGGTTATGGGGTACGATGAGCTCTCTCTGAATCCCTACTGCGCTGCAAAATTCCTTGAATTCAGTAGAGATGAATTCACCACCATTGTCGCTCCTAAGAGCTTTCACATGCTTCCTCGATTCCTTCTCAACCAGCGCCTTGAATTCACAAAACTTTGAATATGTCTCGCTCTTCTTCTGCATGAAGAAGATCCAGCACTTCTGAGAGAAATCATCAACAAAGATCACATAAGACGAAGCTATCGTTGAAGCCACCGAGAAAGGACCACACACGTCCGTGTGAACTCTCCTCTCAAGGATCGTCGTGGCGTGACTATCCTTCTCATGAAAGGTGGCTTTCACATACTTCCCCAAGGTACACCCCCGCACCGATCCGACCGCGCAAGAGTGCCCTTTAGAAGCCCGAGAGAAATCGTTGCGCATCTCAACACAGGAACTGTGAAGGTGGCCCAATCTCCTGTGCCACAGTTCGCCCTCATTATCTCGGTTCACCACTTCTCCCGCCTTGCACGCCATTGTTGCGCAGCCATCTACTTGCAACTGATAAAGGTTCTTGACTCGAACCCCTATATTCCGGGTCTCTCCAGTAGTCTTACTGCACAGGAAGGCTTTTCCTTCGCTGAAGACCACATCATACCCTTTGTCTTCCAACATCGCTACAGAGATCAAGTTCTTCATCAATCCTGGAACATGCAAAACTTGCTTCAATATGAAAGGTTTACCAGACTCCCTCTCAAAGGAAATGGTACCGATACCAGTCGCACTGTATCTACCATCATCGCCCATCTCGATGTGCACTCCAAGATCTTTTTCCTCTAGATCTGAAAACAGATCTCGATCTCCCGTCATGTGGAATGACGCACCACTGTCCAAGAACCATACTGATCCCGCCACACTTGAAACCAAGCATGTGATCAATGAAAAATCTAGTTCGAATTGAGAAGCCAAAGCCTCTCCCGCTGCAGATCCGGCAGCCTTCTTATTTTTCTTCTTCTGCGGACAATTTTTGGCATAGTGTCCGTGCTGGTGAAAGTGAAAACACTTCACCTTGGACATGTCTTACTTCTTGCCTTTCGCACCAGACTGAGAAGCCTTCTTTCTCTTCCCCTTCTTTGCTTTGGCAGCTGTGGCCTGTGTGCGCACTTTTCTTCTATCTTCATCGATACCTTCGATGTATTGAAGATCCATCCCTAGTAGTCCTCCTTATCTCCTCCTGCATGAGATCTGCCCAAAGCCGCTCCCATCCCAGCAACTTCTCCCGACCATTGACACTATCTTGATATGCATGCCAACTTTTCGGAAGACCAAGGAGAACCAGGTCCACCATATCCTCTTCTTCGACAGTCAACCCCACACTTCCCAGGTCATCTCTGCATTGAGTGAACTTCGTGAGGCATTTGGCGATACTGTCGCCTTTCTCCATCTTGATGTTTCTGAGCTTATATTTGAGCGCCAGCTTCCTTTGGTCGCTCTTGCTATGGAATAGATATGTCAACGCTTTCCACATCAAATATGGAGAATATTTTCCATGCAGGCTGGATACAATGTGATCCTTTACGCCCTCCAACAGAATCCTTCGACATTTCTCCATCTTCTTTTGCCAAGCTTTGACTTCAGCCGGATCAGCAGGCTTTTGGACATCCATATCTACGAACTCCTTCAGCCCGTTATCTTCTAATACCACCTCCATCCGATATTTCCATGCAACATAATTCGAACTTCCTTCAAGGGCATATTCGAGTCGCAAACCGTTGAAAGACATTTTCAACTCTGGCACCAAGGAAACAAACTGCTCCAAAATTCGAATTCCAAGCTCAAAGCTCAACCGCTCTTTATCTGTGAGAACAAATTATTTCTAGCACAGAGATCGAATGCAGGGGCATTTACTGGATGTATCACCTTTCAAAGGAAAGGATGGATCCAAAGGCTACCTGGCCCGCATGCAGAATCTGTCTACCGAAATAAGTTTGTAATCACTGTGATGATCAATCTTTGCTCCAATAGCTCCGATACCATGTAGAAATTTGCTGAATAATGAATATTTATCCACTGAGATTATCCTGATCACATATCAATTAGAATTCATATGCAACACATAATCTCTTCCACTCAGATTATCACACATGTGGAAATAAAACAAGCGGTATGCGATCAAAAGATCATCAAAACATCACACACATTACACAGTATGTATGGGGAAAGATTATAGCTGGAAACCCCCAGCTATTCTGTATATTATAATGGAGAGAACATGTAACAGTACATAGCACAATACTCCTCACAAGTACTCAGTACTATCTCATAAAGTTACACACAAAATAGCTTGGTTTTGAACAAGTCACAGGTTCAAAACACATCCACTAATTGCCTGCCTCTATTGCGCAATCAAGGCTGGTCTAATGAGAGATCCAAGGTTCGAATCTCCTTGGCTTGATAGCGCAATAATCATGGGCAATTCCTCCAAGTGGGGGAAAATCTCATGCACAACTAATGTCACAACCGATAGCTATCTCAACCCTTTCATCTACCTCTTTCAATCGGTCTCCACCGAACCGTCCATGCACCGTAGTGAATTGATGTGTTCTTGAGTTGAATGAGTTAATAATTAGTGAATTACATAATATTTAATTCACTCCACTCATTACTAGGTTGATTAGCTTACCCCTTGAATCTCAACTAGTTCAACTAAGTTAAACCGAACACAACTCCACCAACCGTCTCATCAACTCCACCAAAATTTCGCCACCGAAGTCCTAACCGAAGTCAACCATGCATGAGCTCACCAAACCCTAGGAATAGCGTAATTCCGTCGATGCATGAGCCACTTCCATAGCTCGAACTGAAGTGCTCCAAGAGAGTAAACTGAAGTTTAGAGTCCAAATATTATTAAGGGTAAATAATATTTGACTTTTCTATTTTTAGCTAGGCAGTCTAAAAATAGATTTCGACCTAAATGTCTAAAAATAGAGGTCCATCTATTTTTACCAACATGACCAATACTCCAAGAATAGCATACTGCAACTCCCATACCATGCTCCATATGTCTAAAAATAGACCTAAAAATAGACTTTGTGCCAAAAATAGCCTGCGGGCCCACTTAGTGAAGGCGACTTCATTTCACTAAGCTCCATCATCTTGCTGCATTTTCAACACAGACCACCAGTGTGTTAGGTTACCTCGGGCACACCGATGAAAAAAAAAATGTTTTTTTTAATTTACGCAAGGGTCGACATGGATTGGGATCCGACTATGCAAATCGTCCCGTCGGTTGGATGTCTTAGGTCTATATTTAGCAATACAAACCCTATAAATCTAAATTTAAAATCTCTAATTCTGAAATCACAGAAAGAGGGAGAAGAAAGTACAAAACAAAAATAATGGAGGGTTTGTATTTTTTGAAAGTATTTTTTTTCGAAACAAAATGTTCACGATAATGAAATAGTGCACAGACTGCATATTTTACATATGGCACAATGATAAATTTTTTTTTTTTTTTTTTTTTTTTTGTCACAGTACTTTTGCAGTGCACTGAGATAATAGAGTGCACCGGTGCGCTTAGGTAAACAGGCCGCACCGATATATATATATATATATATATATATATATATATATATATTTACGCAAGGGCTGACATGGATTGGTATCCGACTATGCAAGTCATCTTGTGGGTTGGATTTCTTAGGCTTATATTTAGCAATACAAACCCTATAAATATAAATTGAAAAACCTAATTTTGAAATCACAGAAAGAGGGAGAAGAATGGGCAAAAACAAAAAGAATGTAGGGTTTGTTTCTAAAATGGATTTTTTTGGTGAAACAACACATTCGCGGCGCGCCATATTGATGTAATAAACCGGTGCCATATGTTACATATGCCGCACTGATAAAAACATTTTTATTTTTTATTTTTTATCATTGTACTTTCGCGTTGCGCTGGTATAACAAAGTGCACTGGTGCGCTATGTTACACAGGGCACACCGATGAAAAAAAATCTGTTTTTTTTTTTTTTTAATTCATGCAAGAGCCGACATGGATTAGGATCCAACTATGCAAGTCATCTCGTAGGTTGGATGTCTTATGACTATACAAACCCTATAAATCTAAATTGAAAAGCCATAATTCTGAAATTATGGAAAGAGGGAGAAGAAAGGGCAGAAACAAAAAGAATCTAGGGTTTTTGTTTCTAAAAATGGTTTTTTTTTTTTTCTCTGAAAATTGCAGAAAAAAGTAAAAAAACTGCAGAAAAAAGTAAAAAAAAACAATAAACTTTGATTTTTTTCTTTTACTACATAAAAAAAATGCAAAAAAAGTTAAAAAAAAAACAACAAATTTTGATTTTTTCTTTTACTACATAAAAAAAACTGCAGAAAAAGTAAAAAAAAAAACAATAAACTTTACTCACATTGTTTGAAATTCTATGGTATAGGGTTTGAATCACCAGAGGTTTGGAATTCTGATTTTCTGAATACTTATGTTCGAACGTATTTCCCTACTCCACAGTTCTCTCGTGCTATGTTTGCTCCAAGTATGTATCTTGCAAATCTCTAGCTGAAACGTTTTGCAAAAATAGTGAAATAATGAATAGTGTAGTATTTAAAGAAATGTTTTATGAAACTATATTTTCAAAAATATTTTGCCGCTCATTTTTTCAATTTACCGTTTTTTTTCACTTAAAGAAAATAGAGTTGTGCTTTTTTTATTTGCGGTTATTCGTCACTAGTGTTTCCCTTAATCGAACTGCACTGGTGCGTCTGGGTATAAAATGGCACTAGTGCACATTACCAAAAAAGCACTGATGCGGTGATCTGTACATTATGCACCGAAATTACATTTAGGTGTGTGCACCAAAATTTATTGTTGTTTTTCTCAAATGTAAGGAGAAAATATCATAATTATATGGAATGGACAATTCTTCAAAATCCATCTCGTTCCATAATATTTCTCAAATTCCATCGCGGAGTTCTCTCTATCTATCTCGAGACATAATATTTGCTTTAGATTTTATTTATATTTTCACTATCTAATTGAATTTATGTTTTTTATCCATGTAGTCAATCATGCACAACTTAATTAAATTTATAATGTATACAAATTTGCAGGTTCATGCAAATTCAGCATCGAGTTCAGATGCACAAAATATTCAAACCACTCCAAAACGTCAGAATTTCTTATCAGGAGCTACATACCGCAAGGCCCATTTGGTAGATAAAAATGGACAGTCGCTTCACCCTGCCAATTGTAACAATATTACATCTTCTAGCCACAATCCTGGGACAATGATTGTAATTGTAATTATAATTGTTTGGTATATATATTGATTAATATGTAATTATTTCAACGACAAACCAATTTATAATCATGCAATATTGTCAATGTGGTTACTAATAGATATCATTTATTTTGTACTAATCATGTTCAAATATTCTTTTTAATTATTAGGATTCTAGTGATGATGAACGACCTACCTACCATCTTCTGTTGCACCCCACGATAATGTCAAATTGAGAGAAGACTGAATTAAGATAAAAAATCAAAGAGGAATGATACCAAGAATGGTTGAATCAACCACCAATTCAATTCCCACTATGTCCAAATTCACCAATTAGGAATGACTATAGCAATAGTAGTTCTTCACAAGCTGGAAATGGAGGCAATAAAATAGAGGTTGGTAAGGATGATTACTTAAGGGATATGATTGCCATGGAGACAATGTTGTTAGATGCATTCCAAAACAATGATCAACTAGGGGATGATGCTCATATCGTTGACACCTTTTTCGAAAGCCTTAAATTTTCTTCCACCACCATCTCTTTGGACCTGGTGATCAGTCAAATTCTACCCATTTGTGGACAACGATGTTACTGTACAACTTGAAAGAAAATTTTGGCTTGTCGAATGCATGTTTCTCGGAACATTTGAGGTAAGTTACCATAAAGTACTCCCTTATATAAATTTGAAATATAATAAGTACACTACAATGAACATTACAAATGGTAAATTTTATGAACGTTAATATTTATATCGACATTAATGTACATTTATTAATATATTTTTCCATGATCGCCAACTATAGGTTATTCAAAGATAAGTTTCTTCCGAGTGATAATGTCTTGCATGGTAGCTGCAAAGAGGCAAAGAAATTGTTGAAAATGTTGGGTGTTGAGTACATATCATAGCATGCATGTCCAAAAGATTGTATTCTATATAGAGGAGAATATGCAAACAAAGAGATGTGTCTGAAATGTGGGCATGACAGGTATGATAAATAAAAAAGAAGGGTAAATCACGTATTGGTCCTCCTTTTAAGATATTGAGGCACATGCCTATAATCCCAAGGGTTCAAAGGCTCTTTTGTTGCAAAGAATTAGCCATGTTGCAGAGATGGCATGACTCACACAGAAGTGAGTTGGGAGTTATGTGAATCCCAATTGATTCAATAGCCATGAAGCATATAGAAGATACATGGCCCAAAAAATTCAAGGGTGAAGTACGAATTCTACGACTCAGCATAGCCATGGATGGCGTCAAATCATATTCCCTCCAGAACACTAACTATTATGTTTGGCCTGTAGTAGTGATCAATAACAATAGCCCCCCATGGTTTTCCATGAAGAATGGACATCTTATGTTGGCTCTCATAGTCCCTGGTAGAAGACAAGTGAAGAATATGGATGTCTACTTACAACCATTGGTAGATGAATTGAAGGAATTATGGGATGGGATAAATGTATATGATGTATCAAGACCCATCATAGCATGGGATAAATGTATATGATGTATCAAGACCCATCATAACAGAGAGGATTTTTATGTTGTATGGCATATGTGCTTACACGACACATGATTATCCAGGCTTAGGGGTTTTCTCTAGTAAATTACATGTTTATTTTATTGATTTTTTTATATACGTAACAATATTCTTTCACATATTATTTATTTAATTTGTTGCAATATTTTTTTTGATCTTCATGATATTATTTAACGTGCCATGCATATTAATTAATTTATACACATATAATCTCACAAGTCTTGTAACAAAAGGGTATTTTGGATGTAAATGTTGTGGACCTTCTCTAAAATCTAGATGGTCCAAGGACTTACGAAATCCATTGTCTGATTGCTCTAAGGTAATCCCACTAGAAGTGCACCCTTACAAAAGAGAAGCATCCACTTTCAATGGTAAATGAGAGAGAACTCAAAGGCCTCCAATAATGACACCAGCTGAATGGCTTAGAGCATGTGAGAGAGAGAAGGAGAAGGATTTCATAGAAATGTTCGATTCAAATGGGGAGCCTATGTTTGATGATCTAGATTTCTTCGACACCTATGTTGAGAAATTACCCATTGGGATGAAAAGGAAATATATCTTTTATGACCTCCCATATTGGGAACATCTTAAGATTACCCACTTATTAAATCCCATGCATATTTTTAAAAATGTTTCATCTTCATTATGGAGGCACATATCATCGAAACAAAGTGACACATTGGCTGTTAGGAAAGATCTTATTACTTCAAAAACTAAAAAGAAACATTGGCCAAGACGATTAGAAAGTACGAGATCAGAGGAAGGCGCTGGTCCCTCTAATTCATGGTTTTTCAAAGAAGGTGATGTCCCATGTATTTTTAAAAAAGATGATATATCTTTAGCAAAGGAAGTTATAATGGGTGTGAGGGTGCCAACTTCATATGGGTCTTCATTATGGCGCTGCTTCATCGTGGATGACCATTTTTCGGGGTTGAAATCGCATGACCATTTGAATCTTCTAAGAGTACATATAATGTCAAAAGCATGATCTTATTATTTGTTATATTAATAAATTTTATCCCATGTGTGGATCATAAAACATAACTAATTTTTTATATTATTGCACGTGTTTATAAATATGCATTTTCATTATCCTTTATTCGTGCGTGGGTGTGTGAAACATGAATTCCCTCAAGACCTAGGACGTGCCATATCTAAATTATCTGCATTTGTACGTTGGATCACGTCAAAGGAGATTCATGTGGCTAGCATTCCACGGTGGCGTCAAGAGATAGTTGAGATTGTTTGTATGTTTGAGAAGGAACTGCCGAAGGGTTTCATGGACTTACAGGTTCATCTTCTAATCCACCTAGTATATGAGGTTGAACTAGTTGGGGTGGTTTCTTGTTGTTGGATGTTCTTCTTAGAGAGGTACATGAAGAAATTGAAAGGTTTTGTCTGACAAAAGGAAAAACTCGAGGGGCCTATGGTAGAGGGGTACATATCGTATGAGTCTTTCTATTATGCCAATGAGTACATCAAGAAGATCAACAATAGACCAAGTGCAGTGATTTGGAATGATAAAAGGGATGAAGAGAAAATCGAAGGGGAGTTGCTCCAAATGAGTGGAAAAAAGCGCTTGACAAAGAGTAAGCGACTTATAATTTTTCAAATTTACAAAAAGTAATTAATATTCATAATTAACTTTGATATAATGTATATTTTGATCTCTACGTACTATATAATGTTGGTTTGATTTCATCAGCGAATGCAGAAATTGAAGCAATCAATAAATTTGTTCTTTACAATTCTGAAGCGACACAACCATGGGTCACATTGTATGAACGGTTGAAAATGCAACAAGATGATGGAGCTTACTGAAAAGAAGTCGCCTTCACTAAGTGGGCCCGCAGGCTATTTTTGGCACAAAGTCTATTTTTAGACATATGGATCATGGCCTATGAGTTACAGAATGCTATTTATGGATGGTTGGTCAAGTTGGTAAAAATAGATGGACCTCTATTTTTAGACATACTGGGCGAAGTCTATTTCTAGACTGCCAGTCTAAAAATAGATCAGTCGAATATTATTATCTCTTAATAATATTTGGACTATAAACATTATCTTATCCTCTTGGAGCACTTCGGTTTGATGCTTGGATGTGGTACATGCAGCTAACAGAAGGAATTACGCTATTCCTAGGGGTTAGTTGAGCTATTGCATGGTTGAATTTAGTTAGAAATCATGTGGCAGAGTTTGGTGGAGTTGATGAGACAGTTGATGGAGTTGTGTTCGGTTTAACTTAGTTGAACTAGTTGTATTTAGTATAACTGATAAATACACTAGTGATGAGTGCTATGAATTAATTATTAATTAATTCACTAATTATTAACTCATAAATAAACTAAAGAATACATCAGTTAACTCATGTGCATGGACAGTTCAGTGGAGACCAGTGTTAGAGGTGGGTGAAAGGGTGAGTCTACTATCAGTTATGACTATAGCTGTGCATGAGATTTGCACACACATTGATTGAGATTTCCAATGAGGATTGCGCAGTACAAGCCAGTGGGATTCGAACTTGGATCTCATCATTATTCATCTTGGATTTCGCAGTAGAGGTAGGCTAACAGGTGGAGGAGATTTGAACTTGTGACTTGTTCATATCTGAGCTAGTTAGTGTGTAACAATTGGAGATACTGCTGAGAGCTTGTGAGGAGTTTGTGCTATGTATTCTTACATGTTCTCTATCATTATAATATACAGATAGTTGGGGGTTTTCAGCTGTAATCTTTCCCCATTACATACTGTGTTATATGTGTGCTTGATTATGTTTTAATGTGCGCATGCGACTGCTTCTAATTCCGCAAATTGATGATCAATGGTAGAAGAGGTTATGTATTATGCATGAAGCTCAAATAGTGTGTAATCAAGATAATGTTGTAATATGCTTGAATTTATGTAGAAATTTTAATAATAGCTGAATTATTCACCAAGTTTATCCTGATTACACACTATTTTAGCTTCATGCATAATACATAACCTCTTCTACCATTGATCATCAATTTGCGGAATTAGAAGCAGTTGCATGCGCACATTAAAACATAATCAAGCACACATATAACACAGTATGTAATGGGGAAAGCTTACAGCTGAAAACCCCCAACTATCTGTATATTATAATGATAGAGAACATGTAACAATACATAGCACAAAATCCTCACAAGCTCTCAGCACTATCTCCAATTGTTACACACTAACTAGCTCAGATATGAACAAGTCACAAGTTCAAATCTCCTCCACCTGTTAGACTGCCTCTACAGAGCAATCCAAGATGAATAATGATGAGATCCAAGTTCGAATACCACTAGCTTGTACTGCGCAATCCTCATTGGCAATCTCAATCAATGTGTGTGCAAATCTCATGCACAGCTATAGTCACAACTGATAGTAGACTCACCCTTTCACCCACCTCTAACACTGGTCTCCACTGAACTGTCCATGCGCATGAGTTAACTGATGTATTCTTTAGTTGATTTATGAGTTAATAATTAGTGAATTAATTAATAATTAATTCACACCACTCATCACTAGTGTATTTATCGGTTAGACTAAATACAACTAGTTCAACTAAGTTAAACCGAACACAACTCCATCAACGGTCTCATCAACTCCACCAAACTCTGCCACATGAGTTCTAACTGAAATCAACCATGAAATAGCTCAAATAACCCCTAGGAATAGCGTAATTTCTTCTGTCAGCTGCATGTGCCACATCAAAGCATCAAACTGAAGTGCTCCAAGAGGATAAGATAATGTTTATAGTCCAAATATTATTAAGAGCTAATAATATTCGACTGATCTATTTTTAGGCTAGCAGTCTAAAAATAGACTTTTCCCAGTATGTCTAAAAATAGAGGTCCATCTATTTTTACCAACTTGACCAACCATCCATAAATAGAATTCTGCAACTCATAGACCATGATCCATATGTTTAAAAATAGACATAGTCTAAAAATAGACTTTGCGCCAAAAATAGCCTGCGGGCCCACTTAGTGAAGGCGACTTCTTTTCACTAAGCTCCATCATCTTGTTGCATTTTCAACACTTCCTCTCAACAAGATATGGATTATCTGCAACCCCTATCCTACCTCTGTGGTATTCGAATTTTCTCCTGGTGAGCGCCTTCGTCAAGATATCAGCACCCTGATCATCCGTGGGAATGTATGAAAGTAACATGATTCTCCACTACACACAATCTCTGATATGATGGTACCTGATGTCGATGTGTTTGGATCTATCATGAAATACTGGATTAGACGAGAGTTTAATGCAACTCTGGTTATCACAATAAATAACAGTAGGCTCCAAGTGTGACCCGAACAACCCGACCAGGATCTTCCTCATCCATATAGCCTTGCATGCAGCCAAGCTTGCTGCCATATACTCAGCCTCTGCTAAACTGAGTGCCACGGATCTCTGCTTCCTGCTGTACCAAGAAACTGATGTCGACCCGATACTGAAGATCCCTCTAGATGTGCTCTTTATGTCCGTTGGGCTCCCTGCCCAATCTGCATCTGTGAAGCCACATAGCTTCACCTCATCCTCCTGTCTGTACCACAATCCATATCCCAATGTGCCTCTAAGATAACGCAATACATGCTTGCCTGCCTTCCAGAAGAGCTTGGTTGGCTTAACCATAGCTTGTGATAGCTGGTTAACAGCATAGAATATATCGAGTCGTGTATTGACTAGATACATAAGCGACCCCACAAAATGTCGATAAACAGTGGCATCCACTACCTCCGCCGAAGTAGCATCCTCCTTCCTCCAACCTCCAGGAAGAGGAGTATCAATAGGCTTGCAGCCATGCATGTTGAACTTCTCCAGTATCTCCCGGGCATACTAACCCTGAGAAACAAATAGTCCATCACTGCGCTGCCAAATATCCAATCCCAGGAAATAATGAAGGATGCCCAAGTCCTTCATCTCAAACTCTCTAGCAAGATCCTCCTTGCATGAAAGTATCAACAGCTCATCACCCGTCAGAATCAAATCATCTACATAAAGTACAATGATCAGCAACTTACCCTCCACCACAATCTGGTATAGCTTAGGATCCGCCTCACTCTTGGAGAATCCAAGTCCGGTAAAATAATTGTCTATCCATGTGTACCAAGCACGAGGTGCTTGTTTCAACCCATACAGCGCTCTCTTGAGCCTGCACACATGTGACTCGCTGCTGAAGATCTCGAAACCTTCGGGCTGCTCTATGTACACCTCCTCCTCAATGACTCCGTTGAGGAACGCAGTCTTCACATCCATCTGATGAATGTGCCACCCCATCTGCACTGAGAGAGCTAGGATCATATGTATGGAAGAATACCTTGTGACAAGTGCAAAGGTTTCCTCATAATCGATCCCCTCTATCTGTGAGAAGCCTCAGACAACAAATCTTGCCTTGCACTTCTCCACACTACCGTCAGCTGCCTGCTTCACTTTGTAGATCCATCTCGAACCCACCACTGATTTCCCCTCCGGTCTCGAGACAATCTCCTATGCATTGTTTCTGACAATCAAATCATACTCTTCCACCATGGCATCTACCCATGCGGGGTCCTCCACGGCTTCCTCGAAAGAGGATGGCTTTGTCATGACACATTTTCTCACAAGAGCCATGTATCCAGTGTACCGGTCCGGTGACTGTCTCTGTCTGCACTGTGCTGTAGGTGGTCCTACAACCTTCTCTGCATCTTGAGCCAGTCGCTCAGCTTCTGTAGTGCGCTTCTGCCCTCTGATGGTTGGTGCTACATGAGTGGTCTCTTCCACTCCATGAACTTCCTCTTATGGCTGATCCACATCCTGAAGCTCATCCTTAGGAACTAATAGCTCCTCATCTGCATGCAAGTGTGGCTCCCTCTCAAGCAAACACTTTATGGTTTTATCCTCCTGAAATTTGATATCCCGTTGCACAACAGTCTTGCGACTGTCTGGAAAATACACATGATAGTTGTGGGGCGTATCAGTGTACCCCAAAAATATCCCAACCTCTGCAGTCAGCTCCAGCTTCTTCCTGGCATCCTTCATCACATGAATGTAGACAGGTGAACCAAAAATCCTCAAATGGGAAATATCAGGCCTCTTACCAAAAAATGCCTCCTCGAGTGTACTCATGCCAAGTATCTTGTGAGGACAACGGTTCTGCACATATACTACAGTATTGCATGCCTTTACTCACAAGTGAAGGGGTAGGCCCTGATCATGCAAAATCGCCCGTGTAGCACCCATGATCATTCTGTTCTTCCGCTCAGCAACCCCGTTCTGCTGTGGGTTATGGGGTGCTATGAGCTCTCTCTGAATTCCTTCTGCGCTGCAAAAGTCCTTGAATTCGGCAGAGATGAATTTACCACCATTGTCGCTCCTAAGAGCCTTCACATGCTTCCTCGATTCCTTCTCAACTAGTGCCTTGAACTCACAGAACTTTGAGTATGTCTCGCTCTTCTTCTGCATGAAGAAGATCCAGCACTTCTGAGAAAAATTATCAACAAAGATCACATAGTACTTGTGCTTTGCTGTCGAAGCTACTGAGAAAGGTCCACACACGTCTGTGTGAATTCTCTCAAGGATCGTCGTGGCGTGACTATCCTTCTCGTGAAAGGTGGCTTTCACAAATTTTCCCAAGGCACATCCCTTGCACTAATCCGACCGCGCAAGAGTACCTGCCCTTAGGAAGCCCGTAGAAATCTACTATAGTATCTTCAAAGCTCCATGGTGAAGGTAACCCAATCTCCCAAGTGCCAAAACTTGCCATCATCCTGCATCACCACTCCTTCGTCTTGAATTCCATCGTCGCATAGCCATCTACTTGCAATTGATAAAGGTTCTTGACTCCGAACCCTTATCTTCCGAGTATATCCAGTTGTCCTTAATGTGCGGTGAAAGCTCTTCTCGTCGAAGACAACATCATATCCCTTGTCTTCTAACATGGCCACCGAGATCAGATTCTTCTTCAATCCTGGAACATGCATCACTTCCTTCAATACGAAGGGTTTACCAAACTCCCTCTCAAAGGAAATGGTACCGATATTGGTCGCACTGTATCTACCATCATCGCCCATCTCGATGTGCAATCCAAGATCTTTCTCATCCAGATCAGTAAACAAATATTTGTCTCCGGTCATACGAAAAGACGCACCACTGTAAAGAAACCATACTGAACCCATCACACTTGAGACCAAGCATGCGACGCTAAGGCCTCTCCAACTCAAACCGCGAGACTAAGGCCTCTCCCACCGTAGATCCAAAAGAGCATGCTTATTTTTCTTCTTCTACGGACAATTTGTGGCATAATGTTTGTGCTGGTGACAGTGAAAGCACTTCACCTTGGACATGTCCTGCTTCTTGCCTTTCGCACAAGACTGAGAAGCTTTCTTGCTCTTCCCCTTCTTTGCTTTGGCAGTCAAAGTGCAATTTTATTCATCAGATGCCTTTGATGAAGATTCGTCCCTGGTACTCCACCTTATCTCCTCTTGCATGAGATCCGACCAAAGTCGCTCCCATCCTGGCAATTTCTCCCGACCATAGACAGAGTCCTGATAGGAATGCCAACTCTTCGAAAGACCAAGGAGAGCCAAGTCCACCAAGTCCCTTCATCTACAACAACTCCCCACACTTCCCGCCCATCCCCGTCTTGGGTGAACTTCGTGAGGTACTTGGGTATACCGTCGCCTTTCTCCATCTTTATGTTTCTGAGTTTATCCTTGAGCGCCAACTTCCTCTGGTCGCTCTTGCTTTGGAATAAATCTGTCAACGCTTTCCAAATCAAGTATGGAGAAGCTTTTCCATGCAGGCTGGATACAATGTGATCCTTCACGCCCTCCAATAGAATCCTTCGACACTTTGTTGTCTTCTTTTGCCAACCCTTAACTTGAGCAGCATCAGTAGGCTTTGGGACTTCAACATCTATGAACTCCTTCAACCCTTTGTCATCTAACACCACCTCCATACTATCCTTCCATGCAACATAATTTGAGCTGCCTTCAAGGGCATACTCTAATCGCAATCTGTTGAAAGACATTTTGACTTTGACACCAAGAAAACACTGCTGCAAATTCGAATTCCACCAGCTCAAAACTCAACCGCTTCTGATCTGTGAGAACAAAGTATTTCCAGCACAGAGATCGATTGTAGGGGAATTTACTAGATATATCACCTTTCAAAGAAAGGATGGATCCAGAGGCTACCTGGCCCTCGTACAGTCTCTGTCTACCGAAATAAAATGTAATCACTGTAATAGATCCGATGATCAATTTCCCTCTGATACCATGTAGAAATTTGAATAATAGCTAAATTATTCACCGAGATTATCCTGATTACACACTATTTGAGCTTCATGCATAATACATAACCTCTTCTACCATTGATCATCAATTTTGCGGAATTAGAAGCAGTCGCATGCACACATTAAAACATAATCAAGCACACATATAACACAGTATGTAATGGGGAAAGCTTACAGCTGAAAACCCCCAACTATCTGTATATTATAATGACAGAGAACATGTAACAATACATAGCACAAACTCCTCACAACCTCTCAGCACTATCTCCAATTGTTACACACTAACTAGCTCAGATATGAACAAGTCACAAGTTCAAATCTCCTCCACCTGTTAACCTGCCTCTACTGCGCAATCCAAGATGAATAATGATGAGATCCAAGTTCGAATCCCACTGGCTTATACTGCGCAATCCTCATTGGCAATCTCAATCAATGTGTGTGCAAATCTCATGCACAACTATAGTCGCAACTGATAGTAGACTCACCCTTTCACCCACCTCTAACACTGGTCTCCACTGAACTGTCCATGCACATGAGTTAACTGATGTATTCTTTAGTTGATTTATGAGTTAATAATTATTGAATTAATTAATAATTAATTCACACCACTCATCACTAGTGTATTTATCAGTTAGACTAAATACAACTAGTTCAACTAAGTTAAACCGAACACAACTCCATCAATTGTCTCATCAACTCCACCAAACTCTGCCACATGAGTTCTAACTGAAGTCAACCATGCAATAGCTCAACTAAACCCTAGGAATAGCGTAATTCCTTCTGTCAGCTGCATGTGCCACATCCATAGCTCGAACTGAAGTGCTCCAAGAGGATAAGATAATGTTTATAGTCCAAATATTATTAAGAGCTAATAATATTCGACTGATCTATTTTTAGACTAGCAGTCTAAAAATAGACTTCGCCCAGTATGTCTAAAAATAGAGGTCCATCTATTTTTAGCAACTTGACCAACCATCCTTAAATAACATTTTGCAACTCATAGACCATGATCCATATGTCTAAAAATAGACTTTGCGCCAAAAATAGCCTGCGGGCCCACTTAGTGAAGGTGACTTCTTTTCACTAAGCTCCATCATCTTGTTGCATTTTCAACACTCCCTCTCAACAAGATATGCATTATCTGCAACCCCTATCCTGCCTCTGTGGTATTCGAATTTTCTCCTGGTGAGCACCTTCGTCAAGATATCAACATCCTGATCCTCCATGGGAATGTATGAAAGTAACATGATTCTCCGCTGCACACAATCTCTGATATGATGGTACCTGATTTTGATGTGTTTGGATATATCATGAAATACTGGATTAGCCGAGAGTTTAATGCAACTCTGGTTATCACAATAAATCATAGTAGGCTCCAAGTGTGACCCGAACAACCCGACCAAGATCTTCCTCATCCATATAGCCTCGCATGCAGCCAAGCTTGCTGCCATATACTCGGCCTCTGCTGAACTGACTGCCACGGATCTCTGCTTCCTATTGTACCAAGAAACTGTTGTCGACCCGATACTGAAGATCCCTCCAGATGTGCTCTTTCTGTCCATTAGGCTCCCTGCCCAATCTGCATCCGTGAAGCCACATAGCTTCACCTCATCCTCCTGTCTGTACCAAAATCCATATCCCGATGTGCCTATAAGATAACGCAATACATGCTTGCCTACCTTCCAGAAGAGCTTGGTTGGCTTAACCATAGCTTGTGATAGCTGGTTAATAGCATAGCATATATCAGGTCGTGTATTGACTAGATACATAAGCGACCCCACCAACTGTCGATAAACAGTGGCATCCACTACCTCCGCCAAAGTAGCATCCTCCTTCCTCCAACCTCCAGGAAGAGGAGTATCAACAGGCTTGCAACCATGCATGTTGAACTTCTCCAGTATCTCCCGGGCATACTTACCCTGAGAAACAAATAGTCCATCACTGTGCTGCCAAATTTCCAATCCCAGGAAATAATGAAGGATGCCCAAGTCCTTCATCTCAAACTCTCTAGCAAGATCCTCCTTGAATGAAAGTATCAATAGCTCATCACCCGTCAGAATCAAATCATCTACATAAAGTACAATGATCAGAAACTTACCCTCCACCACAATCTGGTATAGCTTAGGATCCACCTCACTCTTGGAGAACCCAAGTCCGGTGAAATAACTGTCTATCCATGTGTACCAAGCATGAGGTGCTTGTTTCAACCCATACAGCGCTCTCTTTAGCCTGCACACATGCAACTCGCTGCTGAAGATCTCGAAACCTTCGGGCTGCTCTATGTACACCTCCTCCTCAATGACTTTGTTGAGGAACGCAGTCTTCACATCCATCTGATGAATGTGCCACCCCATCTACGCTGAGAGAGCTAGGATCTTCCATATGGAAGAATACCTTGCGACAGGTACAAAGGTTTCCTCATAATCGGTCCCCTCTATCTATGAGAAGCCTTAGGCAACAAATTTTGCCTTGTACTTCTCCACACTCTCGTCAGCTGCCTGCTTCACTTTGTAGATCCATCTCGAACCCACCACTGATTTCCCCTCCGGTCTCGGGACAATCTCCCATGCACTGTTTCTGACAATCGAATCATACTCTTCCACCATGGCATCTACCCATGCGGGGTCCTCCACAGCTTCCTCGAAAGAGGATGGCTCTGTCACGACACATTTGCTCACAAGAGCCATGTATCCAATGTACCGGTCCAGTGACTGTCTCTGTCTGCGCTGTGCTGTAGGTGGTCCTACAACCTTCTCTGCATCTTGAGCCAGTCGCTCAGCTTCTGTAGTGCGCTTCCGCCCTCTGATGGTTGGCGCTGCATGAGTGGTCTCTTCCACTCCATGAACTTCCTCTTGTGGCTGATCCACATCCCGAAGCTCATCCTTAGGAACTAATAGCTCCTCATCTGCATGCAAGTGTGGCTCCCTCTCAAGCGAACACTTCATGGCTTTCTCCTCCTGAAATTTGATATCTCGTCGCACAACAGTCTTGCGACTGTCTGGAAAATACACATGATAGTTGTGGGGCGTATCAGTGTACCCCACAAATATCCCAACCTCTGCAGTCAGCTCCAGCTTCTTCCTGGCATCCTTCGTCACATGAATGTAGACACATGAACCAAAAATCCTCAAATGGGAAATATCAGGCCTCTTACCAGAAAACGCCTCCTCGGGTGTACTCATTCCAAGTATCTTGTGAGGACAACGGTTCTGCACATATACTGCAGTATTTCATGCCTCTGCCCACAAGTGAATGGGTAGGCCCTGATCATGAAACATTGCCCGTGCAGCACCCACGATCGTTCTGTTCTTCCGCTCAGCAACCCCGTTCTGCTGTGGATTATGAGGTGCTTTGAGCTCTCTCCGAATTCCTTCTCCGCTACAAAAGTCCTTGAATTCGCCAGAGATGAATTCACCACCATTGTCGCTCCTAAGAGCCTTCACCTGCTTCCCCGATTCCTTCTCAACCAGCGCCTTGAACTCACAGAACTTTGATTATGTCTCGCTCTTCTTCTGAATTAAGAAGATCCAGCACTTCCAAGAGAAATCATCAACAAATATCACATAATACCTGTGCTTTGCTGTCAAAGCTACTAAGAAAGGTCCACACACGTCTGTGTGAATTCTCTCAAGGATCGTCGTGGCGCGACTATCCTTCTTGTGAAAGGTGGCTTTCACAAATTTTCCCAAGGTACATCCCTTGCACTGATCTGACTGTGCAAGAGTACCCTTAGGAAGCCCAGTAGAAATTTGCTGCAGTATCTTCAAAGCTCCATGGTGAAGGTGGCCCAATCTCCGATGCCACAGCTCGCCATCATCCCGGCTCACCACTCCTTCCGCCTTGCATGCCATTGTTGCACAGCCATCTACTTGCAATTGATAAAGGTTCTTGACTCGAACCCCTATCTTCCGGGTTTCTCGAGTTGTCTTACTACGTAGGAAAGCCTTTCCCTCGCTGAAGACAACATCATATCCCTTGTCTTCTAACATCGCCACAGAGATAAGATTCTTCTTCAATCCTGGAACATGCATCACTTCCTTCAATACGAAGGGTTTACCAGAATCCATCTCAAAGGAAATGGTACCAATACCGGTCACACTGTATCTACCATCATCGCCCATCTCGATGTGCACTCCAAGATATTTCTCATCCAGATCAGAAAAAAAATCTCGATCTCTTGTCATGTGAAAAGACGCACCACTGTCCAAGAACCATACTGATGCCATCACACTTGAGACCAAGCATGCGATCAGCGAAAAATCCAGCTCAGACTGCGAGGCTAAGGCCTCTCCTGCTGCAGATCCAGCAGCATGCTTATTTTTCTTCTTTTGCGGACAATTTGTGGCATAATGTCTGTGCTGGTGATAGTGAAAGCACTTCACCTTGGACATGTCCTGCTTCTTGCCTTTCGCACCAAAATGAGAAGCTTTCTTGCTCTTCCCCTTCTTTGCTTTGGAAGCCAAAGAGAAATTTTCTTCATCAGATGCCTTTGATGAAGATCTGTCCCTGATACTCCGCCTTATCTCCTCTTGCATAAGATCCAACCAAAGTCACTCCCATCCTGGAATTTTTTCCCGACCATTAACAGAGTCCTGATAGGAATGCCAACTCTTCGGAAGACCAAGGAGAGCCAATTCCACCAAGTCCTCTTCATCTACAGTCACCCCCACACTTCCCAGCTCATCCCTACATTGGGTGAACTTCATGAGGTACTTGGGTATACTGTCGCCTTTCTCCATATTTATGTTTCTGAGTTTATCCTTGAGCGCCAACTTCCTCTGGTTGCTCTTGCTTTGGAATAAATATTTCAACGCTTTCCACATCAAGTATGGAGAAGCTTTTACATGTAGGCTGGATACAATGTGATCCTTCACGCCCTCCAACAAAATCCTTCGACACTTTGCTGTCTTCTTTTGCCAAGCCTTAACTTGAGCAGCATCAGTAGGCTTTGGGACTTCAACATCTATGAACTCCTTCAGCCCATTGTCATCTAACACCACCTCCATCCTGTCCTTATTCATTAATAATAGATCCATTAAAAATAGCTGAATTATTCACCGAGATTATCCTAATTACACACTATTTGAGCTTCATGCATAATACATAACCTCTTCTACCATTGATCATCAATTTGCGGAATTAGAAGTAGTCGCATGCGCACATTAAAACATAATCAAGCACACATATAACACAGTATGTAATGGGGAAAGCTTACAGCTGAAAACCCCCAACTATCTGTTTATTATAATGATAGAGAACATGTAACAATCATAGTACAAACTCCTCACAAGCTCTCAAAGATCTCCGATGCGGCTTGATGGGAGACTCGGGATATGAACAAGTCAGTAAGTCACAAGCCCAAATTCTACATCTATTGAACTGCTTACGCTAAGAATTAAGATGAATAATGATGAGATCCAGTTCGAACCACGTTTGTATCGCGCAACTCTCCTTGGAAATACACACACGTGCGCCATGTCTATGCAAAATGTTTTATAGTCACAGAATCGATAGTAGACTCATTCCTTTCACCCACCTCTTAACACTGTCTCCACACTGAACTGCCCATGCACATGAGTTAACCGATGTGAAGAGGTTTGTGTCTGATTTTATGAGCTAATAATTAGTGGGAATTCAATTAATAATTAATTTCATACTAATTATCATTCAGTGTATTTATTCTGGGCTAGACTAAATACAACTAGTTCAACTAAGTTAAACCGAACACAACTCCATAAACTGTCTCATCAACTCCACCAAACTCTGCCACATGAGTTCTAACTGAAGTCAACCATGAAATAGCTCAACTAACCCCTAGGAATAGCATAATTCCTTCTGTCAGCTGCATGTGCCACATCAAAGCATCAAACTGAAGTGCTTCAAGAGGATAAGATAATGTTTATAGTCCAAATATTATTAAGAGCTAATAATATTCGACTCATCTATTTTTAGAATGGCAATATAAAAATAGACTTTGCCCAGTATGTCTAAAAATATAGGTCCATCTATTTTTACCAACTTGACCAACCATCCATAAATATCATTCTGCAGCTCATGGACCATGATCTATATGTCTAAAAATAGACTTTGCACCAAAAATAGCCTGCGGGCCCACTTAGTGAAGGCAACTTCTTTTCACTAAGCTCCATCATCATGTTACATGGAAAATGCAACAAGATGATGGAGCTTAGTGAAAAGAAGTCACCTTCACTAAGTGGGCCCGCAAGCTATTTTTGGTGCAAAGTCTATTTTTAGACATATGGATCATGGTCTATGAGTTGCAGAATGCTATTTATGGATGGTTGGTCAAGTTGGTAAAAATAGATGGACCTCTATTTTTAGACATACTGGGCGAAGTCTATTTTTAGACTGCCAGTCAAAAAATAGATCAGTCGAATATTATTAGCTCTTAATAATATTTGGACTATAAACATTATCTTATCCTCTTGGAGCACTTCAGTTTGATGCTTGGATGTGGCAGACAATCGATAGAAGGAATTACGTCATTCCTAGGGGTTAGTTGAGCTATTGCATGGTTGACTTCGCTTAACTCATGTAAGGAAGCCAGGAGTTGATGAGACAATCGGGCGGAGTTGTGTTCAATTTAACTTAGTTGAACTAGTTGCATTTATTCTAACCGATAAATACACTAGTGATGAGTGGTGTGAATTAATTATTAATTAATTCAATAATTATTAACTCATAAAATCAACTAAATAATACACGTTTAACTCATGTGCATGGACAAAGGAGCATCTGTTAGAGGTGGGTGAAAGGTGAGTCTACTATCAGTTGTGACTATAGTTGTGCATGAGATTTGCACACACATTGATTGAGATTTCCAATGAGGATTGCGCAGTACAAGCCAAGGGGATTCAAACTTGGATCTCATCATTATTCATCTTGGATTACGCAGTAGAGGCAGGCAGACAGGTGGAAGAGATTTGAACTTGTGACTTGTTCATATCTGAGCTAGTTTGTGTGTAGCATGTGAGATAGTGCTAAGAGCTGTGAGGAGCTTTGTGCTATGTATTGTTACATGTTCTCTATCATTATAATATACAGATAGTTGGGGGTTTTCAGCTGTAAGCTTTCCCATTACATATTGTGTTATATGTGTGCTTGATTATGTTTTAATGTGCGCATGCGACTGCTTCTAATTTCCGCAAATTGATGATCAATTGTAGAAGAGGTTATGTATTATGCATGAAGCTCAAATAGTGTGTAATCAGGATAATCTCTGTGAATAATTCATCTATTATTCAAATTTATACATGGTATCGGAGCGAAATTGATCATCGGATCTATTACAGTGATTACATTTTATTTCGGTAGACAGAGTCTGTACGAGGGCCAGGTAGCCTCTGGATCCATCCTTTCTTTGAAAGGTGATATATCCAGTAAATTCCCCTACAGTCGATCTCTATGCTAGAAATACTTTGTTCTCACAGATCAGAAGCGGTTGAGTTTTGAGCTGGTGGAATTCGAATTTGCAGCAGTGTTTTCTTGGTGTCGAAGTCAAAATGTCTTTCAACGGATTGCGATTGGAGTATGCCCTTGAGGGCAGCTCGAATTATGTTGCATGGAAGGACAGGATGGAGGCGGTGTTAGATGAAAATGGGTTGAAGGAGTTCATAGATGCTGAAGTCCCAAAGCCTACTGATGCTGCTCAAGTTGAGGCTTGGCAAAAGAAGACAGCAAAATGTCGAAGGATTCTGTTGGAGGGCGTGAAGGATCACATTGTATCCAGCCTGCATGGAAAAGATTCTCCATACTTGATGTGGAAAGCGTTGACATATTTATTCCAAAGCAAGAGTGACTAGAGGAAGTTGGCACTCAAGGATAAACTCAGACACATAAAGATGGAGAAATGCGACAGTATGCCGAAGTACCTCACGAAGTTCATCCAATGCAGGGATGAGCTGGGAAGTGTGGGGGTGACTGTCGATGATGAGGAATTGGTGAGCTTGGCTCTCCTTGGTCTTCCGAAGAGTTGGCATGCCTATCAGGATTATTTCAATGGTTGGGAGAAATTTCCAGGATGGGAGCGACTTTGGTCGGATCTTGTGCAAGAGGAGATAAGGCGGAATACCAGAGACAGATCTTTATCAAAGGCATATGATGAAGAAAATTGTGCTTTGGCTGCCAAAGCAAAGAAGAGGAAGAGCAAGAAAGCTTCTCATTTCGGTGCGAAAGGCAAGAAGCATGACATGTCCAAGGTGAAGTGTTTTCACTGTCACCAACACGGACATTATGCCACAAATTGTCCGCAGAAGAAGAAAAATAAGCATGCGGTTGGATCTGCAGTGGGAGAGGCTTTAGCCTCGCAGTTTGAGCTGGATTTTTCGCTGATCGCATGCTTAGTCTCAAGTGTGATGGGATTAGTATGGTTCTTGGATAGTGGTGTGTCTTTTCACATGACCAAAGATCGGGATTTGTTTTCAGATCTGGATGAGAAAGATCTTGGAGTGCACATCGAAATGGGCGATGATGGTAGATACCATGATCGGTATTGGTACCATTTCCTTTGGAGAGGAGTCCGGTAAACCCTTCGTATTGAAGGAAGTGATGCATGTTCCGTGATTGAAGAAGAATCTTATCTCTCGTGGCGATGTTAGAAGACAAGGGATATCAAGTTGTCTTCAGCGAGGGAAAGGCTTTTCCCCCGCGAATAAGACAACCGGAGAAACTCGGAAGTTCGAAGATAGGGGTTCATTCAAGCAAGGTATCAATCAGTAGATGGTTATGCAAAGAATGGCATGCAAGGCGTAAGGAGTGGTGAGAGAAGGAGTGGTGAGCTCAGATGATGACGAAGATGTGGCACCAGAGATTGGGCCACCTTCACCATGGAGCTTTGAAGATACTACAGCAGATTTCTACTAGGCTTCCTAAGGGTACTCTTGCGCAGTCAGATCAGTGCAAGGGATGTACCTTGGGAAAATTTGTGAAAGCCACCTTTCACGAGAAGGATAGTCATGCCACGACGATCCTTGAGAGAATTCACACAGACGTGTGTGGACCTTTCGCAGTAGCTTCGACAGCAAAGCACAGGTACTATGTGATCTTTGTTGATGATTTTTCTCAGAAGTGCTGGCTCTTCTTCATGCAGAAGAAGAGCGAGACATACTCAAAGTTCTGTGAGTTCAAGGTGCTGGTTGAGAAGGAATCGAGGAAGAAGGTGAAGGCTCTTAGGAGCGACAATGGTGGTGAATTCATCTATGGAGAATTCAAGGAATTTTGCAGCACAGAAGGAATTCGGAGAGAGCTCATAGCACCTCATAACCCACATCAGAACGGGGTTACTGAGCGGAAGAACAGAACGATCGTGGGTGTTGCACGGGCGATGTTGCATGATCAGGGCCTACCCATTCACTTTTGGGCGGAGGCATGCAATACTGCAATATATATGCAGAATCGTTGTCCTCACAAGATACTTGGCATGAGTACACCCAAGGAGGAGTTTTCTGGTAAGAGGCCTGATATTTCCCATTTGAGGATTTTTGGTTCACCTGTCTACATTCATGTGACGAAGGATGCCAGGAAGAAGCTGGAGCCGACCGCAGAGGTTGGGATATTTGTGGGGTACACTGATATGCCCCACAACTATCGTGTGTATTTGCCAGACAGTCGCAAGACTGTTGTGCAACGGGATATCAAATTTTAGGAGGAGAAAGCCATGAAGTGTTCACTTGAGAGGGAGCCACACTTGCATGTAGATGAGGAGCTATTAGTTCCTAAGGACGAGCTTTAGGATGTGGATCAGCCATAAGAGGAAGTTCATGGAGTGGAAGAGACCACTCATGCAGCATTAACCATTAGAGGGCGGAAGCGCACTACAGAAGCTGAGCGACTGGCTCAAGATGCAGAGAAGGTTGTAGGACCACCTACAGCACAACGCAGACAGAGAAAGTCACCGGACCGGTACACTAGATACATGGCTCTTGTGAGAAAATGTGTTGTGATAGAGCCATCCTCTTTCAAGGAAGCTGTGGAGGACCCCGCATGGGTAGATGCCATGGTGGAAGAGTATGATTCGATTGTTAGAAATAGTGCATGGGAGATTGTCCCGAGACCGGAGGGGAAATCAGAGGTGGGTTCGAGATGGATCTACAAAGTGAAGCAGGCAGCTGACGGGAGTGTGGAGAAGTACAAGGCAAGATTTTTTGCCCAAGGCTTCTCACAAATAGAGGGGATTGATTATGAGAAAACCTTTGCACCTGTCGCAAGGTATTCTTCCATACGGACGATCCTAGCTCTCTCAGCACAGATAGGGTGGCACATTCATCAAATGGATGTGAATACTACATTCCTCAATGGATTCATTGAGGAGGAGGTGTACATAGAGTAGCTCGAAGGTTTTGAGATCTTCAGCAGTGAGTCGCATGTGTGCAGGCTCAAGAGAGCGTTGTATGGGTTGAAACAAGCACCTCATGCTTGGTACACACGGATAGATAGTTATTTCACCGGACTTGGATTCTCCAAGAGTGAGGCGGATCCTAACCTATACCAGATTGTGGTGGAGGGTAAGTTGCTGATCATCGTACTTTATGTAGATGATTTGATTCTGATGGGTGATGAGCTGTTGATACTTTCATGCAAGGAGGAACTTGCTAGAGAGTTTGAGATGAAGGACTTGGGCATCCTTCATTATTTCCTAGGATTGGACATTTGGCAGCGCAGTGATGGACTATTTGTTTCTCAGGGTAAGTATGCTCGGGAGATACTGGAGAAGTTCAACATGCATGGTTGCAAGCCTGTTGATACTCCTCTTCCTATAGGTTGGAGGAAGGAGGATGCTACTTCGGCGGAGGTAGTGAATGCCACTGTTTATCGACAGTTGGTGGGGTCGCTTATGTATCTAGTCAATACACGACCCGATATATGCTATGCTATTAACCAGCTGTCACAAGCTATGGCTAAGCCAACCAAGCTCTTCTGGAAGGCAGGCAAGCATGTATTGCGTTATCTTATAGGCACATCGGGATATGGATTATGGTACAGACAGGAGGATGAGGTGAAGCTATGTGGCTTCACGGATGTAGATTGGGCAGGGAGCCCAACGGACAGAAAGAGCACATCTAGAGGGATCTTCAGTATCGGGTCGACAACAGTTTCTTGGTACAGCAGGAAGCAGAGATTCGTGGCACTCAGTTCAGCAGAGTCTGAGTATATGGCAGCAAGCTTGGTTGCATGCGAGGCTATATGGATGAGGAAGATCCTGGTCAGGTTGTTCGGGTCACACTTGAAGCCTACTGTGATTTATTGTGATAACCAGAGTTGCATTAAACTCTCAGCTAATCGATTATTTCATGATAGATCCAAACACATCGAAATCAGGTACCATCATATCAAATATTGTGTGCAACGGAGAATCATGTTACTTTCATACATTCCCACGGAGGATCAGGATGCTGATATCTTGACGAAGGCGCTCACCAAGAGCAAATTTGAATACCACAGAGGCAGGATAGGGGTTGCAGATAATCCATATCTTGTTGAGAGGGAGTTTTGAAAATGCAACAAGATGATGGAGCTTAGTGAAAAGAAGTCGCCTTCACTAAGTGGACCCGCAGGCTATTTTTGGCGCAAAGTCTATTTTTAGACATATGGATCATGGTCTATGAGTTGTAGAATGCTATTTAAGGATGGTTGGTCAAGTTGGTAAAAATATATGAACCTCTATTTTTAGACATACTGGGCGAAGTCTATTTTTAGACTGCTAGTCTAAAAATAGATCAATCGAATATTATTAGCTCTTAATAATATTTGGACAATAAACATTATCTTATCCTCTTGGAGCACTTTAGTTTGATGCTTGGATGTGGCACATGTAGCTGACAAAAGGAATTACCCTATTCCTAGGGGTTAGTTGAGCTATTGCATGGTTGACTTCAGTTAGAACTCATGTGGCAGAGTTTGGTGGAGTTGTGTTCGGTTTCACTTAGTTGAACTAGTTGTATTTAGTCTAACTGATAAATACACTAGTGATGTGTGGTGTGAATTAATTATTAATTAATTCACTAATTATTAACTCATAAATCAACTAAATAATACATCAGTTAACTCATGTGCATGGACAGTTCAGTGGAGACCAGTGTTAGAGGTGGGTGAAAGGGTGAGTCTACTATCAGTTGTGACTATAGCTGTGCATGAGATTTGAACACACATTGATTGAGATTGCCAATCAGGATTTCACAGTACAAGCCAGTGGGATTCGAACTTGGATCTCATCATTATTCATCTTGGATTGCGCAGTAGAGGCAGGCTAATAGGTGGAGGAGATTTGAACTTGTGACTTGTTCATATCTGAGCTAGTTAGTGTGTAACAATTGGAGATAGTGCTGAGAGCTTGTGAGTATTTTGTGCTATGTATTGTTACATGTTCTCTATCATTATAATACACAGATATTTGGGGTTTTTTAGCTGTAAGCTTTCCCCATTACATACTATGTTATATGTGTGCCTGATTATGTTTTAATGTGCGCATGCGACTGCTTCTAATTCCGCAAATTGATGATCAATGGTAGAAGATGTTATTTATTATGAATGAAGCTCAAATAGTGTGTAATCAGGATAATCTCGGTGAATAATTCAGCTATTATTCAAATTTCTACATGAAAAAAAGTGTATGAAATTGGATAGTGACAGGAAATAATTCAGACGGTCAAATGGTAGAAGTGTGCCTTATCATGATCATTTAAAAGAAAATATGGCAAAAATATGCCCCAATGGTTGGGTTGCTAACCAAGTTAGAGAGAAATACAGTGCTACCGGTCGTTACCTGCGTGCTGAAGAGGATGCGCTAAACGTCGGGATTGGGTGTAGCAACTCGGTAATAATATTTTTTATTTATATGTAAATTTGAAACTTATATTAATACATCTAAATTTCATATTTTAACCATTGGGTTATTATAAGATACATGACACTATGATTTTTTTAACTTTTTAATAGTAAGTGCATTTGTTCCCATCTATGTGGGCATATGGACACCATTTTCGCACAAAAAATGCCGATGCTGGAAACATCACAGAAGACTATGGAGTGGAAGTTGAGTTCAATCAATCTAGTCGATCTAGCCACCGTGATAAAAACCTAGTACGAGGTACATTAGGTTACGTTGGAAAGATACAAGAGATCATTGAAGTGGATTTCTCTTCTTTCCAATGTGTTATTTTTAGGTGCAAGTGGCGGGACACCTTTGATCGGAATAATGTAAAGGAAGATAATGATAGTAGGCCAATATGTATCGACTCTAGAAAGATGTGGGATGAAGCTAAGGAGCCCTATGTTTTCCCTAAACACTGCAACCAAGTGCTTTTTTACCCATATGTGTTGGATAGGGATTGGTGTTTCGTATTGACACATGACCCTAGATCAAAACATATTTTTGAGAACAATAGTGTTATCATGCCATGCGAGCTGGAAGATAATGAGGGTGATCACGAGAACCAAGAGTGATATGGTACATGTGTTATTTCATCAATATTTATACTTTTTAACATGGGTTTTCTGAAACATTATAATATGTATTTTGAATTAATTGGTAATTTGCATTGTGTTAATGTTAAAATTAATAATTCACTTGATAATTTGCAATTATGTTGATCTCAAATACAATGGCATACTGTATAAATTAGTTCTTTTTTTGTATCTAAGATCATAATAAAATAATGATAATTCTAAAGTACATGAACTTATTTGCATTATTTTCTAAATTTTATTATGTTACAATAAATCATATTATTCTAGATTTATTATTTTACAATTATTTAAAATTTACAAATTTACAAATTTACAAATTTTAATAAATTAATTTCACATTAATACAATTAAAATTTTACAAAAATTTTACATACAAATACAATTACAATTACAATTACAATTTTACAATTTCACATACAATTACAATTACAATTTTAGAATTTTACATGCAATTACAATTTCACAATTACAATCAATTCACAGTAATACAATTAAAATTTTACATACAATTACAATTACAATTTTACAATTTCATGTACAATTACAATTTTAGAATTTTACATATATACAATTACAATTTTACAAATTAAAAAATTACAATTACAATTACAATTTTACAAATTTACATTATACCATTACAATTACAATTTTAGAATTTTACATACAATTAGAATTACAAATATTACAATTTTACAATATCATGATCATTTAATATTAAATTAATTAATAGACATCACGTTCATGATAACCATCATACAAACATCATATTTGACTAAAAAACACATTCAAAATCGCTAACATCATCATGATCATAATCATCTAACAATGCACAATTAATATTATATATTAACATCATCACAACACAAACATACATCTCATGTCAAATAACTCATGCTATCATCACATACACATCTATCTTCAAGCTGCACATTAAATAAACATATCTTATATGACCTAACAATATACACAACATGATGATCACCAACATGTAAATTAAGTACAACTGCAATATGAACATAAAATACATGGACCATATATATATATATATATATATATATATATATATATATATATATATATATATATATATATATATAACTGAATAATGATAAAAATATACAACTATAATATAAATGTCATGGATCAGCTGGTGGTAGTACAACATTAATATCAATACTAGTGGAAGCTTGCTCAGTCAATGGTGCAGCCTCGACGGTCGATGGTCCATCCTGCTCATGATCATGAGTACTGATGGATGCTGCAGCCAGCTGACTGGACGTGGCCGATGGTGCAGCCTCATCTCCATGATGATTGTTGTTGGATGCTAGTAGAGGCTCATTCTCATCTGACGCGGTGCGAGGTAAACGATCATGAGATGAAGAGTCACTGCTCGTGGACTGTCCATCACCTGCTGCGTCTCTACCATGCCTATAACGTTAAACAATCCTCGTCAGTCGCGTAAAAGCTATCGTAACTCCTACGACATGCCACATCAGGTTGTACATGTCACCCAGCATGCCTATCCACATCTATAATACCCTATCATTGGCCTCTATGTCTCTCTAATGGGCGGGCCTGATGCTCGCCTCAACAATCAATGCACTGAGTTGGTATCTAGCATCAAGTCGACTGCGCCTATCACCGGCCTCCTGATGATCCTCGGCATTTGGCATGCCCTAATCATCATCAGTATCCACACCTAGATCATTTGGTACTGGTGTCAGCATCTCCTCACGATAAAAATAGCCAATGTCTACAAAATATATACAAGTACACAATAATAATTAGACAATTTCATTACACAATTTAATAAAAACAAGTTAAAATACATGCTAGAATAAATTTAAACATATAAAATAGTAATATTACCTCTATCATCTGGTGGTTCATCAGCTATGAAGAGGATGTTGGCACACCCTCGCCAATCCAAACCCGCTTAAGGATAGGGGACCATAACGAAGGGATGCTCATCAACACTGGTTGGCAACTCGAGTGCATCCTGTGAAATCCTCACGAAAAACTCAGTGTTACACCTCTTGGGCATCATCTGCCCCCACATGTGCTTATGTGCCTCAAATGTTATCCTATGAGGCTTCTGAAGAAAATTAGGCCTCATCTCTAGAAACCTCTCAAAAAATAAATAAAAAAGCTCTGAAGCAAAGGGAAGTTCACCCTCCCTTGTGCATGAGCACGACATCTATCTAAGGCTGTACAGAATTGTCGCAAAAAAATGGCAGACCACCTGACAAGTTATGGCTCTTGTACTAAATAATTGAAATAATATAGAAGTAGGAAACTAATGCATTTCCCATCACTGGTGTTGTGCAAAATGGTCGAAATGATAAGTGAGAGACACTGCACCTCCTCCCTACCAAATGCACCAATATGTAACTGACCTCCAGCAACCCGAAAATCTGTAGGAGACAGTACATTTTCTCCAATGTATCTCTGGGAGTAAAATAGCTGACTCCCTACTACACAGCTAGCTAAAAACCTCTGGGAATGAGGGACAATCCACCCCTCTCCTTGATAGCCCTATAATGAAGTATATATCCTCCTCAATGGGTGTGTACCACTGGTTGATACCAACCCGGAAAGCCTGTTGTTGGGTATTCCACCTTCGGATAAGATGTCTCAAAAATAAACTATGGCTCTTTAGGGAAGTAGCCTCCTCATAGAACTTGAGGAGGCCTACCTACCTTAGGAGCCCCTACATAGTTGTTGTAATAGGGCGAGGGTACGCATCTCTCTCCCTCTCTCATGCCTCCCACAGGCGAACCATGTTATACTGCTCCGCCTGTTGTTGTTGTTGTTCCCCCTCTTCTCTCCTTTCACGTCTCTGAATGATTGACATATTAAACACAATTTTTTATTAAATGAAACATGTATTTATAAATATACATATATAATTTTTTTTAAACAAAATAAAAAAACAATCGGCGTGCCAAAAACACAGTCACGCACAAGCCCTGGTGCGTCTTTCTATGGAGCACACCAACCTCGGTGCACCTAATAATATTAAGCGCCCTGAGGATGGTGCTCTAGAAGAATTTATAATTCACCATTGACTATGTACGGTGTCAAGAGGGTGGTGCAGTGACGAAACTCTATGCCCCGGGGTGAATAGTTAAGTCAATGGACCAACCTCCTGCCATCATGAAATAGTGAATGGTGCGGCCTTTAACAAGGCCGCACCGTTGACCCAAGCGAAATGAGGAAAGTCGTGCACTAAAAAAAATAGCCATCCTGGGGCGGCTATTTTGGTCAACGCACTGCATCACATCTATTCCACTAGGTCAACGATGCGGCCGGATAACCGATTGCATTGCACTTTAAAAATAATAATAATAATAACACAGTGCGCCTTCAGTACTGCCTCAGAACCAGTGCAGATACCGTTAGCACCAGTTTACTAAGATGCACCGTTGACAATGTGGAATAGTGGCAACACAGTGCGTTGATAACATTACCAGCCCTGAGGTGGATAATTTATTCAACGCACCGTGTCGCCGCTATTCCACATTGTCAATGGTGCGGCCTGGTAAACAACCGCAACGCACTTTTTAAAAAATTTTAAAATAACACAGTGCATCTATCGGTACCTCCCCTGAACCAGTGCAAATATCATTAGCACCAGCTGCAGTGCGGCTTGTAAATTTATAGGCAGCACCGCAAACCAGTGCTAGCCGAACAACTCAAGCGCACAATGCGACAATTTTTTTTTTTCCTTTTAAATGGTTAATTTTAAGGTTAGTTGAAATTCTAATCCGGTAAAAGGCTTAATTATGGAAAAAAAAAATTACATGTACATTTTCTCGTCGAGGAGGCATATTGACTATAGAATTTGCAAAAGAAAATTTGTCCACCATTTTGCAAAATTCAAGCTGGAGATTGGTGGGCAATGCACAGTAGCAATGTGTGCAATGGGTGCAATGGGAGCACCGATGTCAGGGTGGCTCAGATAAGGACAAATTTCATCGGTGCTTAAGAGCTCTATAGCACTGAAAAAAGTGAAAAATGCGGTTTTTTTCTCGTAATTTTTTTTTATTTAACCCTGTTCCCGTTCACGGGATTTTATAGGCATGTCAGTGCATTTGCTTCATTCCACACCGGGCAATTTTTGTTTTCACGTGATTTTTATGAGGCACCGGTGCGGACGTTTTGTAAAGCACCGGTATGCTACAGTAATACAACGCACCGGGAGGGTGTGTACGGAGCGCACGGTGTCCGATGTGCCAATGTTTTGTGCGATTTTTTGGCCATAATTTTTTTTTATTTAACCCCCTTCCCGTGTGCGAGGTTTTATGGACGTACTGGTGCATTTTCTTCATTTTGCGCTGGGCAGTTTTTGTTTTCGCACACTTTTTATGAGGCACCAATGCAAATGCTCTGTAATGCATCGAGGCGCTACAGTAATAAAACGCACCGGGGAGGTGCTTACGGAGAGCATGGTGTGTGGTGTGCCAATGTTTTGTGCGGTTTTTTGGCCATAATTTTTTTTAGTTAACACCATTCCGGTGCGCAGGGTTTATGGGTGCATCGATGCGTTTTCGTCATTCTGCGCTGGGTGGTTTTTGTTTTCACGCACTTTTTATGAGGCACCGGTGCGGATGCTCTGTAAAGCATGGGGGCGCTACAGTAATAAAACGCACCGGGCAGGTGTGTATGGAGCGCAAGGTGTCCGGTGCGCCAATGTTTTGTGCGATTTTTTTGCCATAATTTTTTTTTATTTAACCCTGTTATGGTGTGTGGGGTTTATGGGTGCACCGGTGCGTTTTCTTCATTCAACGTTGGGCGGTTTCTATTTTTGCGTGCTTTTTATGAGGCACCGATGTGGATTTGTTGTAAAGGACCGGTGTGCTACAAAAATGAAACGCACCGAGCAGGTGTGTAAGGTCATGAGTTTAACTTGAAAATTATTATTCATTCATCGTGATTTTCCTATCTGAGGCTAAAGGTAGAATGATAGAATCATCAGTTATGTTAAAAATAACACTTGGATAGTTTCTCTTTCCTTGAGAGGCAACTATCTTCTTCAAAAGTTCTGGTTTTACAAGTAACATAGGAATAGATGTATTTTTCAAAAGGTAGAAATTACCTGCAAAATTGGTACAAGGAGAGAGAGAAAGATTTATTCAAGTGAAACAAGCACTTCTATTCAAATATTGAAAACCTGTTAAAAAGAGCCTTTATACCCTTAATTCTTCCTAAAATCCAAAGTCCAACGCTCAAATCCCATTAAAAAAAAAATTTTGCTATCCATTGAAAAACTCGTGTTTCACTTTTTAAAGTCTGACCTTTTTTCCTTTGGTTTTAAAAATTCTAAAAAATGATAAACAAAGGAAAAATCCCCCCCAACAGCCATATCATATATAATAGTGCAATTGCATTACATTACCGTAATAGAAAACTCTGCCCACGAATGCGATATTATTATATAATATTTGGTAGGACCTGCAACTCTGCCACATCACCTATCATATATCGCATAATCGCAATTCCACTTGCCTTACCGCATTCACTTTCTTGCTCCCAATTTTGTATTGCGATAATGTATTCACTTATTTTACCCATTAACCTTTCCCCCTTACCACTTATTGCTATCATAATCATAAAATTCCTTTATTACTTGTGTTTCCCACTACAAACCCCGATGCGATATATTAGTAAGACCCGTCCACGTCATATCGCAATCACAGATCTCAGATTATTTGTTACCATGCCTTGTTACCCTCTCTGATACCCTATTTTGATATCCTCTTGCAATTTTGATTCCCCGATCGTGATTGTGATACCCGATGGGATAGCAGTCTGTGATTGCGATATTGCGATTGTGATATATCGCATTGCAATTACGCTCAGATAATGTATTCACTCTGCTCCACTCTGTGATTGTGATTATGATATTATTTAATTCACTTACACCTCCCACTTATTATTATTCCACTTAATAGCTTCTCCCGCTTATTGTTCCATTCCCACGGCTTTCGTTTACTTTCCATTCTCGCGCTTCACCTCACTCCCCTCCACTCTCATCCTGATACTTGGCTAGCATCAGCATGCTTTCAAAAGCATAGGTAGGATTTCAGAGGAAGTTACAAGTTTTTCAGTAATTTCTGGTAGCAATTGTTTTAAAATATTTTTATATCTATCAGAAAATATAACAACACCTCCTCAAATCTTGAAGACAAATCTCTTATCTTGGTCAGGGTATTTCTTGTTATTCAAATATTGAAGACCTGTTAAAACAAGAGGTGTTGTTCACCTAAGAGGTGGTTATCTTCTAGTTGGTTACTCCTTTCATTTAGCTGATCCTACACTTTTGCAGATAAGGGTAAAGATGTTCCTTTCAGTTGGTAGATTACAATTTTTTTGGAGACAATTTTCAAAAAGAAATGAGGAGCACTCAACTACCTCAACTCAGCTACCTTGAGCTCCATGCTGCCATGATCTGTTTTCATTTCTATTTTCATTTTTATTTTATGTTTTGAATAAGCTCTACTATATGCAGAGGATTGTAATAAAGTCTCAGAAACAGATTTGCACTTTTTATGGAGGCTTTTGACAGAACTCCTTTTTTGTATATATTATGGTATGAAAGGAGAAAAGGGTTGGTTGGGTGTCTATTCAATGGCATACTGTGTTGTACATTTTTTAGCATATAAGATATCCAAAGACACTCTTGAGGACTCACAAACTGTGTGGTGTGTGTATTGTTTTCCCTTCTATTTTTACATACTTTATCTATCTTTCCATATTTATCATAAAATTTATATCTTATGTTTTATTAGTCTTGTGAACCTCAAATACATATCGATCTGTTTTTTTAAGTCTCGTTCCAAGATTTCCTGATTTAGTATGAATTTAAGATTGTTCATAAACATTCCTTGAGGTGGAATTAGATCGTGTTTCATGTTTTTATAAGTCTTTTGATCTAGCATGCATGTTAATCTATTTTTGTCAGTTTTGATTCATCAATCATTCTTTATTCATGAGTTCATGTTAGTCAGAAGCGTTCCTTGTAATGGGATTCTTAAATTGTAGAGTGAGATTCTTGTAAGTCTTTTAAAAGCATTATTGCACTATGCATTTTAGATCTAGTATTTGTGTTACCTTTTCCTCTTAGCAGTGGGCTTCTATTTTACATATCCATTATTTTTCTTACATTCTTCTAACCATCAAGCTACAAAATAAAACTTGCTACCACATCATGCACCAGTGACATCATATGTGTGAGAGATTATTACCTACTCAAAACTCATTTCAGTGTGTATGAGTTTCAATCACTTTCAAAAAAAATCAAATCAAATTATAATAAAATCCCTTCAGTGTAGGATGTGTCTGGTCAGGAGCTTGTCACAATCCAAGTGTTGATTCTAGCGCTAACAGGTGGTATAACACTTCCTTACATACTGCAGCAAAAATGAGCCCATTTATGGAACTTCATGGATATCATCCACCTTACATCACATCATCTTTAAGAGAAAATTCTAATGTTCAGGAAGTGGAAGATCACAATGAGCATCAACAAAAATTTATCCAACTCTTAAAGGATAACCTCACCTTGGCACAGAATCAAATGAAACAATAGGCAAATCAAAATCACAAAAAAAGAAGTTTTGATGTAGGCGACTATGTATTTTTATGTCTACAACCATACAAAAAAATTTCCCTAAAGCAAGCTAAGAAGGATAATAAATTTTCACCAAAGTATTACGGTCCTTAAAAGATGTTGCAAAAGATTGGTACTATGGCATACAAATTGGAGCTTCCTGCATCTTCCCGAGTGCACACAATTTTCCATGTTTCATGCTTAAACAAGGTTATAGGTGGCAAGATCCGAGTTCAAACAATATTTCCAGAACTTAACAAGGAGGGAAAAATCATATTGGAACTTGAAGCAGTCATGGAAACAAGAACTTGACCTCTATGAAATCGATCAACTTCAGAGTATCTCATCAAGTGGAAGAACTTACATGTTGAAGATTCGACATGGGAGGATGAGAATTTTATACAAAAGCATCTAGAACTAATCAAGCATTGAGGACAACACTTTTTTTAAGGAGAGGGGAATTCTAGGTCCCTATAATACTAGTGGATCCCCTTATTGTTATTTTTAGTGTATCCCCCTTATTTTAATTTTTGTGCCCATGTAATCCCCATATTGTTATTATTATGCTCCATAGAATACCACTATTTTTATTGTTGTTCCATTACAGTGTTATTGTTATTTCGGCTAGGATTATATTGTGACCCCTTGGAATCCTATATATAGAAAGGAGGTTTTTCCAAATTTAGCATCCAAGAATTGTTCATTTATGTAATGTAAATGAGGTTCCCCCCTCGAAGAGGCTGATTTCTATGTTTTTGATCTATCTTTTTTTCTATTTTGTGAGATGGTTTTATAACACAATATTTCTTAACAACTTTCAGTTGCATGTCCATTATGACACTGAAACTCAACTTCTGGCCAATTGCAAATAGGATCAGGCCACCCACATTTCTGACCACATTCAAGAGTGGTGAAAATTAAAGAGATTGATCAAGGCACAAATCCTTGAAAACTTTTTACTTAGAGTGGTTTTTTAAATCCCTATAGCCATATATTTCTAAGGATATGTCACTCTCTTAAGCTTTCACATAAGAATATGATATCTTTAGAATCCAACAATTAGAACTGATTTATTATCAATATGGATTTAGTTATAAGATTTTTCTTAATGCGCCAAGATTTCACATAGGTCTAACCAAACCAAAAAAAGGTCCCTAAGATGATGGGGTTTTAGAATCGCTTGATTCCAATACGACTAGTTTGTTGGTTAATACTTACATAGATGTCATTACAATATACCCATGCGACACAAACTTTGTCTTCAATGTCTCCTCCTTCACAACCTTCTACGGTTAGCATATTTCGGTCCTTTAATCCTAAATTAAACCAACAATATGATGAGGAAAATAAGGAAAAGGTAAAAATAAATTTAAGGAAGAGAAATAAAATGTAAATTAACCTAATTCTAATATTGGTGAGGGAAAAAATAAGTCTAAAAATAAATTTAAATTCTCTTGCAAGTTGTGCAGTGGGTATCATCTTACACATATTTTCCCTAACATTCAATATGGTCAACACTTTTTAACTCAAAAAGGCTCTACTAGATGTTAAGTTTTGCTTAACAACCCTTTTCCCAAAGGGAAAAAACTACCTACAGCCGTAAATTTTAATGTTGGAACCCCTACAGTGGGTGGCTAGTTAGAAGGGGAATCTCCATCAAATATTTATATGCTTAATGGTCATGTTGGAATATCAACAAGGGATCATGATTATGGAGATCCAAAGTATTCTAAGGCAAAAACAACTTTTGATTCTCAAGAACTTCTTCATATAGAGAGGCCTATCTCTGAGTCTATACCTCATATTCTGAAAGGCTCCTCAAAATGATTGACTTTTAATCCAAATGTTATGGATGCTCATAATTATTATATTGTAAAAAAATTAGCTTGGAGTTCATGCATTATGTCAGCATTAGAGGTACTCTAATCATGCCCAACACAAAGGAGTGCATTACTCACAAAAATCAAAGCAGTTGACCCAAATGATTTTCCAATAATTACATTTGATACTACAAGTGTCAAACCTAGATTCTCTCATCATGTGGATTTTTAAATAAAAGCTACGTATTTAAAGAAGACTATCTTCTAGACCATAGTTTATGAAGGAGACTCCACATGTGTAATGTCTATTTCATGTTAGAAAGAAATTGGGTCTCCTGAAATGGTTCCCTCTCTGACTCTTTTCAATTCATTCGATGGACATTGTCATAGGCCTCATGGGATTTGTCTTTCCTTCCCAATCGGAGTTGGGGGAAAGATAGCCAACGTGGAAGTAGAAATAGTTGAGGCTAATATTGATTATAATCTTTTGGTGGGTAAAAATTGGGTTTATGCAATGTCAACCATTATTTCATCCTTATTTTCACGTATTATGTTTTCCTCATGAAGGGAGAATAGTTATTGTTGATCAATTGGCCTATTTTATTAGTGACACCAATGTATCATCTAATTCTATTGTCTCGTTGGTCGATAATTCTCAATATCCTACTAAGAATCTATGGGTTGGATTGTATTCTTAATTAAAGGTAACTTTTTTTCTTCCACCTCCAATCTTTTACATTAATTCCATTTTCTTAACAACCAAGTTGGTTCCTTAGACATATCTTTTCAGAACCAATTATTTTGATGACCCCTAAATGTTTCCTTCTTATATTGCCACATTGGAAGAAGGGATGATCGTTGGAATGGATTATCCTATGTCTACAATAGAAATTAGTTATCAAGGTATCATTAATAGTTCTACAAACATTAGTCCAAACTCTATTGTAACAAAATATTCGAATGATGATGATGTGGTCTTTGTCTGGATAACTAAATTGACTATGGTTATGGATTGCCTCGATTAAGTCTTACCATATAAAGAATAAATCCTATAAGTAATGATAGGTGGAGAAAGACCATGGGATGATTTGCAACATTGATCTTATTTTCTCCCTGACTTGAAATAAGTTGAGCTAAACTTGTCTTGTTCCACTTCACATGGAAATTTCCATTAGTTCCTAAATAATTTGGCTCCAAAAAATATTTTCTCTTAAGGAAATATGGCCAATATTCCATAAACCATTCCTGTGAACATTTTCAAGAACCCCAACGTTATAGAAAATGTATTCATAGGATTTGATTGTTCCCCTAAAAAGGTAAAAATTGGTACGGATCTATTTAAGGAGTTTCATGATTTATTTTCTTGGAATTATGAGGAAATTTCTATAATTGATCCTAGCATTGTTCAACATGAAATCAAGACTTATGAAAATTCAAAACTGGTACACTAGAATCTTCGATTGATAAACCCTAGGAAAGTCGCAACGATCAAGGCAGAAGTAGAGAAAATTTTCTTAAATAAGGCTTCATCTACCCCATTTCTCTTACAAAATGGGTTTCAAATCTCATTCAGGTTGACAAGAAACAAGGAACAATCCATGTATGCATCAATTTTAAGGACCTCGATAAATATTGTTCAACAAACAATTTCCCCACTCCATTTTTACACCAAATTATTGACGAGTGTGCCAAAAATGATATTTTTCTCCTTCATGGACAGATTCTATGGATATAATTAAATTAAAATTCATCTTTAAGATAAATATAAGACAAAATTTATTTATCCCTAGGGTACATTTTCAGATAGGAAAATTCATTTTGGCCTAAAAAATGTTGGAGCTACTTTTCAGCGGGTTGTGCCTTATGCTTACCATGATATTAAGCACATTATAGAAGCCTATTTGGATGATATGGCTACTCAATCTCGAGAGAGAGAGGAACATCCAAATCACCTTTTCCTTATTTTTGAAAGATGTCATATTTATAAAATTTAGTTGAATCTTAATAAAGTCGTATATGTTGTGACATCACGTCGATTGTTGGGATTCATCATTTCAAATGAAGGGATCAGGGTTGATCCATTCAAGGTGGAGGCAATTCTTCAATTACCCCCCCCCCCCTCATCCAATGTACATCAGCTTCAAAGTCTCTAAGCTAATTCTATTTTTTTATGAATATTTATCGTAAATTACACCAAGATAACCAAAGGATTTATGCATCTAATCAAGAAGGGCGTTCCATTCATTTGGGACAAATTTGCTCAATGTTCCTTTGATGCTTTGAAAAACACATTGTCCTCTGCTCTTTTCCTTATTCCACCTAATTATATCTGAGATTTCCTTTTGTATTTTTATTGTGGAAGAATCTACCATTGGTATGGTTCTGGTTCAGGAAGATGATGTATTTAAATAACATGTTATATATTACCTAAGTCGTGGTTTGGAAAGCTCTGAACTTTGATATTCGCATGTTGAGAAATTGGCTTTGGAAGAAATCCATGCTATCCAATGGTCCTGTCATTATATTTTGTTAAGGAAAAATATCATAATTGTTGACATCAATCCTTTTTAATATGTCCTCAGCAGGAGATTTATTAGGGGAAAATACAGAAAATGAATGTGATTTTGCATGAATTTGATCTTTATTTTATGTCAGCAAAATCAAATAAAACCTTGGTTTTTCCAAAATTGATTTTTAAACTTTATTTTGATCGATATTATAATTATGATGAGTCATTTCCTAATGTTAAGTCCCTATATTAATATTTTAGTCCCTTATTATGTTAGCGTAGCCCCCCTTATTGTTATTATTGTACCCCTGTAACCCCCATATTGTTATTATTGTGCCCTTACATTAATATTGTTAGCTCGACTAGGATTACATTGTGGCCCCACTAAGATTACATTGTGGCCCCGTGGACTCCTATATATATAAAGGAGGTTTTTTCATTTGTATCATCCAAGAATTGTTCATTCATGTAATGTATTAGAGGTTGCCCCCTCGAAGTGGCTTATTTCTAAGGCGTTGATATCTCTTTTCTTCTATTTTTGGAGTTTTTTTCACAACATTTGGTATTTTATAATAGATATCAGTATTGGATTCTCAAATGGCCACTAAAAATAATTCAACATTTGGTATCAGAGCTTTGGATTTCAGGGTTTTGCTTCTCCAAACAGGTTATCGTGGAATTTTCGTTATAACTTTTTTTCTACGAAGGTTCAGAAGCTGAAATGTTTAGGGCGCAAAGCGAAAATCTAGATGAACATCAAAAAAAAAATTTAGAGCTTCATTCACAATATTTTCAGAGATATGGTCTGTGGAAGTTAGGGATTGTTCAGGCTCCCAAATTTCATCATAAATAGGTGATCATGCGAAAATCTTCATAACTCTCTCTTTGAGCATCGGATTGGAATGATGTAAAAATTGGCTGCAATTACAAGGATTTTAGTTTCTGTTTTATCTATTTCAGAGCCAAATGAGGAAACAGTGACACGTGGAAATTTGTACAAGTTTGCTCTACTAAACTAGTCCATAATTAGGGCATTATGGGAGATGGGACATAACTTTTCCTTGAAGAACCTAACTCAGGTCAGACCTGTGGCATTGAAAGAGGATTAAGAGGGCTACCTCAGAGCCAAATTTCATAAATTTAAGATTCGAAATCACTGAGATAATTCAGTTTCAATATCAAGTTCCTCAAAAGCAAGAGAAAGGTGTGTATTTGGTTTTTAAAATTGCATAAATTTTGTTTGAAAAAGCAGTTTGAAGTGATTCCAAGGGAATATTTTAGAATTTTAATTAGTATTGGGTTCTATAATACCTCAAAAAAATAATTCCATACCCATTAAGCCCTCAAAAAGCTATACTATGACGCATGAAGAGGAAGAATTGCAGTATGAGATATCAAAATTACGGTACCAAGTGCAACAAATTTCGATCTTACGAAGAGCAACTAAAGATGAAATAGATGGTTTAAAATAAGAAATGGAGGCTAAGTTGGATGGTTTGAAGGATCAAATAATAGCTAATATGGATGATAAATTAGTGGAATATCACATCGAGCATCCACAACAAGTTCTCCAACTCTGAAAGGATAGCCTAACTTTGGTGTAGAATCTGATGAAACAACAGGAAGATAAACATCACATCGAAAGAAGTTCTGATGCAGTCACAGAAACAATAAATCGACAAGTACGATCAATTTCAGAGTATCTCAGCAAGTGGAATAACTTTCTTGTAGAATATTCCACATGGGAGGATGAGAATTTTATACAGAACCATCAAGAAATAATCAAGTGTCACTGACAACACTTGAGGAGAGGGGCATGTTAAGTCCCTATATTAATAGTGTAGTCCCTTATTATGTTAGTGTAGCCCCCCTTATTGTTATTATTGTACCCTTGTAACCCCCATATTGTTATTATTGTGCCCTTACATTTTTATTTTTAGGTCGACTAGGATTACATTGTGGCCCCATTAGGATTACATTGTGGCCCCATGGACTCCTATATATATAAAGGAGGTTTTTTCATTTGTATCATCCAATAATTTTTCATTCATGTAATGTATTGGAGGTTTCCCCCTCAAAGTGGCTTATTTCTAAGGCGTTGATATCTCTTTTATTCTATTTTTGGAGTTGGTTTCACAACACCTAACGAACAACTCTTTTTGATATGCTCACAAGATCCTTGGTATGGAGACATCATATCATATCTCCATAATTTGAAGTTTCTTTAGTCGTTTTCTAAGGAAAATCATTGACGATTACATCATTTAGCTCAAACTTATTTGATTATATACGATACATCATATCATCATGGGGTTGAACCAATCCTAATATGTTGCTTAACCTTGGAAGAGGTTGAACCAACTTTGAATGATTGCCACAATGGGCTTGTGGTGGTCACCCATTTGGGCTGAAAACAACAAATAAGATCTTACATGCATGGTATTCTTGGCCATCAATTTTCAAATATTGTATTGAAGAAATCAAGAAATGGAATCCTTGTAAAGTATACATGTGAAAAACCCAACCATGTTTTCACTCATGAAATTCAATGTATATATTTTTACAAAAAAAAAGTTGAGTCAAGGGACACATATTCTAGAGTTGAGGGGGTTACTTGCTTGGGACAGTGTAAGTTTCCTTGTTGAGAGAAAATTTGAACTAGTTATGACAACCATTAAAAATTGGTTGGTGCACATATTATGGCTTGGTATTTTCAATATTAATGAGATTGCAAGAGAATTTCATGGACCCATAATTCCTTGGAAAATATTACAAGGCAGTAAGGACAAAGAAATTAATGGGAAATGTATTGCATTGATAGCTAGGGAAAAACAATGGAAGTCAATCACTACGCAAGATAGTACTTGGAGAGAGGAAAGGAAGAGATCGTCATTGACCATTAAAAAATAAAGGTAGGAGAAATAAGATAGGATAAGAAAAATAAAAGGACCCCAAGAGGATGGACAACGAAGGAATCTTGCATAAAGAGTAGGAATAGCAGTGATATCAGTTCTATTGTAAAGATTCACATGATGAATATCGCTCCCATGTGAGGAACAATGGCCTCATGTTTCCTTGTTTAGCCAAAGGGTGGAGGTGTTATTTCTATGGAGTCCCTTTATGGCTGGGGTAGAAATTTTTTTCTTGGATTCCTAAAAGGAGGATCTTCGAAGCATTTCTTGTTGGGTATGGTTATGGTGGCTTTTGGAATCTTCAAGGTTGGTGAAACCAATGTGTTGTTGTTTGAAGGATGGATAATTTTTTCTCTATAATCCCTTAACATTATTGGATGGAGAGGAAGTATTTTGATTCCCTAAAACTATTGGATGCTGAGAATTTGAAGGATGGATGCACCCTTCCTCTGGATTCAATGAGATTTCATAGACTACTTCAATAGTTGGTGGATGGAGGTGGGTGAACCCCTGGAAATCGTGTTCCAACTTATAGTCAAGTTTTAAATCCTTTAATAAAAACCCCTCAGCTTCTAGAATTTAGCTTGAGGGGGATGATTGTAGTTGTCTATGGTTTGGTGGAGATTCATAGTTCCAGACTCAGTTGCCATGAAAACTTGCAAGATAAGTGTTCTTATGTAATTTTTTACTAGGTAATGTATGTATGTGTCATTTTTGGTTTGAAATGGTATTACTGAGTAAAATACATGATTTTTTTTTACTTTATAATAATGAATAACGTATTTTGCAAGGTATTTACAAGATAATGAAAGTATGTTTCATTCCAGGTTTGAAATGGTAAAATGTGATAAATATATGATTGTGTTTTTGATATGATATATATAACAACATAAGGTTAAATGTTAAAGGAAATTGAATTTTTTGTAAGAATGTGCATTAAACCATAATAATAATCAACATAATAACTTATTTTATTACATTTTGATGATTACATTAAATATAACTTGTTTTGACAGGGTCTGTGTGCATATACTGACTACAAGCCAATGTTGCAATGTATGTAGCATTGTGTTAATTCTGAGGATTACCTCCTCTCTTAACTTTAATAACCTGTAACTTTAAATGATGGTTTACTTCATCATGCTATGATAAATTCCCTGGTGTTGGGTTTCAATGTTCACTTTAACCAGCATTTGGTCCCAAGGATCTATGTTCTTTCTTGAATAGAGCACGACCTCATCAAAGGGATTGATGGATTTCCATTCCTGTACTCAATGCATGATGTGTTCTACTTTGTTTGCATCAATTTTGAATATTTCTAGACCAGGATTCATGTCCTGAGTAGCATCTCTACATTGAGAGGATGTGGATTCTTATGGACTGAATGATTAGTAGTAGCAATGATGATACGAGGTGAAAGTATATTGTCTAGGAGGGATGAGTTTCACATCACTACTAATATCCAGATTCCCTTGAAACCCATAAATAACATTGTAGTGTTACCTATAATATTTTTTTAAACCTTAGCAAGCACCTTCGCTTGAGGCAGGAGAACCATAGGTTCTTCGGGATTCATCAAGTCCTTAATAGGAGGTGACTGAAATTCCATCTTGAATTAATTCTTCGAATTCCCTATCCATAGAGGGGGAACACTTGCAAGCCAAGAAAATAACCATTATGCATTGGAACATAAGGCTCATTCCTATATTCAGACCCAAAAGAAGGATTCCCTATTCCTCCAAATATTGTTAATATCCTTTTGGCCTCCATAACATCTTGTGAACCTCGTGGACTTAGGAAGATTAACTCTAGCATAAGCTTAGGAGGACAGTAACAAAGGGTGCCTTAGTAACTTATAATGGTCATGGAAGGACTCTGTAACAAGTCTCTACATTTAAAGAACCATTGTAGCCAAGCCTTAATTTAATCCATACATGGAGAGCGATGTGCGTCTAAAGGGAGAAAACCCATGCAGAAATCGTTTAGTTATAGATCAAGAATATAGCTCACAATATGGTAAGGCATCCCTAATTGAGCCATAGAAAATTTCTGCTATGAGAAACATTGCAGCAAAGATAGGATGGGACTCAAACTTATAGCTTCATTCAGATAAAATCTCATCCAATGGTCTAACAAAAACCTTGACGTGGAAGCAATGGATTGGTCGCTTAGATTGCATCTTATCACAATTGGGTGAATGGAGAGGTGACATGGCATAGAGGCCACATACTGGAAACTTTTAATTAGTAACACAAGGGAATGGTCGAGATGATTGAGCACCAGACCAACTAGGCTTATAACATAAAGGCAGAGAGCATTCTCATTAGCCAGAATGGATCCCATACAACAAGTCACCTTGTAGGTTATATTCCCATAACTTCAAGTGGGAGCTTGCTTTGGAGGGGTAGGATGAAGTGGGGGTAGGACATGGTGGCATTCATATGATCTCGATTGTAGTCGCATTGGTGCAAGGTGGGCTTGAGATAAGTCAAACCAACCAATTACCCTAGAAAACTTATGAGAGTGCACGAGAAGGGGACTCGAGTGAATCGGCATAAGATTTCATGGAACTACAACATTTTGGACCAACTAGATTCAAGGTTTGAACGGAGATATGGCCCATAGATCCATGTAAGCCCAGAGGCAAGAACCCAAATAAATAGCTGTGAAGAAATTTAAGAAACATTGGTATGACATAAATGCAAGATGATGTGTTCCTAAGGTTCCTTCTGGGAGGTTTAAAGGTGGGTTAATTGAAAGGAGCACTAAGATGACAGGACTGGGACAACATGGAGGACCCAGTGATGTGTATAGGATGATGATGTGGGTCTAGTTGGATGTGGTAAAATATTATAGGTGCTAGAGATATATGTATGGTGAAGGCCCCAACTTTTTGGTATGGCCATGTCATAAAAAACGTATATGGTTTTGGAAACCAAATGCTTCCTTGTGACACCAAATATAGTAGTTTCAAAAAATATTATTTAGGGGAGTCATAATTAATCCCTTCCATTTATTTGGTGGAGAGAGGTTTTTATAAACCTTTTTGCACCACCCCCTGCACTTTTTAACATCTGGGCATGTTGACCCATCACAATTGGTTGATCTGGAGCATGAGCATCGTGGATCGTTGATGTAAATTATATATATATATATATATATATATAGATGGTGGAATTTGGCCTCGAGTGGGAGCCACTACGTTGATTGTATGGTGATGAATCACTACTAGAAATAAATTGTATGTGTGGCCCCTCCCTTGTGACATCAACAAGGAGGCTACCCCCCTCACATACCATCAATATAACTTTTGGGATGGAGGGTTAGGATCTCGATGAACCCCCCTTCCTTATCATGTTAGTGGGGAGGGTACCCCCAACAAAAATCGTTGATTTACCTTATCGATTATGACTGTCATATTAGTGCATGGTGTGGGGTCCACCATGTATAAGCATTGGAATGCATTATGCTAGTGTATGCTTATGACATCAGTATATAATGTGCAGTGTTGACACACACACACACACATATATATATATATATATACATATACATATACATATGCATATACATATACATATACATCCGTACATACATACATACATACATACATATACATACATACATAGATATATATATATATATATATATATATATATATATATATATATATATATATATATATATATATTTGGAAGGCTTGGCTCCATATAATGTTAATATATATAGATATACATATATGTATTGAGGTTATGAATACTCTGGTGTAGGAGAAGAGTAGTAAACTTAATTAAATAATCATATCCATTGAAAGCATAATTGATAAGGAAAAATGGACAAAAGAGAAAAGAATATGCAATCCCATTTTTCTAACAGTACAAGAGAAATTATATTAGTAAGTGGAAATTCCATTGAGGTAAGTGGGGTGTTCATAATACACTTAGAAAATGCATGTTCATCCAGCTCCAATTTTTCTTGTTCTTACAACCCATTTACTAAATGTGGAGTAGACTTTACATCATGCCACTTGGCTTCAACAATGTGGCATAAATATATTATTGTGGAAATAGACTACTTTACTAAGTGGGTAAAATCCATACCTACATTTAATAATGATAGTGGGACAACTGTATATTTCCCTTATAATTAGGTGATTTCATGTTTGGGTATCGATAAAGAGACTTTCTCTAACCATGGAAGTAATTTTTAGAACACAATGATGTCTAAATTGGCTTCTAAATTGGGATTTAGACACGATCATTTTCTTCCTTATTATCCTCAAGAAAATGGACAAGTTTAAGTCATTAATAAATCCTTAAAAAAAATCCTCGAAATGACTATTAATCAAGCTAAGTCCAATTGGAAAATCCTGTTATATCGTGCTTTATTGGTATGCCAAATTTATGTTAATACCGCTATAATATTTACTCCATTTCAGTTAATATATGGTATGGAATTATTCCTTCCCATAGAATGTCATACCCCATCACTTACATTATCATTCCAACTTCTTCTCAAAAAATCAAGCTTAGAAGAGCATCGTGTTCACTTAGAACCCCCTGATCAGCAACGTTGTTGATGCCACTACAATGAATGAGGCCTATAAAAGAAAGAGTTAAAGCATAATATTATAAGTCCATATGCCCTAGGTTTTTCTTTGAATGTGACCTTGTCTTGGTCTATGACCATGATAAGAACACCTTGGGGAAAGCAAGTTAAAACCTATGTGGTAAGATCCTTATATCGTTAAACATGTCGTCAAGAAGGGTTCGTATGAATTGGTTGATTTCAAAGGAGATGTGTTTTCTAAGCCCATGAATGGGCTCCGTATTAAGAAGTATTATGCTTAGACTACTGCCTAAGAATTTTTTTGTTTTGTAAATATTTTACATAGTTTGTTCCTATGAATTGGTTTCTTGGTGATAGAATTAATGTTGTTTTCGATATGCTTTGGTAGGTGTCAATGGGTGATCTGATGTAATTAGGATTTGCAAAAAGTACTAGTTGGCACACTGGGAACTTAACTTTCACAACTTCAGTAATTTATTATCCATATGGTTAGTTGTTTGATGCTAGTGGCACATGTATAGCATGGAAAATTTTAGGGGCTAATATTCGCAGTTGGACTAATTTTACATGATTTTTCCAAAAAAAAAAAGATTCAGTAATTTCCATTTTTTATAAAAATGATTCGCCCAAATTTTATAATATAAAATTATTTTACGTTAAGAATTTCCAACACTATATAGAGAGTATATATAAAATCATTATAAATTTGAATAATTTTACAAATACATCAATAAACACTTTATAGTTTGCATATTAGGGAATAGTGAGATTCGCAAATTTTTAAACTTCAAAATAATTTTCCATCCTTAAAATCTTCCTTGATGTATAGGTATTTCTTCCAATAATATGGCTAAATACAATGTCGTTATTGAGTTACTTTTAGAAGAAATATCTCATGATATTAAGTCGTTAGTAGTATACCAATACTCTCAACTAGTGGTTTCCGAGTTAAACAATGTTTATCATGTGAGAGATCCTTCGTTACATCGACAATTTCTAAGAGCAATATTACTTGAACGTTAATTCAGTTTTATAACATGCATTCATATTCACGATGAGTTAATTCATTTTTTGATCCTATAGCAAACTATGCATTACATTTTCACATTAATCATTCATCACATTAAAACAAAATAACATGACATTTTGTATATGTATATATGATTAAATCACCTCGAAATCGTTGTATATATTGTGAAAATTTTTAGAAAATGTGGGAAAATGTCCTACAAAATTAGCACTTATGCCTGCTGATGTCTTTATCTGATCAATCAAATCATGAAATATCTATGTCTAAGGTAATATCAGTAGATGAGTGTTATGGAAATGGACGTTGGCATTTTCCAGTCGTCGGAAGATCCACACCCATGCCTATGGTACTCCTACCACACAACCCTGCATAGCCTTCAGTAGATCCTCTACAATTGCTATAGGAACTTCATGAGTCAAACTTTATAAATTCCTCTTAACGGCTTAGATGACCCTCTTGGTCTTAATTTCTACTCCTTCTCCACCCCTACCATGACGCCTATGCCTTGGTAGACCTTCAGGTCTCACTGGTCCAAAATCTACATCATTACCATTAAAATTTTTCAGTACTTTTGTTCCATGAAAAAATACTTTAATTTATTGAAAATATCTTTAAAATATAAAAATTTAATAAAAACATAAATTTACTAGTTTCTCCCCATGAAACATCTTCAGGAAGTGCTATTTATGGGTCCTCGGGAAGTCTATCCCTTCATAGGGGTATTATTCTATGCCCACAACCTATTCCTCCCACCACTACAAGTACTCATAGTCAAAAGTAGCTTCAGTAACTCATCCACTTCCAATTATACTCATCATATCAACCCACCCACTATCTGGGGCTCTCTTAGGCCATTAATCTAGGGTGTAATGCGTCGAAATAATAACAAAATTTGCTCAAATAAAAAGGAGCAGAGAATACTTCCGTAATAAAAACTCTTTTCTCTTCCTTGTCTACATGATTTAAACAGACTCTTCATGTTAGAGAGGAGAGCATTTTACTAGTCATATACCATGGGTTTCAGACATTCTACTACAAAGAACATAGCTAGTAGTGAGGCCTCATGTAGTGAAGCTAATCTTGACACTCCAAACATCATAAAGATAAGAACCTTTATCAATAGAGTGTGGATGCTTCACATTGGTAATTATGACCCCACTTTCTATATTATCGGTACATAATAAATATTTATATAGTAATTTAGATCTCCACTTACCTTGCCTTTCATGTTTATTTATTCCCGTCATCTCGATAAACCTATAATGAAGTAGATATACTCTACTTCAATTTTCAAAGGAATTGAATCGATGGTAATGCCTCCTTGTTCAAGGTCCCAATAATTGATGAGCATGTTTAACAATTTGTTTCGAGTCCTCATGTTTGGCATCATGAATAACTTTAGCAAACCACAATATTATAGAGCATCCATAGCTTCTTAGTCTCCTAAAACCAAGTTATCAACATTATCATGTTCTCTTTCATGCAAAAAAATAATAATCCTACCAAAATTGTTCAAATTAAAGCATTAATTTCAATATTTCAAATCAATTATGTTTGTACATAGGTTCTATTCTAGACAGTCATAAATCCACATATAGGGATTTCTATATGCAACCCGAAAGAATTAGATCCACGTATATGCAACCCAATTCATTATGTTGAATTTCCAATTTAAATTGCTAATTAAAATCACTCAAAAATAAATAAAATTGAAGAGAATCTGATGAATAATTACATAGAGCTTGTAAAATCCAATTTAATTGGTTAAATCTCCTAGAATATATTGCCAAAATTTTAGCACAAAAGCCATTTCCGAGCACTGGAATAGGTAAAAATATAAAATGGTGAGTTTTGATTTTATTTTTAAGTAATTATATAAAAATATCAACTCACTTTTCATAGTTTATTTATTTTATAAATTATTTCATAGTATTTTTACCTACCCTTAAGATTTTTGAAGTGCTTCTTTAGGGTAAAGAAGATATTTTGCGTCATTGCGATTCCACGATCATTGGCCCATCATGACAGTTATTATTTCCTAAATAGGAATATAGGTTATAACAATTCATTGTTTCATATTTCAGTCTAACCTTATTTAGCAATACCTAAAAATAGGATCGATCCTACTATGTTGTGATAGTTAAACCTCTCTCACGTGTGGTATTTCATGGCGTAGCATAGTGGTAGAGCATTCCTTACATGGACTGCTTAGTTAGCACCCCACTAGGAATATTTTTCCCATGTTTCTCATCTTGTGTAGGCTTGGGAGTCCTCTTTAGTCCCGTCATGACTTTTCATTGAAGCCTCATTCTTCTTCCTCATTCTTATTCTGAATTTTTACCCTAGAGTGTTTCTTGTGCAGGAAAATCCCCTCTGCAGACAGAGGCGATCCCTCTAGCCCTAGGGTGGGTCTAGCAACAAGGGAACACGTTGAATTCCTAAATTCCTAGTTTGTAAATGAAATATGGATTGGAATAGATAGCCTAAGTTTGTAAATGAAATATGGAATGGAATAATGACAAGGGATCTCAAAATACTGCTAGTACAATCCACATAATGTTTCAATGAGCTAGAGTCAAACACCCACGAAATCACCCGATCGAAGGCCAATAATGAGAACCTATCATCGAATGTGAAGAACTTACCATTGAGGCATGAAAGCTCTAAGGTACCAGATGGGAGTATCTAGATCAACTTCCTAGATAATGAGTTGAAGTCGATAGGAAGAAATCGGTCGAAGGAGGGCCATAATGTTTCCCACATCATCGACACGAGACAGAGGAATAAGATGGTAGTGAATTAATACTGAACAAAGGATCAGGGGTTGAAAACTGTAGAAGGACTTCTCTTGTGTTAGAGTCCCATGATTTAGCAGATTGGTAGACCAAATGCACAAGGTAAAATCAAACCAGTCTTTGGAGTCCTAGGACCTAGCCTTCCTGGACTCAGATAGGGCTCTCTCTATTGTATGAAAAGGATGTGAACTTGTTTTCTTTAGATGGTTGAATTTAGGCTAGTTGTTAAGTGTAGGGTTTTTTTTTTGTTTTGGTTGGGTAAGATGAATAGGTAGAATACGTGGAGTGAGAGGTCTTCAAATCATTGGGATATGGAGTTAATGAAATTCATGGATATCTCAACAATGAAACATGATGCACAACAGGGAAAATCTAGCATAGTCAAATGGATCCTTTAAGGTATGTGTGAAATTAAATGGACATTAAGTTTGTGATCATAATAGGTAAGGGAAATGAAGAATCCTTAGAAAAATAATTTTAAACAAGATGGTCTCAAATATTAATCAACATAAGGGTATAATCATAAAACAGGGCAAACCAATAACTTTTAGATTACACTTAAGCAAATAATCATTCAAGATGAACAATTCCAATGAAATATAGAAGGCGAGAAACTCATTTAACTTCTAGTGATTTCACCTTCAAGGTTTAGAAAACATTCAAGATAACAAATAACTTTAATCAATGAAGAGGGAATGCCTAAACATCAATGATCAAGCTACAAATAAATTTAAGGAAACTTCTCAAGCATGGACAAAGGGCATGATCAGAACATGGCCTCTTTTGCTAAAACCTAACAAGTAGTACTTCAAAGAAATATTCCAAAACAGAGTTTAAATAGCATCATGTAAGTAGGGCTAACCATAAAACATATTTGAAGACTACTATATTGAACCATTCATGGAATAAACAAGCATAGGTAGATCTAAGTAGAATCTAACAATTCCTTAATCAAACCCAGTAGAGGAAAACATTGAGGAAATAGAAAGCAGGAAGGACTAAGGTGCCTCAAACAACATTTATTAGCCTATACTTTTCTATTATACTGTAACATAGAAATATGTGTTAGCCCCTATGAATTCCTTGACAAGCAAGCAAGGGGCTAGTTTGTTTTATGAGCCTTCAAGGAATGTATTTCCCTTGAAAACACATCATCCTTGAAGCCTTTTATGCTCCCTGCTTTGATTGTTTCCCTCTTTTGTTCCTGAGTCTATGAGCCTCACTGATGATAAAAATTGGGCCCCAAAAAGGCCTTTATTTACCCCTTGTACCTCTGCAGAAATCTCTATTTTACCCCTTTTTTCCTATTTTCAAAGTCCCCTTTCCATCCCAAAATTTCCCCCTTAGTACTTTTAAATCTCCCCAAAATCCCCTTTAAATTCTACCCTTACCCTTTGTTTGGACAAACGCCCATTTTTTTTCCCTCTATCGTTCCCCTTCCTAACCCTTAAAATTCATTAAAATGGGCCAAAACCCACTTTTTAACTTTATCATAGGGCTTAGCCCCTTCCCCCCAGCCCCTTTTAAACCACTTCCCCATATGCCTCAGTGTTGTGGCTAAGCGCTTAAGCCTTAAGCGTTAATTGCATTGGAGAAACATAACGGAACGTTCAATTCCTTTGTAAACACTGAAAAACTCCGATGCGATTGGTTTTATCTATAAGACCCCCGATGCTGTTGGAAATATGGTGCTTGTGTTTTCCTTGATGGCAACCTACTTGATGAGGTAAGATCATTGGCAATATGATACAATGTGTTGTCTTTTATGGCAACCTACCAGATGAAATTGTCCTTGATGGAAACTGACTTGATGAGTTGTATTTGGATGGCAACCTACTTGATAAAGTTGATGACAACCTACTTGAGATTGTTGGAAATGTGATACAATGTGTTGACTTTGATGGAACCTGCCTGATGAAGTTGTCCTTGATGACAACTGCTTGATGAGTTGCCTATGATAAGCAACCTTGTGTTAAATAAGGAAGGATGATGTATCTACAGATCAGCTCAGAAGTAACAGAAGAAATAATTGCAGTAACTATCAGAGAAATGATGAATATGGTATGTCACAAGGCATACGCGGGATTGTTAAGGCTAAGTCACGTATATACGCGGAAAAGTACGTGCCAAGTCGCGTATTCCCTATTGCGCTCTAAATTCATATAACCAGGGGAATTTACCATGGTATTGACCCATTGTATTAAGTGCTGGATTATCTATTTGATCCCGTCCAGGAATACCATCGGAAGTTGTCTGGTTTTGGCTCATGGTATTGATAAAGGCTAAACCTATATAAGGAGTAAAGAATAATAGTGCAAGGCAAAACGGTCTGGGCTTTAATGAATATTTCACTCTGAAGTATATCTGTATGGATGAACTCTATTCTTAATTGGTAAATTTGAATCTATGATGCACCTACGAATATGATGAAGTTTCAAGATCTCTAGATCTCGAAATGATGAATCTCTAGGATGATCTGAAAAGAAGTGATGAATACCTGGCGCAAATCTGTTGAAGAAATTGAAGAACTATGGGTAAGTTTATACATCTAATCTGTTCTGCAAAATTTTATCTTTTATAGATCTATACGCAGGTTTGTTTCATGAAAAGCGTGTGTATACGCAGACATGATTCAATAAAAGCGCGTATGGGAAATTAGGGTTTTCTGAGAAATGCACAGATGTATACGCGGGTTCATTTCATGAAAAGCGCGTGTATACACGGGTCTGATTAAATAAAAGCATGTATGGTATCTAAACTAATGATTGCTCAAGGTTGAATGTGTTTCTACATATCTATTCTAAAGTCTGGGTTATCTCTGATATTCTGGTTACAGTAGTTTCACTGTTCTGTTTGAAGTATTGGGCGAAGTATATTTGTTGGTAAGTGAAGGGTTGTGTTGAAGCTGTTTGATCTAGTTTGAAAATTGATGAAACGTGGTCTGCAGTGGTGTTGAGGCTCGAAGCCTTATGTGAGGGGGTAGTAGCTCCCTTCCAGTGGTAGGGGGTAAACGAGAGCAGGGGGTAATAGCTCCCTTCCAGGAGAGGCTGGTAAATGAGAGCAGGGGGTTGTAGCTCCCTTCCAGGAGAGGCTGGTAAACGAGAGAAGGTTGTAGCCTTCTGCAGGTGGGTGCCTGCGTGCTGGTATGAGTCTGTGCCAGTACATGATTGTAATAAGTTTTCTTTATATAATAAATATTGAAGATTGAGACGACGACAGCGGTGGTTTTCTCCCAAATTGGGTTTCCACCTTAAATCCTGGTGTTCATGTGTGTTGCTTATGTGTGGTGATTTATTCTATTCTTACTGCACATGTTTACTACTTACTAAAATGAATGTTGCAATGATCTAAGTTAAGAATTAAATGCATATTTAGATCTCTGAGCATACGCTAGTTTACTTAAGGGGACCCGCGTGTATACGTGAGTTGTGTTCATTAAAGTAGCGTATGGGTTTAAAAGCTAGAAAAAGTTAAAAAAAAATTTAGTCAGCACTAAATACTGATTCACCCCCCCTCTCAGTATTTTTCCCAACAGACACAATCTCCACCGTTGATCTGTCATTCCGATCAGACTATTAGGCACTGATCGCAATACCGCTCTGATCGCAATCACAAGTCCCACTGTGCCACCCCTCTGTTCGTTTTGATTGCGATCTCCCAACCAAATCGTAGTCGTCCATCCCCTCCAAATCCAACGGCCATCGCATGATCGCGGCAATAGCTCCATCGCAATCACAACTTTGTAATGTGTCACCCCTTTGTTCCCTCCGATTGCGATCTGCCGATCCAATCTCCACCGTTGATTCCCCCCGATTGATCCAACGGTCACCACACTCCCCGCCCAATTGCAATCGCAAAATATTTTCATGTGAAGTCCCCCGATCACTCGTCGCAAGTATTTGCGATGTGATTGATCGTGTCACAAGTTCTCCTCCGATCGCTCGCTCCTCCGATTGATCGCATCACAACTTTGTTCTCCCGATTGCGATTGCGATTTCCTCCCGGCTCCGATTTCCGATTGTGATTTGTACCGCCAGGTCCCACCTCGTATGATCATTTCCCATCACATTTTCATTGGATTTCATCGCATTCCTTTGCATTTCTGCTTATAACCAAAGTTTCGTATTTTACATTAAAGTCTTATGTTTCATGTTTATTCCACCCAATGTTCATAGATCATCTCGTTGTTCAATCTCCACCGTTGATCCCCGCCACTGGACCACGATCGAATGGTTCACGATGCATTTCTCCACCAAACCCTATTATTTGTTGTTTTCAACTTTTCGCTGCATATTTCACCATTGTTCCATTTAAAACACTGTTTCACCACCGTCGCGCTATTTTTCTCCTGTCCTCCATAGCCACCCCCCTATGCATGGATTTCATAACCAAGTTGTGTGTTTTGCAGGGTTATCAAGTGGTAAAAGCCACCAAGATTGCTTAAGTCTTTATTACGGCGGAAAAAATGCATGAAAAGATCATCTGAAATCATGAAGAAAGCCTGGGAAGGAACCATGACAGGACTTGCATTAAAGAATCAGGGTTTAAACTCTGTGAAAACCTCCCAGAGCCATTAAAGCTCAGACTTCGCAAGCAAAGACAGTACGGAAGAAGCAGAGGGCTCGAGGCAAGAAATAGAAGACCTTTGAGCCTTTTCAGGGATTGTAGAAGGCAAAGGTACCAGTTCAAAGACATCATGGATTGCATGAAAGGTCCAGCGCGCAAAAAACAATGCAATCAGGGTTTCAAATCAGCAGAATTTTTCTTCCTGAGCAAGGACACGGTACACATTAATGTTTCATCATACATTGTGTCCAGGTGAAGTTCCCCCCCCCCCCCGTGCAGCAGCCCTATGCTATCAGAATGCATTTGTTGCACAGTATGGCAGATCTTAGCGTCCGTTTTTTTTTAATTCACCAGAGTACTACACAGTATTATAGCCAAAGTACATCAGAGACATACCGCAGTAAATGGAAGCCTGGAGAAGACCACTCTTTCACCTAAAGAGTGCCATGAATAAATGCATATAATTTAAATAGAATGGTCCTCGGCCCTCCTCCTTTCTGATTTAATGCTGCATTTAGTTTTCGCCTACCTTCTCTGTTCCACTGGAGCTATAAATCCATGAAGAAACTCATTGTAATGGTTTTTGATCAGTTATCAGAGAATTGTAATTTGTTTCTTTTGAGACAAAGTCTCTCTGTAAAGTTGTAAGATAGGCTGAGGAAGATGTTTTCAGACTAAGTGTTCAGCTATTGGAAATGTTGTACTTGACTGGTGTTGATTTTTAATATGAAAAGCACATTTCTTTGGATCCTGATTGTTTTCTTATCTCTGTGTTTAATTCACTTCATTTCTTTTCTACTGGCTTGCATCAGAAATCTGGCATAGGATTTACCCTTGTTAGGTACCTTATGTTTCTGCTCTCCTTGCCTTTGATGTTTTCTACGAAATGTGTTATCTAAGAATTGATTTCAGTTGATTTAACCAATGTAGTGGATGTTATTTCCTGCTCTCTGATGTATGAATTAAATGAATATGTTCTTAGATTTTTTTGTTAGGATTTAGCTGGAAGATTTTGGAACACTGGGGATTAGGGTTAGCCCTATCCACTAGGATCCTTGTGCGACTAGTTGGTCTTTAACTTTGTGTTCTAATCTGTGTTTTTTCCTCCCCTCCCCTCCTACCATTCCATACCACATTATCATCTTTAAGATCCAACGTTTTAGATGACTAGCCCCATTGAAAGCCTGCATATTGATTAGCAAGAAAATCCTTTCCTAACTCCATTTCCCAATGGTTTTGAAAGCTCCCTAGAATACTTTACCTCTGCCTAAATCCTCTTTGCTCACCCTTGTCTTACATTCAACCCATCTTTCCTGATAACCAACAACCAAACAACAATCAAACAAGCAAACCCCGAGCCTTATAACTAGCCTAACATCTTAAAACCTTTGAGCTTCAAAGACATATACCTTTGACATATCATAGAGAGATCCCTCTCTAGACCTAGGAGGGCTAGTTCCTAAGGTCTGAAGTGGTTTTATGTTGTCTCATATTTTGGTATTGCCAACCTTGCCAAAACATGGGAACCCCAACAAGATGAACATAATGATAAATATGAAAACAAGAACTAAATAGAGGTACACCACCATTAACCATGCTCAAGGATCCTGCAAGATATCCTCCTTCATCATCAATCAAAGAAAGCGATTCAGAAACTCCACAACACTAATTTCTTCTCCAAACTCATAAAAACCATGTATTTCTCTCAAAAATCATCAAATGCCAACATTTACAATGAAACCCTCATGCTCTATTTATCTAACAAAGGAGGGGAAAACCCTAGATAGGGTTGGAAAAAGTCAAAATCACTCATAAATGCCATAAATGCCCTAGAGACCATGCAAGGCCCAAGGCGCAAAATATCCCATGAAATAAATGCCAAAATAACTTCTAGCACCTAATTCTAGAGTGATTTGCCTCAAAAAACATAAAAATAGCATTTTTCAATAAATGAGTGTGTTTTGTTGACTTTTGGAAAAAAACACATAGTGTTGTCTATAAGCGCAGTGCCACCCTAGGTAGAAAATGGGTCCTATTGTATAGGTCACCATTAACCATGCTCAAGGATCCTACAAGCTATCCTCCTTCATCATCAATCAAAGCAAGCGATTCAGAAACTCCAGAACACCAATTTATTCTCCAAAATCATAAAAACCATGTATTTCTCTCAAAACTCATCAAATGCCAACATTTAAAATGAAACCCTCATGCTCTATTTATCTAAAAAAGGAGGGAAAAAGCCCTAGATAGGGTTGGAAAATGTCAAAATCACTCATAAATGTAATAAATTCCCTAGAGACCATGCACGGCCCAAGGCACAAAATATCCCATGAAATAAATGCCAAAATAACTTCTAGCACCTAATTCTAGAGTGATTTGCCTCAAAAATTATAAAAATATCATTTTTCAATAAATGAGTGTGCTTTGTAGACTTTTGGAAAAAAACACACAATGTTGTCTATAAGCGCAATGCCACCCTAGGCAGAAAATAGGTCCTGTTGCAGACAATTTTTGGTGACCTTCCCGATGTCAGATTTTGCTCCATGATGGCCCGTTTGAAAGCCTGCTGAGTCTAATTTCCAAATATACCTTTTTTTCTAATTGATCCCCTGAAACCTATCCAAAATTTCAAATTTCCCAAACTACTCTGAGCACAACGCCAAGACAGGCAAAAAATGGGTCCACTTACAACCAAGTTTCAGTGACATTCCCAATGTTAGAGGTTGCTTCGTGATGGCCCATTGGAAAGCCTATTGAGTCTACGTTCTAAATATATATATATATATTGATTGAGCTCCTTTAACCTGTCCAAAAATCCAAATTCCCCAAACTTCTTAGAGCGCAGCACCAACACAGTCAAAAAATGGGTCCACTTGCAGCTAAGTTTGGGTAACCTTCCTGATGTCAGAATTTTCTCTATGATGGCTCGATGGAAATCCTGTTGAGTCTTATTTCTAGATATACCTTTGGTTTTCTGATTGAGCACCTGTAACCTATTCAAAAAGTAAAAATTCCAAAACTACTCTGAGTGCAGTGCCATGCCTGAAAATGAGGCAGAAAGGTGAAAAATGAGGTGTTGTTTGACCCTTTGAGGGGTAAAAAATGCTCCAAATGCTATGAAATTTGGTGGGAATATTGTACTAGGCATGAGAAATCCAAAAATGTAAATTTATCCCACTGCGGATTCCTGAGGGAAAAGCGTAGCGCTAGTGGCATTGCGCTTATAGGCCTCCAAATTCACAAAAAACAAAAACTTGTCAAAGTTTCTTCAAAATTGGTGGATGTCTTCCTCATGGGGTTTAAGAAGCCTCCAGAAAATCTTGAGGCAATATTTCGAGGTTTATTTGGTATTTTCCTCTTTTTAGTGTTTTGAATTTCAATGAGGGCCTCTTCGAGCTTGGCACTAGTGAGTTTGTTTTTCAAGGCATAGTGTGTAGGCCAAGGTCTCTTTTTATATTATTCATATTCTTGTGTTCATTCTTGTAAGAATCAATAATGTATTGTGCCATGCCAAGGCTCCTTTGTAGGTCTTTAGTCTCTACATTTTTGCTTTGAAGTAGTATGCTATTGTCCCTCTCCTTGTCTTCACTTTCACTCTCTAGGTCAATGATGCCAAGTCCTTTTTTAAGCTCCTTCTCACCTTTACTACTTATTTTTACCTTTTCTTTGCCTTTGTCAAGCTTTTGAACTGATGTGGATGGCTTGGTACCTTTCCTTTTTGAGGCAATAAATACAAGCCTAGGCCCTCTTTGATATGCCAATGAAAAAGGTGTGAACATGGTCTTGTTGGTGTTTTTATCATGGTTGTGATCCTTATTTTCATTATCATCCTTCTCACTTTATTCACTGTCACTATGACTGCAATGACTGTTTTCAGCCCTTTCTTCATTTTCTGCACTATCAACATACTCATCACTTTCATCATTAACCTTACTGTTTACTTCCCCACTGACCTCTGGTCTATCCTTTGTGTTTCCTTCATTTTTCTTATCATCATCACCCTCCTCTACTTTCATATCTTCTACCTCTTGTGGGCTTAACTGATCATTTCCTTCATCTTCACTTTGGTTTGACTCATGGTCAATCTCACCCTCATTCCCACTTAATTCTTCATTGCCACTTCCTTCTTCTTCTGATGCATCAAGAGAAGGGGAGGAAGGGAGGTTTTCTTAAGGTGAGGAAATTTTGAGCTTGGAGGAGGGATTCTCTTGAACTGGTTGTAGTTACCCTAGTTCACACCCCTTTAAATGATAATTACTTGATTAGAGGTTAAAAACATAGGCTTATTCGTTATGAAGACCTAGGGTTTGCAAAGCCTAGGATTAAATCATTCTTCTAACCACTAAATCACCAAAAACACTTGAGGAGGAGGGAAAAAGACCACCTATCAGTTTTTACTTTCTTGCAAGTCTTGAAGGCAAGGTGGAGGTCCTTTCCTTGGGTTTTTTGGAAATTTTCTTGCAACTTGGAGGATTTTTGGCATAAGCGTAGCGCCGGGCAGAAACCTAGGCTAGTCGGGTCCTGTGTACACAGTGTCGGGCAAGTCGTGCCTATTGGGTCCTCCTCGTGCAACACTGCACACCTCGTGTAGGCCAGCCAGCCTCTATGCGTAGAATCATGCCTATTAGGTTGCCATCTGTGTGCAGCGCTGGGCTTGGGCATGTCAGGTTCATCTGTGGGTAGCATCGATCTATAAGCACAGCGCCTCCTGCTATATGCGCAACGCATTGGAAAATTTGCACTGTGAGGACATCTCTATGTGTAGTAATGATGTTTGTGAGTGCAGCGCCAGGCTCTGAGCACAGCGTCAGTGACCTTGCCCAGAAATTATCCAAAAAAACTCAGAAATCTCTCCTGAAGGGTTTTTTTTGCTCTTTTTGCTAATAACCAATGTATAATGAGTCAAGTGTTTAAGTGAATTTGATTTTTATAGCCTTAGGCACTGTTGTACGGTACAAAAACCCTCCCCATTTCAAAATTTTAGAATAAATTTCATATAGAAATAGGTCCCCTTTTTCTTTAAAAATAGGAATAAAAGACTTGGAGGAAATCCGATCATTTTGAATAAAACAAATAAAGAGTTCATTGTTTCATAAATCACAAGTGCTTATAAAAAAATGTAATATTGAAACTTTCGGATCCAATGAGATATAAAAACTTTTATCACATCAACATAATACATAAAGTGTTCACATTAAACAAAGTTCTATGTGATACAATAATCACAATCGCAAATCAGAGATATCTTAAAGTTTGACATTTTTTTTGAAAAAAGTCCTTTGCAATAGAACAAATCACAATCGCAAATCGCAAAGGTTTTAAGTTGTCACATTTGTTTTGAAAAAATTTGATGCAATGCGATTCATTGCAATCGCATTTCGGAAGAATAATGTTACATGGACTTGTTTTATAAAATCCGATGCGATGGGCCCCATCGCAAATCACAAATCGCAAAACGAAAAGACAACCCCTTGTTCAGTCAATTGCAAAACTCTGATGCGATGCGATTTATCACAATCGCATTTCGGACGAACAAACATCATATTCATTCATGTCACAAAATCCCAATGCAATGGACCCCAGCATAATCGCAATTGCAAATCGGTGAATATCATTTGCAACTTATTTCCTTTAGAAAGAGCCGATGCGATATACCATAATCGCAATCGCAAACCGGCAGACATCATGAAATGTTATTTGTTCTCCCTTTTGAAAATCCCCAATGCAATCAATATTTAGTATTTATTTTTATTTTTTACTACGTATATGATTTATTCATCGCAATTGAAAAATTCAAAAGGGAAGTTTTATAGTCTCATTTCAAAATCACCGATCTCCAATTGTACGTCATTATTAAACAAAAAAATAAAACGAATGATTGTGATTGATTCTATTTTGAATGCGTGAGTGTGACTCTTATAGAGGGAATTTAAGTTTAAAACAAAGTTAATAAATGGAAATAAACGAATAGATATTTTCATATAGTTGTTCTCATTACTTCATTTTTACCACGTCTAAAAGCTTTTCTCATTTGCAGAACAAGAAAATTCCTAATCCTCTCATTCGCCAAGCAAGTTAACTCTTACCAGATGACAAAATGTCTAAAAGATCCAAGAAATCAAAGGCGGCTGCCGCTATAAATTTTTCTTCTATTCCCATAGTACCAAAAGAAAAACTAGTGAAAATTAAGCTGGTTATAGACACATCATGCCAGCGTCTTGGCAAAATGACTTGGGAAGATGTATATAACCTGATTGAAAGAGAAAATCCTAAGGTTACTGAGGTGAAAGAAACATTTCATGATGAAGAAGACTCAGATTATGATTCTGAGACTGCTCTTAAAGTGATCGCAAATTCATTCCTTCACCGAATTGTAGCTCGGGCAAACATATTCCCTTATTATGATATAATTCGGTGGGTGATAGGCAATGTCACCATCAAAAACAGGACATTCATTTCAGCTTCTGGAGCAATATTTGGGTCTTTCAAAGAAAAGGAAATAAAGGCAATGTACCATCTTCCTGACCCTCAAAAACTATACAACAAGGCCTTCATTAAGGATTCTACTAAAAGTAATGAGACTCAGTCGAAACCAATCAGAGAATGGAGAAAAGTTCCAGAGAAGCAAAAAAATGAATAATCAGGTATGTACTCCATGGAGTCCCTTTCGCCTCCATATTGTTATGCCACTGCAATGATGTACAGGATATTTGGAAATGATAATTCAGCTAGATTTTCAATACAAATGGTACCCTTAATCCATTCTGCTGTGAATTCTGAAATCATGGACTGGGCAGTTATCCTTTCAGATAAGATAGCCAATAGAATCCTAGAGTATAGAAAGGATAAGGACAAAGGAAACACAACCTCGTTTTACTTTTGTGCCTATATTTTAGATGCCCTATGTTTTAACTTTGAATTTCCCATTCTTGGTTGGAGATGGACCCCCAAAGATCCCGTTCCTATTCATATTTACCATAAGCTCTTACGGAAGGTGTATTTTAAAAGCCATGTTTATAGAATCTGTCACTGTTTCCTCATCCCTTTCTATCAAACCATTTTTTACCAATTTCCTCCCAGAATTTCTGAAAAAGCTAAGACTGATATATCCCAGATTGGTGACTGGTTTAGGGAAGATAAATTTACCTATGTCAGAGTTTTTGGGAGAATTTTGGAGCCCCATATTTTACCCCTGTATGTTCCCAACAAACTATTAGCACAAGAAATTTCCTACCAGTTGACAGTAGAAGGCATGTCAAGGTGTCTAAAGAATAACAAGAAATTTATGTGGCCTACTTTTCCATTTCATTGTGGAGATTATACTCTTAATAAATTCATACATGCTGAGAAGGAAGTCATCAAAATAAAGGATCTTAAGCTCTCAACAGTCCCAGGTAGGCAGTATGACCTGAGAAAAGTAGCATTTGATTTCACAACTTTAGTTTCAATTGCTCGTTTTGAGCATGAGCCCAATGAATTTGATGATTTATTTGTTTCTATTGATATATTTCCCCAAGTTTATGACTTGGCTAAATCCAAATTTTAGACTGAGGATATGAATAAATTCATGCTATTTAGAAGTCAGAGACTGCTGAAAGCTCCTCTTGACCAGTTAAGAATTATTCTGCAAGCATCTGAAAATATAGAAACAGAGAAGAAAGAAAAATAAGATGCAGCTAACAAAGCAGGAAAAGAAGCATCTACCAGCAAGGGTAATGTACAAACTGAGAAAGAAAGCATAGGAACCAAGCCTGTGGTACAGAAAGAAAATATTGGCAGCAAAACTGATGTACATATTGAGAAAGGAACTACAGTACTGTTGGAAATATGATGCAGAGTGTTGTCCTTGATGGCAACCCACTAAATGAAGATGAAGACATGCGACTGTTGACATATGTTGTCCTTGATGGCAATCCACCTGATGAAGCTATGCTTGACTTGATGGACTTAGTAAATGATGTAAATCTGATGTGATATAATGTTTGATGCTGAGTGTTGTCCTTGAAAGGCAAACCCCTTGATGAAGATGATGAAAACTTACTTGATGAAGTTGTGCTTGATAGAATATGTTCTTGATGAAGGAAATCTGATGTATCTACAGTGAGTACAGAAGGCAATGAAGAAAGGATTTCAGCATGTGCTAATTCTATGATGAAAAAGAGTATGTCTCTAGGTATACGCGGATTGGCCTAGGGGAAGTCGCGTATGCACGCGGAAAAGAATGTGCCAAGTCGAGTATGGGCTAAAGCGCTCAAAAAGTGCAAAACCAAGGGTAACCACCATGGTATTGACCCATGGTATTGGGTAATGATCCGCCTAATTGACCCCGTCCAGGTAGTTTTGGGCTCATGGTATTGTTGTGGCCCATGGTATTGAAAAAGGGGCTCATGGTGTTGAAAAAGGATAAACCTATATAAGGAGAACAAATTCATTGTGCATAATGAGTGTGGGTGCAAGATGTCTAAGCTTGAATGAATACTTCTCTCTGAAGTATATCTGAATGGAAAGGGTTACACTTGAATGATAAATCTGAATGTATGATGCACCAATGATGAAGAAGGGGATCTAGATCTGAATTGCTCTTGTATCTGCTAGATCTGATTATGGAAGGCTTAGATCTGTGATGAGGCGAGCATCTAGGCGAACATCTGTCTGAAGCAAAAGGGTTGATCTGAACTGAATATCTGATCTGATGAAGTATTCTGCTCTGTAATTATTGAAGATCTATACGCTACTTCGCCGCGGAATAAGCACGTATATACGCGGATTCAGCGAAGAGAAAGCGCGTATGCGCAATAAAATATACACTGAGGTATACGCTGGTTTGTGTGGACGGAAGCGCGTATATACGCGACATCAGTGAAGTGAAAGAGCGTATGCAAACTAGGGTTTGCTGAAACAAAGGGTATGAAATATCTGATCTGTTCTGCTATGTTTCTGCTATCTGATCTGTGTTGTTAAGTATCTGTTGGTGATGAATGTTTATGCTTAAAAGTTTGGAAAGGGTCCAGTCTGGAAATATGATGAAATGTGGCCTGCAAGTGGTGTTCTATTGAAGTTGTTGGATCCAGTGTGAAAATTGATGAAACGTGGTCCAAAGAGGTGCTGAGGGTTGTAGCCTTCAGCCAGGGGGTCGTAGCTCCCTTCCAGGTGAGGCTGGTAAACGAGATCGGGGGGTCGTAGCTCCCTTCCAGGAGAGGCTGGTAAACGAGTCAGGGGGTTGGAGCTCCCTTCCCGGAGAGGGCAGTAAGCAGTCGAGGGTTGGAGCTCCCTTCCGGAGAGGATGGGTAAACGAGCGCGGTGGGTGCACTAACGTCTTTAGTCATCTGTGACACATATGTTGTAAGATGTTTTCTCTATAATAAAATATTGAAGGGTGGCGCAAGCTGCGACGTGGTTTTCTCCCGATTTGGGTTTCCACCTAAAAAAATCCTGGTGTTCATGTGTGATCCTTTGTGTGATGGTTTATTCTGTTCTTACTGCACATGTTTACTGTTTATTGAACATCTAATGAATGAATGATGGAATAATATAAGTGAAGATTTAATGACGGATCTAGATCTCTGTGTATACGCTAGTTTCATAAAGGGGATCCGCGTATATATGCTAGTTTACTGAAGGAAAGTAGCGTATGGGTTTTAAGGAATGAAAAAGTAAAAGGTTTTGATTATGCAGTAAATACTGATTCACCCCCCCTCTCAGTATTTTTCCCAGCAATAGGACGGAAAAGGAAAGCACGGGTGTTAAGGACGGTGTGGAGACTAAGAAAACACAGACGTGAGAGAAAATCTTCGAGACGAGAAAAAATGTATATTGGTAATGAGCAGGATAATCAAATTGAAAAAGAAAAGACCATAGAAGAAAGTGGTGAGTTCTCTTGAAGTATATACGAATGGAAAGGGTTACTACATGAATGTGCATCTGAATGTATGATGCCAATGATGAAGAAGGGGATCTAGATCTTTATTGCTCTTGTATGCGCTAGTGCGTTTGATAATAACTTAGATGCGTGATGAGCGAGCATCTAGCGAACATACGTACGAAGCAAAATGGTTGATACGACTGAATGCTCCGGTCGATGAAGTATCTTTTTGCTCCATAATGATTGAAGATCTATACGCTACTTTGCCGCGGAGGAAGCGCGTATATACGCGGCTTCAGCGAAGAGAAAGCGCGTATGCGCAATAAAATATACACTGAGGTATACGCTGGTTTGTGTGGACGGAAGCGCGTATGTACGCGACATCAGTGAAGTGAAAGCGCGTATGCAAACTAGGGTTTGCTGAAACAAAGGGTATGAAATATCTGATCTGTTCTGCTATGTTTCTGCTATCTGATCTGTGTTGTTAAGTATCTGTTGGTGATGAATGTTTATGCTTAAAAGTTTGGAAAGGGTCCAGTCTGGAAATATGATGAAATATGGCCTACAAGTGGTGTTCTATTGAAGTTGATTGGATCCAGTGTGAAAATTGATGAAACGTGGTACAAGGTGGTGCTGAGGGTTGTAGCCTTCAGTCAGGGGGTCGTAGCTCCCTTCCAGGTGAGGCTGGTAAACGAGAGCAGGGGGTCGTAGCTCCCTTCCAGGAGAGGCTGGTAAACTAGTCAGGGGGTTAGAGCTCCCTTCCAGGAGAGGCTGGTAAACGAGTCAGGGGGTTGGAGCTCCCTTCCAGGAGAGGCTGGTAAACGAGCGCAGGTGGGTGCCTGCGTGCTGGTCAAGTCTGCGCCAGCACATATGTTGTAAGATGTTTTCTCTATAATAAAATATTGAAGGGTGAGCAACTGCAGCGGTGGTTTTCTCCCGATTTGGGTTTCCACCTAAAAATCCTGGTGTTCATGTGTGATGCTTTGTGTGATGGTTTATTCTGTTCTTACTGCACATGTTTACTGTTTATTGAACATCTGATGAATGAATGATGGAATAACATAAGTGAAGATTTAATGACAGATCTAGATCTCTGTGTATACGCTAGTTTCATAAAAGGGATCCGCGTATATACGCTAGTTTACTGAAGGAAAGTAGCGTATGGGTTTTAAGGAATGAAAAAGTAAAAAGATTTGATTATGCAGTAAATACTGATTCACCCCCCCCCTCAGTATTTTCCCAACAATTGGTATCAGAGCAGGTCCTTCTGCAGAAGCTTGATTGCTTGAAGGAGATCTGTCGCAATGGGAAGTATACATACAAAAGCTTTGCTGAATTTTGGTGCAAAAGTATGGGCTCTCATGAAAGAATGTGAAAAAGAAAAGGGTACCTTTGTGGATTCTCTAGAAGACAATAATCTTCTTGAAGAAAACATTCAACTCAAAGTAAGCCTAGAAGAAAAGAACATAATCATTGAGACTTTTAAAAATCAGCTTGAAGCAAGAGAAACACGCATGGAGGATCTAGAATGTGAAGTAGTAAGTCTAAGGAAGGATAATGAGAAATTGAATTCTCTCAATCTCAGATTTGCTAAAAGTTCAGAAACCTTGGATGAGATTATCAAGGTACAACGGTCTCCCTTTATAAAAACAGGTCTTGGATATACTGGGAAATCTTCTCAGACATCAGCACCAAATTCTCTAAAAGCAGCCACTGCTGGTTCTCTACATTCAGCCACTCAGCAAGGGAACAAAGGATCTTTACAGGTAAAGCAAGATCACCTCAATTCAAGAAACACTAACAGGGAGATCTTTCAAAATGGCTACAACCAACAGGTAAAGTCTAAATTTCATGATCACAAAAATTTCTACTTCAATGGTCAATGTTTCACATGTCACAACTTTGGTCATAAAGCTGTTCAATGTGTTGCATATAAAAACAGCATGACCAGAGAAGCAAGAAAGATAAGGATGAATGATGAACCAAAGAAGAACACCTATAACAATTTTTCTCCTCTTCAAAATGAAGTTGAATGTACTTATTGCAATAACTTTGGTCATGAAGAATCTGAATGCAGGAGCAAGGTCCAGCCAAAAGAGCATGTTCCCTCAAGCTCTAAAGTGTGGAAAAAGAAATAATTACCGGTTGAAAATTGTGGGATAGCGTTATTTGCAGAGGGTGAAGAGAATCAATGGTATATTGATAACGGGTGTTCAAGACACATGACAGGTGACAAAATCAAACTGCATACTTATAATGCTCTAGAGAAGGAAAAGAAAGTTACTTTTGGAAATGATACTCCTGCTGTTATTAAAGGAAAAGGGTCAGTATTTCTAAAAGAAAAGGTGAAGGCTAAAGATGTCATGTATGTGGATGGGTTAAGGCATAACCTACTGAGTGTTAGTCAAATGTGTGATCAAGGAGCAGAAGTGGTCTTCAGTTCCAAAGAATGTGTGGTTCGTGATCTTGATACAGGTAAAATCATTATAAAAGGAAAAATAAATCCAAGCAACCTGTATGTACTCAACAACATAGAACAATGTTACTTAAGCAAATCTTCAGAAAATTGGCTATGGCATCGAAGACTGGGACATCTGAGTTTCTCTCAAATCAACAAAGCAAGAAAACTTCAAGCTGTTCGTGATCTTCCCAAGATCAATCTTCCAGAAAGTACCATATGCAAATCTTTTCAATTTGGTAAGCAGACCAGAGTCCGATTTAATGCCAAAGAAGGTTCATCAAGTAAGCCTCTTGAACTCATTCATACTGACATCTGTGGACCTATGAGAAAAAAGTCATTACGTGGGGAAGAATACTATATCCTATTTATTGATGACTACTCCAGAATGTGTGAGATCGCATTTATTAAACACAAAGATGAAGCCTTTGAAAAATTTCAGAAGTTCAAAGCACTAGTAGAAAATGAATTGGATTCAAAAATCAAGTGTCTTAGATCTGATCGAGGAGGAGAATATTCATCAAATGAATTCTTTGAATTTTGTGAACAACATGGCATTAAAAGACAATTCTCTGTAGCAGGCACTCCACAACAAAATGGTGTAGCAGAAAGAATGAATAGAACAATTGTTCAAATGGCCAGAGCTATGCTTGCTGACTCTAATGTTCCTAACATGTTCTGGAGTGAAGCAGCACGTGCAGCAGTTAACATTCTCAACAAGGCTCATGTTCAGGTAAACAGTGATAAAACTCCATATGAACTCTGGTATGGCAAATCTCCCACTCTAAAGCATTTTAATGTTTTTGGAAGTAGATGCTTTATCAAAAATAATGATGAAAAACTTGGCAAGTTTGACCCTAGATCAGATGAAGGGATACTTCTTGGCTACTCATCTTCAAGCAAAGCATTCACATGTTACAATAAGAGGCTTCAAAAGGTTGTTGAATGTATTGATGTTGTTATTGACGAGTCTCCTGCAGCTCCTAAAGAAGAAAAACAAACAACAGAAGAAGATGATGATGACATATGGCCTTCTACATCAGATGGAAATGATATAGACAGTGAATCAAATGAAGAACCCGAAAATGATTTATCTGAAAAGGCTCCATCCAGATATGTTCAAAAGAATCATCCTGAATCTCAAATTTTGGGAGACAAGGAATCAGGTGTACGAACAAGGAGAACTCTTGCGGGATCTTCTAGTAATTTTGCACTTCTATCCACAATTGAACCACACAATGTCAATGAAGCTAGCAAATATGAATGTTGGAATAATGCCATGGATGAAGAAATTGAGCAAATTGAAAAGAATGACACTTGGGATTTGGTACGAAGACCTCATGATAAAAATGTCATTGGAACTAAATGGATCTTCAAGAACAAGTTAAATGAGAATGGGGATGTTGTAAGAAACAAAGCTAGACTGGTTTGCAAAGGGTATACTCAACAAGAAGGTATAGACTTTGAAGAAACTTTTGCTCCCGTAGCTAGACTTGAAGCCATAAGAATGTTTCTTGCTTTCTCAAGCTATCAACGAATCAAAGTTTATCAAATGGATGTTAAGTCTGCTTTTCTTAATGGTGATCTAGAAGAAGAAGTATATATAGAACAACCGGAAGGATTCATTTTGGGAAATGATGCAAATCTTTTTTGTAGACTTAAAAAGGCTCTGTATGGACTCAAACAAGCTCCAAGGGCTTGGTATTATCGTCTTGACAAATATCTTCATCAACAAGGATTTTCAAAGGGGTCCGCTGATAGCAACTTATACACAAAAGTTGAAAATGATAAACTATTGATTGTAGTTGTATATGTTGATGATATCATTTTTTGGAGTAACGAAGAATCTATGAGTCAAAAATTTGCTTCTGTCATGCAGCAAGAATTTGAAATGTCTTTACTTGGGGAACTAACATTCTTTCTTGGCTTGCAAGTGCATCAAACTGCAGATGGTATATTTCTATCACAAGAAAAATATCTTAAGCAAATTCTGAAGAAGTATGGCATGGAAGAATGCAAACCTGTAAGTACACCAATGATAACCGGATGCAGTCTCAGTTCTAATGATGATTCTCCCACTATGAATCAACCAGAATACAGATCGATGATTGGAAGTCTACTTTATCTCACTGGGACCAGACCAGACATTATGCATGCTGTTGGGATTGTTGGACGATTCCAAGTAAATCCAAAAGAGTCTCACCTTCAGGCCGTCAAAAGGATATTCAAATATCTACAAGGAACTCAAGACTTTGGTCTATGGTATCCAAAGGATGCTGATCTTACTCTTCATGCTTACACTGATGCAGATTGGGCTGGAAGTGTTGATGATCGGAAAAGCACTAGTGGTGGTGCATTTTACATGGGGCCCCGGTTAGTATCTTGGTTCAGCAAGAAGAAAAATTCTATTGCCTTATCAACAACTGAAGCAGAGTATGTAGCTGCCGCATCTTGTTGCACTCAACTCCTATGGATGATGCAAACCTTGCAAGATTTTCAAATCAAATGTGCAACTCCTATCTCCATTATGTGTGATAATACAAGTTCCATCAGTATCTCAAAGAATCCTGTTATGCATTCGAAGACCAAGCACATTCCCATCAAGTATCATTTCTTACGTGAACAAGTGCTTGAACAAACGGTGAAGTTGGAGTATGTTCCCTCCAAAGAACAAGTTGCTGATATCTTTACCAAACCTCTACCTCTCCGCTTCAGGAAAGCTCAATATCAGACAAGTTTTATGTTCTTTACAATAAAAGAACAAATTCATATAATTTTGAAGATAAAAGGATATTACGTGAGCTTCCTGAAACACAAGCTGCGTATATACGCGAGTTCCCCGTACGTAAAACCGCGCATGGTTGGTTGGCCGATCGGAAACAAATTTCTTCAAAGACAAACAAGAAAGGTCGCTGATATCTCTGACGTTTGTTTGCACCTCGTGGTGTTCCAGTTCTCATAAATATGTTTCTAATGTTTTGATGAAGATGCCTTGATGATTTGTTGGTGAAAGTGTTCAGGATGCACAAACTAAGGGGGAGCCTTAGTCATATTGAACGGATGCATGGATGCACTGATTCAGGGGGAGCATTAGCGTTGCTGAGTATAATGCAGTGTTGGCATTATGATGGTTCTGAAATATGTTCTCTTTCTTGAGGATTTTCTAATTGTTGGTCTTAAATGGTCATACTTGTATTTTTGATGAAAAGGTCTTGTTGAGACCCATGATGTAAAATTGTAATATTCAGTCATGTAAGGACTTGTCAAATTTGTAAACCCACTTGGTTGGGTAGCTGAGTCAAATTTTGTAAACCCACTTGGTTGGGTACTTGTGTCTCATATGTAAATCCACTTGGTTGGATATTTGATGTAAGTATGAGTCATTGGTGATAGGAAAGTCATAGAGTCATGTACTTCATTGAAAATATGTTTGAAGATTCATCATGAACTCAGGGGGAGCTTGGTCACTTCAGTATACATCAGATCTGCAGAACGCTTCTTCTACATGAGAAGAAAAGGGGGTGAGTATTTTGGTTTTGATCCGCCCATTGCCCTTGATGTCAAAGGGGGAGAGTGTGTTTTGATCCGCCCGTTGCCCTTGATGTCAAAGGGGGAGAGTGTGTTGGTTTTGATCCGCTGGTTTTGATCCGCCCTTTGCCCTTGATGTCAAAGGGGGAGAGTGACATGGTGTTTGAATGAAGAGAAGATAATGATGTCAAATATTTGGGAGAGTGACATTTTTGAGAGTGACATGGTATCTATCTGCTGTGGTAACCAAACACCATCGTGGTTGCCATCAAGTCCAAAGGGGGAGATTGTTGGAAATATGATGCAGAGTGTTGTCCTTGATGGCAACCCACTGAATGAAGATGAAGACATGCGATTGTTGACATGTGTTGTCCTTGATGGCAAACCACCTGATGAAGTTATTCTTGACTTGATGGACTTGGTAAATGATGTAAATCTGATGTGATATGATGTTTGTTGACAATATGATGCTGAGTGTTGTCCTTGAAAGGCAACCCACTTGATGAAGATGATGACAACTTACTTAATGAAGTTGTGCTTGATAGAATATGTCCTTGATGAAGGAAATCTGATGTATCTACAGTGTGAACAGAAGGCAATGAAGAAAGGAATTCAGCATGTGCTAATTCTATGATGAAAAAGAGTATGTCTCTATTTATACGCGGATTGGCCTAGGGGAAGTCGCGTATGCACGCGGAAAGGAACGTTCCAAGTCGCGTATGGGCAAAAGCGCTCAAAAGTGCAAAACCAGGGGTAACCACCATGGTATTGACCCATTGTATTGGGTAATGATCCGCCTAATTGACCCCGTCCAGGTAGTTTTGGGCTCATGGTATTGTTTTGGCCCATGGTATTGAAAAAGGGGCTCATGGTATTGAAAAAGGATAAACCTATATAAGGAGAAAAAATTCATTGTGCATAACATGAGTGTGGGTGCAAGATGTCTGAGCTTGAATGAATACTTCTCTCTGAAGTATATCTGAATGGAAAGGGTTACACTTGAATGATAAATCTAAATGTATGATGCACCAATGATGAAGAAGGGGATCTAGATCTGAATTTCTCTTGTATTTTGCTAGATCTGATTATGGAAGGCTTAGATCTGTGATGAGGCGAGCATCTAGGCGAACATCTGTCTGAAGCAAAAGGGTAGATCTGAACTGAATATCTGATCTGATGAAGTATGCTGCTCTGTTATGATTGAAGATCTATACGCTACTTCGACGCGGAGGAAGCGCGTATATACGCAGCTTCAGCGAAGAGAAAGCGCGTATGCGCAATAAAATATACACTGAGGTATACGCCGGTTTGTGTGGACGGAAGCGCGTATATACGCGAAATCAGTGAAGTAAAAGAGCGTATGCAAACTAGGGTTTGCTGAAGCAAGGGGTATGAAATATCTAAGCTGTTCTGCTGTGTTTATGCTATCTGATCTGTGTTGATATGTATCTGTTGATGATGTATGGTTGTGCTTAAAAGTATGGAAAGGGTCCAGTATGAAAATATGATGAAATGTGGCCTGCAAGTGGTGTTCTATTGAAGTTGTTGGATCCAGTGTGAAAATTGATGAAACGTGGTCCAAGGTGGTGCTGAGGGTTGTAGCCTTCATTCAGGGGGTTGTAGCTCCCTTCCAGGTGAGGCTGGTAAACGAGATCGGGGGGTCGTAGCTCCCTTCCAGGAGAGGCTGGTAAACGAGTCAGGGGGTTGGAGCTCCCTTCCAGGAGAGACTGGTAAACGAGTCAGGGGGTTGAAGCTCCCTTCCAGGAGAGGCTGGTAAACGAGCGCAGGTGGGTGCCTGCGTGCTGGTCAAGTCTGCGCCAGCACATATGTTGTAAGATGTTTTCTCTATAGTAAAATATTGAAGGCTGAGCAACTGCAGCGGTGGTTTTCTCCCGATTTGGGTTTCCACCTAAAAATCCTGGTGTTCATGTGTGATGCTGTGTGTGAGTGCTGGACTCTGCTCATCGCATATCGTTATTGAACATCCGATGAATGAATGATGGAATAATATAAGTGAAGATTTAATGACACGATCTAGATCTCTCGTGTAACACGCTGGTTTACAAGGATCTGCGTATATACGCTAAAGGTTTATCGAAGGAAAGAAGGGAGGGTTTTAGAATGAAAAAGTAAAAAGATTTGATTATGCAAGAAATAATGATTCACCCCCCCCCCCTCTCACAAGATTTTCCAATATCATGATTTTAAAAGGAAAAACAAGACAGGTGTTAAGGACAGTGTGCAGACTAAGAAAGAAAACACAGGCAGCAAGGCTAATCTTCAGACAGAAAAAGAAAATATTGGTAATGAGCCAGATAATCAAATTGAAAAAGAAAAGACCATGAAGAAAGTGGTGGATTCTACTGAAGTTATTGTTACTTCCCATTTGCTAAGTCAATATGAACAATTTTCTCAGCAAATAGGATTACAAAATAATCCTCAAGTTGACACTTTGAAAGATCAAGATATGGAAATCATCCCTAAGCATCCTACAGAAGAAATTGTGTTGAAAGTAGAAGATATTCCTCCTCTAGATATATTTTATAGTCCTAAGCATAGGGTTGTTGTCAGGAAGTAGAGGAAGAGAAAAAGAACATATCAAGAGTCTCTTTCAACATCACAAGGTGAACTGATGAACATTTTCTGGAAAAATAGTGAGGTGAATCCTTCAGAGGATCTCACCAAATTGTCACAATTTGCAGGCACCTATAGTGCAGCCACTATAGACAAAGCTTCTGAAGTCGCTCAAACGATGAAACAAAAGGACTTACAAATAGCTATGCTCGAGAAACAAGCTACAGAGAATCAACAAAATATTGTGCAGTTGGAACAGTAGTTGCAAGATGAGGAGCTCAGATCTAAACAACTGGAAGAGCAACTCCGCATTGAAAGGAAAAATATTGATCAACAAGCCTTGAACAAGTAGCAACAGTTAATTCAAGAGGTGGAAAAGTTACAAACTCTACTGCAAAATGAGAAAACCACAAAAGTTAAACAAGAGAAAATTTTCCAATCAAGATTGGGCAAATTTAAAGATTATCCTAAATTGGATCAATTTTAAGACTGAAGCTCTAGAGACAAGTAAGTTATTTTCTCAGCAATTGAATGAACTATGTCAAAAGATGGCACAAACTGAGCCCTTATGTGAAACAACATCATCTCTTATAGATGAAGGAATCAACCTCAGGCTCGAATTTGATGATGCAGATGAGAAAATTTCTGAATTTCTTTCATGGCAAGACTCAGAGTAGGGAAGGAATGAAAAATTTCCCAGGAGTGAAGAAAGACACAAAGAAATTATGTTTACTGAATGGAAAAAGCAATTGATAAAAGGAGAAAGAGCCACATCAAGAGCCAAGAATATGATGAATAATATAACACAGTTGGTTAATGATAGCTTATATGCCACCAATCTAATTTCAGATTGTATCCCAGGTAAATTACCAAAGGTAAAAGAAACTGATTCTAAGTGGAAACAAGAATTAATCGATAAGAATCAGCAAATCAACAAACTTCAAGGAATTTCGTGGGATATCATGTGGGCATATCTAATCAAGCCACACAGTCAAAAAATGGAAATTAAATGACTTTCCAACGCCATTAGTTGCATCATTCCAGAGTTTTCTAATGCCACGTATACTGGTCAGTTACATTCGAGGCTAAGTCATCTAGCAGAGGTCAAAGATATGCTCAAAATTTGCCACCTCGGCACATTGAATGCAGGGGAAAATCAATAAATCCGTTTCACTTCAATATCACAATTTTGTTTCCAGATTTCTGATGTGATAGATTGTAGTAGTAGTTTTAGTTATTTTGTTTTATTAATTTCCTATTTAAACCTCTTTCATGCATTTAGAAAGGGGTCCTGAATTTGTAATATTTTTGACTTGGATGATACATTTTTGTACTCCATTGACTATTATATTTTTATAAAGGATCACATCTGGTGGTTTATGTCAAATTACCTCTGAGAATTGCATTTTTGTACCTTAGAGTCTGTTTTACATTGAAGCACTAGATCTGGATATTGAATTGCATCAGGAAAAGTATCGAGATGAATCTGGTATTTCTATCGATTTACTGTTACTTTTCTTATGTTATGAGATATTCTCTTTAAAATTTCTATCATTTATACGTACTTGTTTTACAAATATTTATTTATACATATCATTTCTGAGTGTATAGAAATATTTCATCTTTCACAATGTATACAAATGATATATAAAATGATGAATACAATGTGTTATTATAACTCTGTTTAATTTCTTAAACAAAGTTATCATTATTTGATGCTACATATTTCAATTAAATTATAATACATTTTCATGGTTATTAATTTGATTGGAACAATCTTAAAGTTGTATTCATATTTGATACCCGGGTTAAGTTTTAGAATTATTTATCAGTTATAGATTAAATTAGATAGATTATTTCAATCATTTTAGTTCCATTTTCCACTCATCCAATCATTCCATTACCAACCCATTTAGTTATTAGGAAAATGGTCCTATAAATCCAGTGGGAGCCACCACACCAAACAGAAAAGGAGTTGTCCTAAGGTCCCGACTGGGTGGTTTTCCCCCAATGTTTGAAGCAACGATTTTTGAGGCTTCAACAGGCACACACACTTATTTTTGCCCAAGCCTACTTTATAATGTTCCTCAACCTCTTTGTTACTACATTGATATTCTTCTCACCTTTTACAGGGGGTGATTTAAAACATAAAAATGGTGCTCTTTCCCTTCTGATCATTTCCTTTTTTGCTCTTTGGGCAGCTGACATGGTGAATTTTGGTTTACCTGGACCCAATGATGCTTTCAAAACTTGTTTCGCAGATGGTTGTTTGAGTCACCATATTGCACCGTGTTTTGGCTTATTTCTATCCTTTAACTATTTTCACAACTTTTAGGCATATGCATGGTGGCAGCAACCTTTAAGAAACCTCTCTGTCCTTGCCTTGGAGATCAAACTTCCCTTTGCTTGATGGGTGGCTGAGAAACCTTTTTTTATCTTTGTTATTTCCTCTAGGCATGATGCAACCAGTTTTGAGAAACCAAATGGCCTTCATACTCAGGCATGCCACCTCCTTTGGGCTACTTCTGATTTTCTTTGTAAGTGCCTATGACATACTGATTTTTAGCTCTGTCTAATTTTCTGATGTTTGACACTTTCATAACAGTGACCTTAAGACCAGTTTGGTATCCTATTCTAAACATCAACCCTATGCTTTGATTCTTTTGACCATTTGATAGCAGTTGACTGCACTTTGAAGACTTGATCTCCCTCACTCTGATACCCTTTGCATTCTTTCCCTTTTCAGAAGTGAAGCACTTCACCTAGGAGAACCCTAGAAGTCATTTTCAACAGCCTCTTAAAACCTTCTACCATAAGCGTAGCGTTTGAACTCCCTACACATAGCACTTTTTGCAGATGGAATTGGGAGGCCTTTCCGATGTTCAAATTGCACCTGGGATAGATTTTTGGAAAGCTTGTCCCGTCCAATTTCCAAATATACCTTTTTTTCTTTGATTGGAATTGATTTGAAGTATAAAAAGTGGATTATCCCAAGACTGGTCAAAAAGTGTTGAATGATGGTGCAAAAATGCAAAGTGATGGTGCAGACCACTTTTGGATGCCTTCCTCAATTCCAAATTGAGCTCATGATAGCTCATTGTAAATATATTCAATTCTAGTTATCATTTGACTCATCAAGAAGTTAATTTGGATACTCCAACTATGAGAAAACCTAATTTTCCCAAGGTCACTCCAGGAGTGCAGAAATTCTCCCGTGACACCTTTATTTTTTACATTGCTCCCAAACCATGATACCTATGTAAAAAATGAAAATTTGTTTTCCTATTGGCCCTATGATGGAAAAAAATCTCCCTCACATTTTCCAAATTCTTCTCATTTTGGTCAGAAACATAGTTTTAAGCAAAATTGGCCCTAGGTGTGGCAAATGACTTGGCTCTTGGAATGAATTCTTGGAAAATGATGGAGGCATGATTTTTATGAGTTGTTATGGAATTTATGTTTGCTTATATGATATATCATATGGATCCTTTGCTCCTATGCCTCCTTTACATAGAAAACCCTAGCTTAGTTGGAACGGGAAATTAGGGTTTGGTGTAGGCAAAACAAGGGACTTAGGACTGCCATGTAGAGGGAGGGGAATGAAGGGGTTAAGGGTTGTATAAATTCTTGGGGAAACTTTGGGGGATAGGGATTGATGTTAGAGAGTAAGGGAAAGTGGAATTTGAAGGATTGAGTGAGGGGAAGGGGTCCAAAAGGGAAAAACACTTGCCTAGTCTCGAAAAAGTGTCAAATTGTCGCAATAGGCTAGGTTTTGTAGAAAATTGATGATTTTGAGGGATAGGAGTGATAGGAAGTGTTTATGAAGGTATATTAAGGATAGGAGGAGGTGTAAGAGCATAAGGATACAATCCTTGTTGATGATTTAACCATGGAAATCATGAAACCAAGAAAAATGCCCTCAAAAACCTTAGATGGACAATGGAGTCATAGACAAGGGATAAACAGAGTAATGAGATTATGGGTAGGAAAAAGGATGGAAATGAGAGGCACAAGCCATTTGGAGTCTATAGGAGTTACAAGGTGATCATGAAATGGCAAAATGGTAGGATAGTAAAAACTTTTCTCTAAGGATAATGAAGGCAATGAGATTTCTAAAACTCACAATGTTCATGGAATTTTGTTTTTAGAAATCTAGAACCAATAATTAGTCATCTACAGACAGTGAAAATTACTGATGACTAACAGTGACTCCACTTGGGGAGGGCAGCTCATTTTTAGGAGGTGTCCAGAACCTCAGGTCTCTAGTTTTATGAAGACCAGTGCCTCATCCATTGGGCAAATTTTCCCTTCTTTTCATTTGTTGATGCTTCTTTGAAGTTGTGATCTCAAAATATGAAAAACATGATTACTTCAATCTCATCTCTACCTACCCAACCTAATTGCCTATCATTTTTTCTTCCTTGGGTGCACTTGAACTAGCAAACCCTTGACATTTTTTCCTTTTGAGAGTAAAAAAAAACTACCTACTTGTATCCTTATTGCTTCCAAGAATGCAAATTATGCTAGTGAACTCTTTTATTCTCTACCTAGACTATTTTACTGCGAAGATTAAGTAGTTTGGCAGACTTCATTCTCTAAGATATTGACATGAAATTGAAAACATGGTTTGAATCAGGATTAGACAATCTGACTTACCATGGGTTATGGCATTAGGACAAGCTGCACACAAAATTTATTTTTGTACAAACAAAACTAGAAAAATAAGGGTTGTGATTTATCATTTTCTATGCATCCCCATCTTTCTCTTTGGTTCAGTTTTGAGCACGTGGAAGTAGTATCTTTCATTCCTAATCTATCCTTTTTGAAAAGTCAAGTTTGAATTATTTGACAAGCTCTCTTTTACTAACTTATCAACACAAAATTAAAAACATGTTCAGCCATGATTAGGCTAGATGACTGAACAAGATCTTATTTTGAACGAGTAGTGGCATTTAGGCTTGCATACTTTCAGTATTACTATTTTTTGGATATGGGGTCGTACCTCTTTTTCAAATCTGCCCTCTTTTTCCTTCTTTCTATGTTTTTGAGTTTTTTGTTTATTTATTTATTTTGGATTAGCATTCTAAGACTAAACAACTAGAAAGATGCCCATAGTACTGAGCTTATTTTCACCTATCTACACTAATCTAACTTGGAATTTTCTGTTGTTCTAGGTGATGCAATAGTTCCAGTGTAGCCAGTTGAGAAGTAACAAAAATAGGTAGACAATCCGACTGCTTGTCAGAGGGAACCATAGTATACCTTGATTATGTGTCTTCAAAATCAAGGCTACCATAGGAAGTGACAAGTTCTGATGTATTTTATTCTTGTAAAGAATCCATGCCTAGGAACTTGAGCCAATCAGGACCTCCATGTAATCTTCTACAGGATCAACAAAAACATGATGTAAACTTTCTTCTCTTAGGCCTTTCATGATTGGTTGGTTATCTGCATCACAAACATTAACTTTGAAAACCTCATCTTCAATCTGGTCTTTGAAAGCACAATCATCTTTTGCCTACAAGTCAAAGGGTAATACAATTTCTTCTTGCTTAGGGGAAGGGAGACCTTCCAAAAATTATTTAGGGTCTCGGAAATTGTATGACTGATCTTGTGAATTTAAAAGTTCAATGTCAGTTTCATATTTTTCAACCACTATCTCTAGAAAAAAATTCTTAACTTCAGGGTTTATTTTTCTTGACCTTAAAATGAGGAAGACAGCTTTTCTAAGATCATCATCAAGTTGAAGCTTTGTTAACTGATTTGAAATTTCATTATATAGAAGTTCTGCCACCAACATTGACATTTTGTTCAATCAGTCTGAAAAGGGTCACTGCATCTTTATAACCAATCTAGAGTCTTCTACCAGTGGATTCTTTAGGTCTATTGAGAATTGTGGAGTCTCCAGGTGGAAGATTTCCACTTTTCTATCCATCATCAGCAACATAAGGATTGATTTATTCATTTCCAGGGAAGTCTGTGGAAACTAGTGGGGTTAGTAGGGCTACTGGAGGCTTGTGGAGTCGCCAAGTGGATATTTTTTGCTGTTTTAAGGATGTATGTTTATGGTCTATTAGCAACCTATAAATATAGGATTCATAGTTTTGACTTGACTGATGGTAGTCTTGTAAATATGTATATACTTTTCCTTCTGCAAGTTGTATTCCCATATTTAGTAAAAAATAAAAATAAAATCAAAAAATAAAAAAAGGGTAAAAAGTCCTAAAAGAAAGATCAAAGGACTTACAAAAAATAATATACCCCAAAAGAAAAATATGAATAAAACATGAAAGTGTGCAAGTCTAAATGCCACTACTTTTACCTTTTGCAGTTGATTATGGTAGAGTGTCAATAAATGCCATAATCTGTGATGAGTTAAACAGTTTAATCTTGACTTGTCATGTTTCAATTTCACTTGTTGTAGATAGAGAATAAAGAATTGTCATATAGTTTAATCAAGACAATTCAGTAGTTAGGTAGAGAATAAGTGAATCCAACAGTTTAATCTAGATTCCTCAACGAAATAAGTGTAGAATTAGATAGTTCTATTGCTTTCAGAAAGAATAAATGTTGTAAAGGTTGCTAGCTCAAATGCACCTAATCAAAATGGAAGAAAAAATGTTAGCAGTTAAAATTGGGTAGGTAGAAGAAGGTGAGAAGCATCATTGTAAATATTATTCACCAGGGCTACAAATAACTAATTTCCCTTCCCCATAGCCATTTAGCATTCTAAACTATCAGTCAGAAAGGCTCAAGGCATTTCCTTGACTTCTGTTGGGACCAGACCCAAGGCTCTATGGCTGATTAGTTAAAAGTGTTTAAATGTCTATATTAATCCCAAAAAACACATCATTTTCCATTCATGCATTCATTTACCAGGAAAAATCATAACTAAAAACCTCATTTTTTACTTAATGATGCTCTAATCCGACTTTGATTAACTTCCTACATCTTATGAAGTATAAAACCCTCAAAATGACATTTTATCCTAAGTAGAAGTGATGAAATTATCATAAATGCAATTTTTTTCTTTGATCTTCACTTTTATTGGTTACAATTGTATGTTTTGAGTATTCACTTTTCCCTTTTCATATTAACACCTAACATATTTTATTAACTCCCTATCAATTATCCTAGTCCTATTACGATAGTTCCCTTTTATTTAATATCCCAAAAACCCATTTAATATAAGCTTTTGTGTCAAAGATATTAAGCACATGTTGAAAAACATCCCAAAGTTACCCCTTTGACACAAAATTACCCATAAAAATATTTCCCCTCTCCCCTATAGTTTTAGACCTTTGACAAATCTGAAACTATACAATAAAAATACACAAAAAAGCATTAAACATGTTTCATATATGTTTAAAAGAAAAACAAAAATTCCCGAATTTTAACTTAAACCAACCTTCGCAAAACCCATCCCCCTGTTTAATATATCCCCTTTTTTTATTACCCTTAACCCCAAGGTTAAAACCTTAACATTTTTCATTTTCCTGATACATATCACTTGACCATAGACTAAACCGTGGTTAAACACTTTATAACCTGCCCCATTCATTTTATTTTATGTATAAACTTACTTTATGCATAAAAATCCGTCTATTAACCCAGAACCCTCTCATTTATTCCTGACCCTCCGATCATATTAACCCCTTTCATCCAACGATCCCAAATAAACCTGATGAATCCTTCCCATCCCTACCAGTTCCTATTGGGTTAATTCTAAGCCATCAATCTCCACTTACCGAATCAACAGTACAGATTATAGTACCTGGTCCCATCTTATTTCCTCGCATCTTCCCGACGCATTTTAGCCGTTCGCTTCACTCCACCAAATCTGACGGCGTAGATCCCATATCGCATTTCTAAAGTGATTGGGCGAAGTTGCCAAAAAAATTTGGCTATTTTATGAAACCACAGCCCACTATGTGTCCTAATTTCACTACATCACATTGTAAAAGCTAAAAACAATTTACTGCTCGAAAGCAATGCAATAACCACCACTGGTTTTTGCTTTCAAACGAAAAAACCACTCCCGCCATTAATTTCGACCTATAATAAATGTTATGTGTGTTGATAAAACTTAAGGTTTAAACCTTAGTTTTTATTATTTTCATATCATTTGCACCTTCGACCTTTAGAAACTACTCACAGACACCATTGCTGAGCCTCCCTGACCAATTTTCCTAGAAAGCCCTATTTTCGACTGTGAACCTTTTTAAAATTCAATTTCCTCAATTTTCACATTTTAAAGATTAAATTCAAGGATTTGAACAACTAAAACCTCTGAATTACCTTGATATTCCCTATTTTCAATCAAACCCATTTAGAAAACCTAATTAAGAAAAAAAGCCCAAAAGAATCCATCTTTAGCCTAAATTGCTCAGTTTCATCTCTGTTAAAGTGAATAACTCCTGCAAATAGTCTAATCTTGCAGTAGCTACCCAAAATTCCTAAAAAACAGAGTTAAACCTCCACATAATGATCTCATTCCACAAGTCTTTCAAAAAATCCTTCAATCACCTCCCCGTAGACCTGGATTTCATTAACAAATTGTTTGATTTTTGCAGGTTATTATCAGAATAAGAAATTGGGCCAACAGTTTCAATACTAGTTGACAAAATTGTTTGCTCCAAATTCTCAGATTTTAACTCAATATATTCATTCAACAAACAAATTGTATACAAAGAAAGAACAAAATCAAGTTAGAGAGAGATCAGAATGATGGAATTTTCATAGTGAATGGTAAAAGTGAAATCAGAATTCACAATGACATTGAAAACATAACAGTTAAAGAGTATCAGTGGTTAAATTGTATCGGGTAAAAGTTAGAGTGAAAGTTAAAACAAAGTTACAGAGCAGCCAAAGGTATATAGTAAAAGTAAATACAAAGGCATTAAAATGGTAAAAAGATATGAAAATACTCTCACCAATAATGAATTTTATCTAAAGTGAAAGTAAAATAGTTAAAAGAACAAAAAGGTGAAAATATGAAAAAGAGAGCAAGAAGGGACATTTTTTGCACAAATTTCCTGTTTAAGTCATTGTTTTTCAAACCATATTGTGACCAATCCAAGATGAATATTGCAAAACTGAAGGATTTTTATGTTCTTAAGAGGGCCATCTACAAAAACCTCTCTCGCGTTTCTAACAGCCATTATGGATTGGGAAATATTAAACAATATTGGAGAGCACTTTTTGCATAAAATTCCTGTCAAGTCATAAATTTACACAGAATATTGTGGCCAGTCATAAATACATTATACAAAAATGAAGGAGGTTTGTGTTCCTAAGTGACCCAGCTAAAGAAACCTATCTCACGTTTTTCACAATTATTTCAGAATGAGAGATACATGCACATCTTTACAGGTTATTTTTCAGACTCTGTAAACTCTATTTTACACATATGTTTGCAGAGCCTATTGTGAAAATATGGAGAGGAATTTTAGGAAACTGAAAGAGGTTTATCTCACTCACATATTTATCTACAATAACCTCTTTCATGTTTTACATATCTATTTTGGATTGAGAAATACAAATATATAATTGGACCCCAATTTTGTAGAATTGCTGGAGTAGAATGCACAAAGAAAGGAAGCAGTTAGTGACTTGGATGCCTCATCATCAACTAAGAGTTGGATCAAATTCGAATTCTCCTCTTATTTATCACCTATCCATAAAAAATATTTCCAAATAGATGCATTAGTCTTGAGTGTCCTTTACTTAAGTTCTGTTTATGTAAAACAGTTAGAGATATTTGTGAACCAATCTTGATATTTTTTCAAGAAATTTTAGTTTAGAATTTGTATAAATACTTCACTCTTTGAAGTATTTTGTGTGGAATAAAATTATCAAGACTACTATAGACTTTTTTTTGAAACATTGGGATTTTATGTGAGTTAAGTAAAAGCAGTAGGCTAGAAACTGAAGCAAATAGACATCATTACTAATGATCCTCATGTTGATCAGATGAGTATTGTATCTTTCAGTTTTCATTGTTTATTTATTTAAGTTTCAGTCATACATCTTGTGTTATTTTCCATATTAAATGAATAAATAGGAAAGGTATTACAGAATCAGTGTAAAATGCTCTCTTTTTTTACTAGAATCTGAGGATTATAGGCTAGGATTTGAAAATTCCATCATGCAGGTCAAAGAACAGTATGAAATTAGAAGCAAAAAGAGCCTAGACACTTCCAAACCAAAGGCTTCTAAGGTTACCATCAAGAAAAGGCCTGAGAAAACTTCTAAACTAACTGCTGAAAGTAGCAAAGCAGTAGCTGAGAGTTCTGGGAAGGACAAAGGAAAAGACAACCAAATCACTGATAAATAAGGTCAACCAACTAGCAACACTAGCACTGTAGTTAGTGCTCCTGATAAAATAGTCCCTAACACTGTACATAGTGAGAAGCTGCACATTAATTCAGCCACTAAGATAGTGGATAATAAAACAAAGTTAAGCATCACAAAGGGTCAATCCCTCTTCAATTTGGAGAGTGAGATTGCCAAAATTAAAATCTCTGTCCCACTCTCAGAGTTGGCCACTCAGGATGTATATAAAGGCCAAATTTTGAAAGCTTTAAATCTAGGGGAAAATAGTGACACTGTCAATCTGAGTGATGATCAACCAGCCCTTCTGTTTGGTCCAAAGATAGAGGGGAAGTTTCAAGAAGGGGTAGTACCTCCTTTTTATATCAGTCTCAATATCCATGAAAAGATCCTTCACAACGCGATGCATGACTCTGGGGCATCACACAATTTAATGCCTAAGGTAGTTATGGAGCGGTTAGGCCTAGAGATAACTCGTCCTTATAAAGATCTATATTCATTTGACTCTAGTAGGGTAAAGTGCCTTGGCCTAATCAAGGACCTGTGTGTGAACTTGACCCAAATTCCAGCAAAATGTACGGTTATGGATGTTGTAGTGGCATATGTGCCACCTAAGGTCTGCAAATTCAAATGCACCTTGAAGAAAACATGTTAGGACTGTAGGATGGGTAGGTATATTTTTTGGGGAATGCTTTCTGCTGATTAATATACATAATGTTTGCAACAGCTAAATTCCAAGAAGAGAAGATGGTTCAAGGATCGGGCATCTGGCCTACTTCAAAGATTACTTTCTGAATTCTTGGCACCTTCAAGAAGGTGCCATCCCCATGTGGAGCCACTGTTAGCAACAATTTTTTCATGGCCTCACATGTTTCTCTACCTAATCTAATATCTGATGGGATTAAATTGTCCAGCAGATTTCTTCTCTACATTCTACAACAGAAATTCAAAACAGTCAAACTAGGATTAGATAGTCTAGTTTGCTATGGATCCAAGGCATAAAGACAGTTGCACATGGACTGAAATTGCGAAAAATTGAAAACAAAATCTTGAAGGCTTGAAATCTGAAACTTTGAAGCATCCTTCTTTTCTTAGTGACTCAAGTTTTGAGCTTGTTAGAGTCACCTTCTTCTTCATTTCAGCTCTAGTTTTGGGCTTGTTAGAGCTGATTCTTCTTTCTTCTTTGCTCGTTCATATTTTGGGCATGTTAGAACCGGTTGTCTTTACTTCCTTTGCCTCAGGTTTTGATCGTGTTAGATCCATTCTTTGCACTTCAGAGGTTCATGTTTTGAGCATGTTTGAAACTTCCTTTTTCTCTGTTTTTAGAAACATTTTCTCTTTTTCTTGAAAAAATAACACAACAATGGTATTTACAATGGGAATGAAAACTGGAAATTGGAAATCAGCAATAGTAGTGTTTGAGCATCCTGCCAATGACAGGACCCCAAAACAGCTTTGTACCATCTAGCTCTTGCAGAAAAAAGGCATTTGGACCAATAGTGGCCTGGATGATGTAAGGACCCTGCCACAAACTGTCAAACTTTCCATGCTTTCCTCTGTCTTCCCTCCTAGAGTCCCACTTCAGAACTTTATCTCCAATTTTGAAATCATAGGCCTTGGTTCTCTTATCAAACAAATTCTTCATATTTTCCTAAAATTTCAGGGTTCTGTTATAGACCTCTTCCCTTGTTTGTTGGAGATGAATCGTTTGATTTATCCTCCTTACCATACTGTCTTCTTTTGTCTGAATCTCTTGGACTAGTTTAATCATCGGTACCCCAAGGCTAGTAGGAAACACTGCCTCTGTTCCATAGACAAGCTAATATGGTGACATGCCAATGGATTTCTTTGTTGTAATATTGTCAGCCCACAAATCATGCACTAACTTGTTATGCCATGACTTCTTATTCTCTTCAAGCAGTTTTTTGATGATGATCACCAAGCTCTTGTTTGATGATTCAGCTAACCCATTACCTTGTGGATAATAAGCAGTTGAATGACCGAGTGCTATCTGATACCTGTGACAAAACTCAATCATTTTCTTGGATCCAAAAGCAGCAGCGTTATCAATTATTATTTTTCTTGGGCAGCCAAACTGAGAGAGGATGTGGTCTTCTAGGAACCTAATGATGACAGAATCTGTGGCATTCCTAGAAGGTATGGCCTCTATCCATTTTTTGAAGTAGTCTGTGGCTGTAAGGATCCACTTGTGTTGAGAAGAAGAAGCAGGGTGTATTTCCCCAAGGAAATCTAGGCCCCATTGCAAAAAGGGACCCTCAACATAAATGGGTTGTAAAGGTAATGGGAGGAGCTTTCTTTTGCCCTAAAAAATCTAGCATTTATGGCAGGCGATTATCATTTTATGGATGTCATTGAAAAGTGTAGGCCAATAATAGTTGGCTCTAAGTATTTTGTTAGCAGTGGATTTCTAGTTCAAGTGGCCCCCACACTCTCCTGCATGGAACTCCTATTTGATCTTCTCTGCTTCATTTTCAAGCAAACATTTAAGTAATAAGCCATTTGTATTTTTCCAGTATAAACATTCATTCAGAATGCAATAGTTTCTGGCTTTTAGCTTTAGGAATTTGGCCTTAGTTTTCAATAGTTCAGGAGGGGAATTGAGGTTTGTGAGCACATACAGGATATCAAAATACCAAGGAGAGTTTTGAAATTGTTCCTCAACTGTAGAATCAGGCAGTCCTTCTTGCTCACCCAAGGCATCTACCATGTTAATGTAAAGGGCTTGTAGATTTGATTCAGCCATTAATGGAGCTAAGCCCTGACCTTTGATCAGTTTTGTGGGTTTTATTTCCAATTCATACTCCAATATTACAGAAATCCATTTTCCCCTCTTTCCATCAGGATCTTGGGACAAAATGTCTTTAACCACTATGTTAGGCATGTAGGCTATGGTGTGAGAATGCAGTATATACACTCAGAAGTATTTCCAGGCCTTTACCAAAGCATAGGCCTGTTTTTCCATTATGTTATATTTCAAGGGTGCATCCCTTAGAGCTTTGCTGAAGAAAGCAATGGGATTTTCCATTCCCTCGGGACTTTTCTGCAGCAGAACTGCAGCCACTGTATGCTCAGAGGCAAATGAAAATATCAGGAAATCTGGGCTGATCAGGACAGGAGCCCAAATGAGTGCAAGTTTAACCGATTAAAAATATTTTTTAGCCTCAACAGTCCATTTAATTCCTACACCTTTCTTCAGCATGTTAGTTATATTCCTGAGGTGCTCAGCTAAGTTGGGAATAAACCTCCTTAAGAAGTTAATTTTCCCAATAAAGGACTGTAACTCTTTAATGTTTCTTGGGTGTGTGATCTGTAGTATTCCCTCAACTCTCTGTGGGTCTATCATAATTCCCCTCTTAGATATGATATGGCTGAGAAGCTTTCCTTCCTGCAACCCGAATACAGTCCTTTTGGGTTTTAATGACAGACCGAACTTCCTACACTTTTCAAAAACCTTTCTCAAATGTTTTAGGTGCTCCTCATCAGTCTTGGAATAGACTGTTATGTCATCCAGATAGATGATGATGAAGTGCCCTATTTCGTCTGAAAAAGCTATGTCCATTGCTGGTTGGAAGGTCACACCAGCGTTCATCAGTCCAAAATGCATTTTTATGTACATAAAAGTGCCCCATGGAGTGGTTAAAGCAGTCTTGAGTTGGTCTTCTGGGAGTAATAACACTTGGTTATAGCCTAAGAAACCGTCTAACAGGGAGATCCGCTTTGAGCCAACTACCCTCTGAAGAATGTGTTCCATCCTTAGCAAATGGTAATTGTCCTTAAGTGAGGCTCTGTTAAGGTTCCTGAAATCAATGCACAGTCTGATCTCACCCATATTTTTCCTCACAACTACTAAGTTAGAGACACAATCAGAGAACCTCACAGGAACTATTATTCCTGCTTCGTACATCCTTTTTATCTCCTTTTCAACTGCAGGCAATTGTTTTGGGTTAATTCTGTGAAGTTTCTATCTGAAGGGTTTATGGTTTTCTCTCAAAGCTATCTTGTGTTGTATAATGTTTGTGTCATAAGCCTTAAAGTCCTCATAGCTCCAGGCAAACACATCGATGAACTCTTTGAATAAGTTGATATATTTCTTTTTCATGTCTGCGGGAAGGGACTTGCCAACTTAATTATCTTAGGCTTATCTTCTGTGCCTATGTTGCATTCCTCGACATCAGAGTCTGAGTGTTCAACAATGGGATTTTTCGCTACATCGTCAAAGTCAAAAAGGTCATCTAAAGGTGCCAGTCCCTTGGGTATATTCTTATCTTTCGATTGCATCACCTCTACTTCCTCTTTACATGCGTTCTCATATTATTTGGTTAGATTTCCAAGTTGTTCAGTTAACACGTTTATTTCAATGTTACGGGGTGATTCTTCCTTGTCTGAGGGCTCTTCACTTAGGCAGCTATCATTGGACTTAGAGTCTGAATCGGAAAATTAAAACTCATTCCTGCCTATCAGGAAATTCTCAATCTGCTTATCGCCCTCAAAGACCTGCCAATATTTTTCATTATCTAGCACTGCAGGTCTGAACTTTGTCTGAATGATGATTCATTGTTCACTGGGAGGCTCATGGTATGAACTAGCTATACAAGCTAATCTGTTTGCAATTATGTTCTGAATCCTAGGGACAAACACCAGTTCGTATTCCACAAAGGTTTTCAAAAAATCCATGGCATCATTCCTATACGCTCTCAACCTAGGGTGTTTAGCTGTATACTCACCGTTCACTTGTTTAATGATTAGCTCAAAGTCCCCATGTACAGCTATCCTACGGGCTCCTAGTTTTTTCAATAGGTTCAAGCCAAGGATGAGAGCCTCATACTCTGCGATATTGTTTGTGCACTTGAAGCTCAGATTGAAGGCATGACACTTGGCATAGTCACTCTCAGTGTTATGTAACCACACTCCTGCCCTTGCAGTCCTTCTAGTGCAGGACCCATCGAAGTTCATTTCGCATAAGGGATCGTTTTCGTGTTTATCATTGTTTTCTTCCCTAATGTGGGTTTCACTGATCTGTTGTGTATGTGGTTCAGAGAGATGACTAGCCAGCTGTTTGCATTATGTTTCTTGTTCATTCTGGGTTTCCATTTCAGTGCATTGTCCAGAGGATTTTTCTTCATTTTCCTCCAAGTCCAGAGTGGCCATTATGTAAAAATCTATGGGCGCTGTCTCATGGTTTGTATCTCTATTTTCTAGTTCTGGCTCTTCTAAGGATTCATCATTACAAAGGATAAAGGAGTCCAGATCTGTGTGTACAGAGTACAGAGGAGGATTTTCAGGCTTTTCGGGGCTTCTGACTAGGAATTTCATTTGTGCCTCTCTATACAGTCTCCTAAGCTGGCTAAAGACAGGGATTGTGGCATATGCCCCATCCATCTGCATTGTACCCTGTAGCTTGGCTCCCCATGAACTTGATTATAGTATACCATACTTAGGTGGCACATCTACCACTACAACTTCCATAACCATACATTTTGCTGGAATCTGGGTCAAGTTCACACACAGGTCCTTGATTAGGCCAAGGCACTTTACCCTACTAGAGTCAAATGAATATAGATCTTTATAAGGACGAGTTATGTCTAGGCCTAACCGCTCCATAACTACCTTAGGCATTAAGTTGTGTGATTCCCCGGAGTCATGCATCGCATTGTGAAGGATATTGTCATGGATATTGAGACTGATATAAAAAGGAGGTACTACCCCTTCCTAAAACTTCCCCTCTATCTTTGGACCAAATAGAAGGGCTGGTTGATCATCGCTCAGATTGACAGTGTCATTGTTTTCCCCTATATTTAAAGCTTTCAAAATTTAGCCTTTATATACATCCTGAGTGGCCAACTCCGAGAGTGGGACAAAGATTTTAATTTTAGCAATATCACTCTCCAAATTGAAGAGGGATTGACCCTTTGTGATGCTTAAATCTGTTTTATTAGCCACTATCTTAGTGGCTGAATCAGTGTGTAGCATCTCACTATGTATAGTGTTAGGGATTGTTTTATCAGGAGCACTAACTGTAGTGCTAGTGTTGCTAGTTGGTTGACCTTGTTTATCAGTGATTTGGTTGTCTTTTCCTTTGTCCTTCCCAGAAATCTCAGCTGCTGATTTGCTACTTTCAAAAATCACTTTAGAAGTTTTCTCAGGCCTTTTCTTGATGGTAACCTCAGAAGCCTTTGGTTTGGAAGTGTCTAGGCTCTTTTTTCTTCTAAGTTCATACTGTTCTCTAACCTGCATGATGGAATTTTCAAATCCTAGCCTGTAATCCTCAGATTCTAATCTTTCCTCATCCCAATATGAGGGTGAGGGTTGATCTTCTTCTGTGGAGCGGTTGTGGATTGAGCTATCTGTCTCAAACATATTTAATGCAGTCTCCTCAGACTCTTCTATGATTCCCTCATCTTCGTCAAGAAATTTCTCTTGAAATGGGGGAATAACTTGTTGATCCGAGTCTCTTTGTCTATTGGGAGGGGTATTGTTTCTCCTAAAGTTCTGGTTCTGGTTTTCGTTTCTGTTTTGGTTACTGACTATGACAACCATTTTTTCCATCATTTGTTGTAGTCTTTCCACTTTTTTAGATAGACGGTCATAATTGGGGTCAGATGTGGAAGCTACGGTGTCATCTCTATATGTTACCCTTTTCTCAGCCCTCATTCTGGCTTTCCTCTCAATCAGGTTAGCCTCAACACTCACTTCTCCCTTTTGCATATCTTCTAGTGTGTTGTAATCTCTCTCCCTAAGCTGGTAGGCCATATTGGCATCAAAGCCTTTAGGATATTTCACTAGAGCCATACCTTGGGGAGGTTTCATGTGTGGAGGAAGAGCGTTGTAAACGCTGTTAAACCTTGTAGAATAGTCATGGACACTCTCTCCTACGTTTCTTTTATGGTCCTTGTATTCTGCCAAGATTTGGAGAGGGTTGGTCTTAACTTCCCATTTGTTTATGAAGGCTTGATATAAGGAGGGAATATCATGGATGGTATTAGGAGGCAGGGCCTTAAACCATTTCTTCACATCACCTCCTAAACTCTGTGCAAATATTCTCATCTTGACTGTCTCATCATCTATTTCCATATAGTCAAATGAATCCTCCATCCTATCTACATGGTTTTGCGCTGTTGTAGACTGCTTTGCAATGAAATGGGGGATCTTTGATTGATAATCATTGGGTAAGGGCACTAGAGGCTGAGGTAACACCAAAGGTGCATACCAGGCTGCCATGATGATGTTCTGAGGAGGTAAAGGGTTGGCTTGAGCAGCAGGTTTGTGGATGGCAGGGATATTAGGACCAGCACAAGTATGTTGAGAAGATTTAAGATGGCAGAGCCCCAAGTTTTGAATGAAATTAATATCCGGAGGTGTAGACGGGGGAGTCTCTCTATCCCTAATGTCCTGAGCACTGTGAGATGGTGAACCAGGAAGCTCAAGGTCTGACTGGTCTAGGTTACTGACTGACCTAGTTCTCGGTAAACTGCTTGGTAGGGCTAGGTCAAAATGAATGTCTGATAGAGCTTTGAAGTCTTCGGGTGCAAAGTTATCTCTATGGGTGTGTCGGGAAATAGTTGTTCCTTTTGGTGTAGGAGATTTCCTAATGATGCTCTCAGGGTTGTCAACTATTTTGGGTGGGTTTGGGTCAAGATAAGCTCTTCTATGATGCTTCTTGAAGCCAGAATGCTGCCTTCAAACAAAGCAGCTTAACCCTACTTGTTACTTCTAATATGAATGATGTTGTTATGGAGGCTTGCCTCCCAGTGGAGTCTTATGAAAACCAAGATAATCAGCAAGCCTATTGATCACCAGTGGAGTCTTTTAACCGTTGAAAAACTGTGGAGTCGCCAGGTGGAAGGTTTAGAATGTTTCAATAAGGTATACTATCCACTACAGTTATTAACCACCAAACTAACCAGAGATTTTGGTTTCTGAGGTCGTAGTGATGCAATGAGATGGAAAACACTCAGAAATTCCCTAGTGGAGTGGCCATTATGTTGGGAGACAACAATGGGACACAAGACCAATGTTAGCAGTTAAGGACTCTCGGATTTTTTCCCCAGCGGAGTCGTCGTTATGTTGGGATTCCCATGTTTTGGCAAGTTTGGAAATACCAAAAGATGAGACAACATCAGAACCACTTTCAGACCTCAGGATCTAGCCCTCTTGGGTCCAGAGAGGGATCTCTCTATTTAGGCAAAGGTTTTATGTCTTTGAAGCTCTGTGTTAAGATGTTAGGCTAGTTATAGGCACGGGTTTGTTTGTTTGATTTTTTGTTTGGTTGTTGGGAATCAAGAAGGAAGGGTTCAGTATAAGACAAGGATGAGCAAAGAGGATTTTAGGCAAAAGAGAGATAACTCAGAGAACACTCGAGACCATTGGGAAATGGAGTCAGGAAAGGGTTTACTTGCTATTCAATATGCAGGCTTTCAGTTGGGCTAGTCATCTAAAGCATTGGATCTTAAAGATGATAGTGTGATATGAAATGGTGAAAGATAAGGTGAAAGGCAAGGAAACCTCCAGGATGACCACTTAGGAATCGGGTCCAGGGACAGGGCATGCCATTAGACACCTATGATCCAACTCCTAAAAGGTTAACTCTTCAGACAAAAGAAACATAAAAGATTTAAACGCAAAGGTGAAAGGCCTGAGATCAGAGAGAGACTTTGAACTCTCAATGCTTCGGCATCCAGCTTAAGGGAACTTAGAAAGGTTCAATTAATTGAAAAGGACCCTAGTGAGACAGAGACAATGTTCTAAACTCCCAGTATCCCAATTCATTCAATTAAAGCCTAACAAGAACATCTAAGAAAATATTCATTAATTCATACATCAGCTAGCAGTAAATATTAGCCACTACACTGGTTAAATCAGCTTGAATCAATGCTCAGATAACACAATCAATAGAAAAAATAGAAGGTAGGGAGAGTAGAAACATAGGGTACCAAGCAAGGGTAAATCCTATGCCAGATTTCTGATGCGTACCAGAAGAAATGAATTGTGATGAACTACAAAGGAAAACAAAGACAAAGATAGAAAAACATCACCACTACTTTAAATCAGGATCCAAATAAATGTGCTTGTCCTATTAAATAGCAACACCAGTCATGTACAACATTGCCAACATCTTGATATTCAGTCTGAAAACATCTTCCTCAACCTATCTCACAACTTTACACAGAGAACTATGTCTCAAGAGAAACAGCTTACAATTCACTGATATTCAATCAACAACCCTTACTATGAGTTTCTTCATGAGTTTTATAGCTGAAAGAGAGGTAGAGGAGGTAGATGAAACACTAAATGAAACATTAAAAATAGAGTAGAAGTGGGCTGAAACCCATTCTATTTTAATATCAGAGCATTAATTTTCAGTACTCTTTTGGGAGAAAGAGTGGTCTTCGACAGGCTGAAATTTACTCCTGGTATGTTCTTGATGTACTTTGTTGTAGTACCTCTGCAATACTCTGGTGAATAAAAAAAAAGGCAGATAAGTGACTATGAGGTCTACCATACCACGTAACTAATGCTCTGGTAGCATTAGGACTGTTGTCAGGGAGGAAAAATTCTCATGGACATAATGTAGATTAAAACAGTATGAGTACTGTGTCCTTTCTCAGGAGGAGACATTCTGCTAATGTGAAACCTTGATGATATAGTTTTCTGCGCATTGGATCTTATTATGCCTTCTGTGTGAGTCATGAGGTCTTCAATCTGGTATTTTTCCTTTAAAAAAATGAATTAAGGCTAAACGTCTTCAATAATGTGCATTAGAAATCCTTAACTCTGTACTGATACTCTCTGTCACTTCATGATTGTCTCTGCCTGTGAGATCTGAGCTTTGATGGCGCTGGAAAGGTTTCACACAGTTAAACCCTATACCTTTAATGAAAATTACGCTCTAGCACCCTCCCAGGCTCTTCTCTGTACTTTTAGGCTCTAAAAGAAAGAAAAAAAGAAAAAACTTCATCTGCGCTCTACGCCACTATAACAATGACTGTGAGAAATGGTGGTGTTCACCGCCTATACACCTGCAAAATGCACAAGTCTGTTAAGAAATCCATGCAGGGGAGTCAGATGTTGTAGAGGACTGTGAGAATGGCAGCGCAACATGATGAGAATGGTGAATGCAAATGGCAAATGGATCGTCCGATCATAACTGGAGGTGATGATCGACAGTGGATATGGACTAATGACATGACTCATAAAGGTTGGACGAAATGAAATGATCTTTAATGAAATCATTAAAATTTAAATGTTAGGGCGGAATGATCTAATTTTTAATGCAAAACATAGGTTTCAGACCTTGGAATGCAATACACGGAAAATGCATGAAAATGCGATGAAAAAAATATGGAATGAGTTTGAATGGTGGGACTTGGCCATGGGTGGAGGGCGATTTGATATGAACCGTCGGATCCCAATAGATCAACGGTTGCAATTTAATCGCATCGAAGCAGAGCGGGGCCGAAACTCCAACGGAGAAACATGAATGAATGAGGTGGCGCAATGATGACCGTCGATCTCGTTTGAACGGACGGTCACGATTGGATCGGAGGATCGATATCGGGGGAGGCTGCGGGGGACGCATTTGAGAACTTGCGATTGCGATTGGAGTGACGCTGCGATTGAGCACCAGCCGTCTGATCTTGAACAAGAAAAACGGCGGGGATTCAATCAGTGGGGAGACAGACGGGGTAAAGGGGTGGAGCGGGAGAAATAAGGGTCGTCGGATCTAAGGGAATGAATGGTGGAGATTACAATCAGAGGATCGCAATCGGGGAGGGCAGCAGGCAGCACGGTTTTAAAGTTGCAATTGCGACCGACGACGGTGCGATGATCATTCCCGAGACCAACAGAACCATTACACGATCGCATCGGGGATTTTGTTTACAAAGGAAAAAAGCATTCTACTCCAATCCTCCGATGTGATAAGTGCCTCACAGGCTAGTGCTTGGCCTTAGCGCTCAGGGCATATGGGGAAGTGGTTGAGGGGCTGGCCGAAAAGGGGCTAAGCCATCATATATGGAAAAGAGTGATTTTTAGCCAAAAAGGAGGGTTTTAAAGGCTAAAAGAGGAATTCGATGGAGGTAAAAAGGAGTTTAAACTCAAATGAAAGGGCTTCACTTGGTTTTAAGGATGAAATGGGCATTTTGGAAGACTTAGGAGGGATTTTGGGAGTCCAAAGGGGAAATTTTAAAAAAGGGAAAAAAGGTTAATATAGGAAGTTTTGCAGGGATACAAGGGGCAAATGAAGGCCTTTCAAAGCACAATTTTTTTCCAGACAATGAGACCTTTTGGATCGGAACAATAGTGAAGATATTTTTAAAGGAAATGGCCGCACAAAGGCTTCAAGGAGGAGATATTTTCATAGAAAATGTATCTCTTGAAGGCTCACATCAATTTATCCACCTATTTGCTTGACAAAAAATTCATAGGTGACTAACAGATAACACTCCTATTTAACAAAATAATGAATTTCAAATAGAATGCAATCAAACTAATCCAGATCTATCAAGATTGCCAGAAAGAAAATCTACTGATCTAATGTATGTGATTGAGGACATTCCTTTTTTTGAGGATTTGCCTAAGTATGATTGGTATGATGATAATTATGTTCTTCAAATTCAAGATAACTTCATAGAACAAACACTAGCTAGTTTGAAGGATGAGATATTAGATTTTCAATTTGATGAGGATTTTCTAAAAGTTCTCTTTCTTATTTTTAAATCAAGAAAATGTTCTCCTCAAGTTAAAAAATGGCTTCTTGATATAATTTCTGAAAATTATGAAACTGAAATCAAACTTTTTCATTCTCAAATTCAGTCAGACAATTTCCAAAATCCTAAAAAATTCTTTGAAAATCTTCCTTCTCCAAAGCAAGAAGAAATTGTAATACCTTTTGACTTGCATATTGAAGATAATTATTGTTCCAAACACAAGACTAAAGAAATAGTTTCATAGTCTAATATTCAATTCAACTGAACAATTAGTCATTGAAGGCCTAAAAGTAAATAACATACATCATGCTTTTATTGATCCTATATCAGATTATATGGAGAATCTTTTTAGCCCAAATCTGCAAACATGTTTTCTCTATAAGGATCAAATACATCAAAAGTGGCGTTTACATGTCATATCATTTATTATAAAGGCACATGATCATAATATACTTCCAATTTTGGTCACAAGCAATCAAGTTATCAATTTAATTTTACAGCTACTTGATTGGCTTCATTGGCATTTTTGTATTACCCGATTCAATAAGATTTTTAGTAGATTAGAGTAGGTAGACGAGTGCCAATAAGCTCATAATTTTTAGAATTTTTTTTTTAGTTTTTAATTTTCAGCTAGTTTTTCATTAAGATTTAAAGCCAAGGATGAGGTCCTAAAGATGTTTAAGATCTATAAGGTGGTTTGAAAATTGTTTTTTTAGTTTCAGATCAGATTTTAGTTTGCAGAAGACAGAAGACACTTACTAAGATCATCAAAGGTCAAATATGAAGGCTACTGATCTCAAAGTTCTTGACATTTCACCAGGAAATGCCATCCCCAAGTGAAGTTGATGTTAGCAACCTATAAATATAGGATTCATAATTTTGACTTGACTGATGGAAGTCTTGTAAATATGTATATACTTTGCCTTCTACAAGTTTTATTCCCATATTTAGTAAAAAATAAAAAATCAAAATCAAAAAATAAAAAAAGGGTAAAAAATCCTAAAAGAAAGATCAAAGGACTTACAAAAAATAATATACCCAAAAATAAAAATATGAATAAAACATGAAAGTGTGCAAGTCTAAATGCCACTACTTTTACCTTTTGCAGTTGACTATGGCAGAGTGTCAATAAATGCCATAATATGTGATGAGTTAAACAGTTTAATCTTGAATTGTCATGTTTCAATTTCACTTGTTGTAGATAGAGAATAAAGAATTGTCATACAATTTAATCAAGACAATTCAGTAGTTAGGTAGATAATAAATGAATCCAACAGTTTAATCTAGATTCCTGGATGAAATAAATGTAGAATTAGATAGTTTTATTGCTTTCAGAAACAATAAATATTGTAAATATTGCTAGCTCAAATGCACCTAATCAAAATGGAAGAAAAAATGTTAGCAATTAAAATTGGGTAGATAGAAGAAGGTGAGAAGCATCATTGTAAATATTATTCACCAGGGCTACAAATAACTAATTTCCCTTCCCCACAGCCATTTAGCATTCTAAACTATCAGTCAGAAAGGCTCAAGGCATTTCCTTGACTTCTGTTGGGACCAGACCCAAGGCTCTATGTCTGATTAGTTAAAAGTGTTTAAATGTCTATATTAATCCCACATAACACATCATTTTCCATTCATGCATTCATTTACCAGGAAAAATGAAAAGTAAAAACCTCATTTTTTACTTAATGATGCTCTAATCCCCATTTGATTAACTTCCTACATCTTATGAAGTATAAAACCCTCAAAATGACATTTTATCCTAGGTAGAAGGGATGAAATTATCATAAATGCAAGTTTTTTCTTTGATCTTCACTTTTATTGGTTACAATTGTATGTTTTTAGTATTCACTTTTCCCTTTTAATATTAACACCTAACATATTTTATTAACTCCCTATCAATTATCCTAGTCCTATTACTATAGTTCCCTTTTATTTAATATCCCAAAAACCCATTTAATATAAGCTTTTGTGTCAAAGATATTAAGCACATGTTGAAAAACATCCCAAAGTTACCCCTTTGACACAAAATTACCCATAAAAATATTTCCCCTCTCCCCTATAGTTTTAGACCTTTGACAAATCTGAAACTATACAATAAAAATACACAAAAAAGCATTAAACATGTTTCATATATGTTTAAAAGAAAAACAAAAATTCCCGAATTTTAACTTAAACCAACCTTCGCAAAACCCATCCCCCTGTTTAATATATCCCCTTTTTTTATTACCCTTAACCCCAAGGTTAAAACCTTAACATTTTTCATTTTCCCGATACATATCACTTGACCATAGACTAAACCGTGGTTAAACACTTTATAACCTGCCCCATTCATTTTATTTTATGTATAAACTTACTTTATGCATAAAAATCCGTCTATTAACCCAGAACCCTCTCATTTATTCCTGACGCTCCGATCATCTTAACCCCTTTCATCCAATGATCCCAAATAAACCCGATGAATCCTTCCCGTCCCTACCAGTTCCTATTGGGTTAATTCTAAGCCATCAATCTCCACTTACCGAATCAACAGTACAGATTATAGTACCTGGTCCCATCTTATTTCCTCGCATCTTCCCGACGCATTTTAGCCGTTCGCTTCACTCCACCAAATCTGATGGCGTGGATCCCATATCGCATTTCTAAAGTGATCGGGCGAAGTTGCCAAAAAAAATTGCGAAAAAAAGCTATTTTATGAAACCACAGCCTGCTATGTGTCCTAATTTCACTACATCACATTGTAAAAGCTAAAAATAATTTACTTCTCGAGAGCAATGCGATAACCACCACTGATTTTCGCTTTCAAACGAAAAAACCACTCCCGCCATTAATTTCAACCTGTAATAAATGTTATGTGTGTTGATAAAACTTAAGGTTTCAACCTTTGTTTTTATTATTTGCATATCATTTGCGCCTTCGACCTTCAGAAACTACTCACAGACACCATTGCTAAGCCTCCCTGACCAATTTTCCTAGAAAGCCCTGTTTTCAACTGTCAACCTTTTTAAAAGCCAATTTCCTCAATTTTCACAGTTTAAAGATTAAATTCAAGGATCTGAACAACTAAAACCTCTGAATTATCATGATATTCCCTGTTTTCAAACAACCCATTCAGAAAACCTAATTGAGAAAAAAAGCTTAAAAGAAGTCATCCTTAGCCTAAATTGCTCAGTTTCATCTCTGTTAAAGTGAATAACTTCTGCAAACAGTATAATCTTGCAGTAGCTACCCAAAATGCCTAAAAAATAGAGTTAAACCTCCACAGATTGATCTCATTCCAAAATTCTTTCAAAAAAAACCTTCAATCACCTCCCCGCAGACCTGGATTTCATTAACAAATTGTTTGATTTTTGCAGGTTATTATCAGAATAAGAAATTGGGTCAACATTTTCAATACTAGTTGACAAAATTGTTTGCTCCAAATTCTCAGATTTTAACTCAATATCTTCTTTCAACAAACAGATTGTATACAAAGAAAGAACAAAATCAAGTCAGAGAGAGATTAGAATGATGGAATTTTCATAGTGAATGGTAAAAGTGAAATCATAATTCACAATGACATTGAAAACATAACAGTTAAAGAGTATCAATGGTTAAATTGTATCAGGTAAAAGTCAAAGTGAAAGTTAAAACAAAGTTACAGAGCAGTCAAAGGTATACAGTAAAAGTAAATACAAAGGCAGTAAAATGGTAAAAAGAGATGAAAATACTTTCACCAACAATGAATTTTATCTAAAGTGAAATTAAAACAGTTAAAAGAACAAAAAGGTGAAAATATGAAAAAGAGAGCAAGAAGGGACATTTTTTGCACAAATTTCTTGTTTAAGTCATTGTTTTGCAGAACATATTGAGACCAATCCAAGATGAATTTTGCAAAATTGAAGGAGGTTTATGTTCTTAAGAGGGCCATGTACCAAAAATTCTCTCACATTTATAAAAGCCATTATGGATTGGGAAATATTAAACAATATTGGAGAGCACTTTTTGCAGAAAATTACTGTTAAGTCATCATTTTGCAGAGAAGATTGTGGCCAATCAGAAATACATTATACAAAATTGAAGGAGGTTTTTATTCCTAAGTGACCTAACTAAAAAAAAGTATCTTACTTTTTTTACAGTTATTTCAAAATGCGAGATACATGCACATCTTTATAGGCTATTTTTCAGACTCTGTAAAACTATGTTTTACACATATGTTTGCAGAGCCTATTGTGAAAATCTGGAGAGGAATTTTAGGAAACTGAAAGAGGTTTATCTCACCCACATATTTATCTACAATAAACTCTTTCATGTTTTACATATCTACTTCAGATTGATAAATAAAAATATATCATTCGACACCAAGTTTTCCGAATTGCTGGAGCAGAATGCACAAAGAAAGGAAGCAGTTAGCGACTTGGATGCCTCATCATCAACAAAGAGTTGGATAAAATTAAAATTATCCTATTATTAATAACATATCCATAAAAAATAGTGCCAAATAGATGCATTAGTCTTGAGTTTCCTTTACTTAAGTTCTATTTATGTAAAACAGTTAGAGATATTTGTGAACCAATCTTGATATTTTTTCAAGATATTTTAGTTTAGAATTTGTATAAATACTTCACTCTTTGAAGTATTTTGTGTGGAATAAAATTATCAAGACTACTATAGACTTTTTTGTTGAAACATTGGGATTTTATGTGAGTTAAGTTGAAGCAGCAGGCTGGAAACTGAAGCAAATAGACATCATAACTAATGATCCTCGTGCTGATCAGATGAGTATTGTATCTTCCAGTTTTCATTGTTTATTTCTTTAATTTTCATTCATACATCTTGTGTTATTTTCCATATTAAATGAATAACTAGGAAAGGTAATACAGAATCAGTGTAAAAAGCTCTCTGTTTTTACTAGTTTTCATGTTTATGTTTTCTGTTGATTTCCAGACTTTAGAATTCTTAATTTCTCTTTAGTCTCGTTTGACCTCAATTTCCCTCTTCATTTTCTGTGATCTAATTATTCTTAACTTTCCTTATTCAAAATCATACCACTTCATCAAAATAGCCTTTTTAAAACCCTCTGAATATCATCTATCTTTCCCTTAGTATATTTGTTCTTTTGACCTTAGTTTTCTAGTCTTATTTGTTATAAATTTAACCCCATTGCCCAATGGTTAGGTAGATATTTCTATGGTTTCCCTTGTAGTCCTTTTATTCCCACCAAAATTTCAAAATCAAACCAAATTATCCACTCATAGCTAGCCTAAAATCCATTACAAAACAAAGCTAAATCTTAAGGAGAGATCCCTCTCCGGAACTCAGGAAGGCTAGATCCTGAATTCTAAAAGAGGTTCTTGGTTACCCCTAGTTTTCTTAACTACAAAAATCCTCATCCCAAAACCTGAGAATTACTAGGGTGATAACATGGTCCACCACCAATAACTAACGAAAAACCAATCTAGGGATTTTTTCGAGTTTTCTGAGTTCCTTTATGTAGCCCTAAGGTTTCTATGAGTGTCCTACAGCTGAGTCATCATTTTGCTAGGATGGTGAAATAACCAGATTCTACTCCTTGGCTAACAGTTTGAGTTTCTCTATGATTTGATAAGGGTTTCTGAAGTCCTAAGGGATACTAAGATTGTCACTGACTCAGAGGTCCCATAATGATCATCATTATGTTAGTGATGGTGATGAGGTAGCAATGAATCAATGGATACAAAATGTTTCAGCTTGTGACTTACTCAGAAGGTCCCACCGTGATCGCCATTATGTTAGTGTGGCAATGAGGTGGCTACAAATCACTGGATACTCCTCAACAAGGGTTTCTAAAGTCCTAAGGGGTACTTAGATTCTCACTGACTCATAAGGTCCCACATTGATCGCCATTATGTTAGTGTGGAAATGAGGTGGCTATAAATCATTGGATACTCTTTAACAAGGGTTTTTGAAGTCCTAAGGGGTACTTAGATTGTCACTGACTCAGAAGGTCCCACCGTGATCGCCATTATGTTAGGGTCCCGTGATTTAGCAAATTGGTAGACCAAATGCACAGGGTATCATTAGACCAGTCTTTGGAGTCCTAGGACCTAGCCTACCTGGACTCAGAGAGGGCTCTCTCTATTGTAGGCAAAGGATGTGAACTTGTTTTCTTTAGATGGTTAATTTTAGGCTAGTTTTTAAGTATAGGGTTTGTTGTTTGTTTTGGTTGGGTAAGATGAATAGGTAGAATAGGTGGAATGAGAGGTCTTCAAATAATTGGGCTATGGAGTTAATGAAATTCATGGATATCTCAACAATGAAATAGGATGTATAATAGGGAAAATCTAGCATAGTCAAATGGATCCTTTAAGGTATGTGTGAAATGAAATGGAAATTAAGTTTGTGAGCATAGTAGGTGTGTAAGGACAATGAAGAATCCTTAAACAAATACTTTTAAACAAGATGGTCTCAAATACTAATCAACATAAGGGTATAATCATAAAATAGGGCAAACCAATAACTTTTATATTACACTTAAGAAAATAAGCATTCAAGATGAACAATTCCAATGAAATATAGAAGGCAAGAAACTCATTTAACTTCTAGTGATTTCACCTTCACGGTTTAGAAAACATTCAAGATACCAAATAACTTGAATCAATGAAGAGGAACACCTAAATATCAATGATCAAGCTACAAAGAACTTTAAAGCAACTTCTCAAGCATGGACAAAGGGCATGATCAGAACATGGCCTCTTTGGCTAAAACCTAACAAGTAGTAATTCAAAGAAAGATTCCAAAACAGAGTTTAAAGAACATCAAATAAGCAAGAATAACCATAAAAAATATTTGAATACTACTATATTGAACCATTCATGGAATAAATAAGCATACGAAGATCTAAGGAGAAACTAACAATTCCTTAAACAAACCCAGCAGAGGAAAACGTCAAGGCAATAGAAAGTAGGAAGGACTAAGGTGCCTCAAACAACATTTCTTAGCCTACACTTTTCTGTTCTAATTCAACATAAAAATATGAACATAATGATAAACATGAAAACAAGAACCAAATAGAGGTACGTCACCATTAACCATGCTCAGGGATCCTGCAAGTTATCCTTCTTCATCATCAATCAAAGCAAGCGATTCAGAAACTCCACAACACCAATTTCTTCTCCAAACTCATAAAAACCATGTATTGATCTCAAAAATCATCAAATGCCAACATTCACAATGAAACCCTCATGCTCTATTTATCTAGAAAAGGAGGGAAAAAACCCTAGATAGGGTTGGAAAATTTCAAATGTCACTCATAAATGTCATAAATGCCCTAGAGACCATGCAAGGTCCAAGGCACAAAATATCCCATGAAATAAATGCCAAAATAACTTCTAGCACGAAATTCTAAAGTGATTTTCCTCAAAAAACATAAAAATATCTTTTTTCAATAAATGAGTGTGTTTTTTTTACTTTTGGCCAAAAACACACAGCATTGTCTATAAGTGCAGCGCCACCCTAGGTAGAAAATAGGTCCTGTTGCAGCCAAGTTGTGGTGACCTTCCCGATGTCGGAGTTTGCTCCGTGATGGCCCGTTGGAAAGCATGTTGAGTTTACCTTCCAAATATACCTTTTTTTCTAATTGATCCCCTATAACTGGTCCAAAAGGTCAAATTCCCCAAACTTCTTGGAGCACAACGCCAAGACAGGCAGAAATGGGTCCACTTACAGCCAAGTTTTGGTCACCTTCCCGATGTCGGATTTTGGTCCATGATGGCCTGTTGGAAATAATGCTGAGTTTAATTTCCAAATGTACTTTTGGTTTTCTTATCAGTCTCTTTTAACCTTTCCAAATATCCAAATTCCTCAAACTGCTTTGAGGGCAATGCCAACATGGGCAGATAATGGGTCCACTTGCAGCCAAGTTTCGGTGACCTTCCCGATGTCAGATTTTTCTCCGTGATGGTCTGTTGGAAAGCCTGCTAAGTATTATTTCTAGATATACATTTTTTTTCTGATTGAGCACCTATAACCTATTCAAAAATTAAAAATTCCAAAACTGCTATGAGCACAGTGCCAAGCCTGAAAATGAGGCAGAAAGGTGAAAAATAAGGTGTTTTTTGACCTTTTAAGGGGTCAAAAATTCTCCAAATGCTCTGAAATTTGGTGAGCATAGTGTACTAGGCATGATAAATCCAAAAATTTAAATTTATCCCTTTTAGGATTCCTGAGGGAAAGCGTAGCACCAGTGGCGCTACGCTTATAGGCCTCCAAATTCACAAAAAAACAAAAAATTGTCAAAATTTCTTCAAAATTGGTGGATGTCTTCCTCATGGGGTTTAAGAAGCCTGTGGAAAATCTTGAGGCAATATTTCAAGGTTTACTTGGTCTTTTCCTCTTTTTAGTGTTTTGAATTTCAATGAGGGCCCCTTTGAGCTTAGCACTAGTGAGTTTGTTTTTCAAGCCATAGTGTGTAGTCCAAGGTCTCTTTTTATCTTCTTCATATGCTTGTGCTCATTCTTGTAAGAATCAATAATTTATTGCACCTTGCCAAGGCTCCTTTGTAGGTCTTTAGTCTCTACATTTTTTCTTTGAAGTAGTATGCTATTGGCCCTCTCCTTGTCTTCACTTTCACTCTCTAGGTCAATGATGCCAAGTCCTTTTTTAAGCTCCTTCTCACCTTTACTAATTCTTTTCACCTTTTGTTTTCCTTTGTCAAGCTTTTGAACTAAGGTTGATGGCTTGGTCCCTTGCCTTTTTGAGGTAGAAAATACAAACCTGGGCCCTCTTTGATATGCCAATGAAAAAGGTGTGAACATGGTCTTGTTGGTGTTTTTATCATGGTTGTGATCCTTATTTTCATTATCATCCTTCTCACTTTCTTCACTGTCACTATGACTGTAATGACTGTTTTTGGCCCTTTCTTCATTTTCTACACTGTCAACATACTCATCACTTTCATCATTAGCCTTACTGTTTACTTCCCCACTGACCTCTAGACTACCGTTTGTGTTTCCTTCATTTTGCTTATCATCATCACCCTCCTCTATTTTCATATCTTCTACCTCTTGTGGGCTTAAGTGATCATTTCCTTCATCTTCACTTTGGTTTGACTCATGGTCAATCTCACCCTCATTCCCACTTAATTCTTCATTGCCACTTCCTTCTTCATCTGATGCATCAAGAGAAGGGGAGGAAGGGAGGTTTTCTTGAGGTGAGGACACTTTGAGCTTGGAGGAGGGATTCTCTTGAACTGATTGTAGTTACCCTAGTTCACACCCCTTTAAATGACAATTACTTGCTTGGAGGTTAAAAACATAGGCTTATTCGTTATGAAGACCTAGGGTTTTCAAAGCCTAGGATTTAATCATTCTTCTAACCACTAAATCACCAAAAACACTTGAGTTGGAGGGAAAAAGACCACCTATAAGTTTTTACTTGCTTGCAGGTCTTGAAGGTAAGGTGGAGGTGCTTTCCTTGAGATTTTTGGCAAATTTATTGCAACTTGGAATATTTTTGGCATAATCATAGCACCGAGAAGAAACCTAGGCCAGTTGGGTCCTATGTGCGCAGTGCTGGGCGAGTCATACCTGTCGGGTCCTCTGCGTGCAATGCTGCATGTAGAAATTATATAACTTATGCATTATATGTCCAAGATTTTCCCGATCTCACACTATTTTAACTTCATGCAAAATACAGAATCTATTCCACCATTGATCATTTGCGGAAATTAAATCAAGATTGTAATGCACACATGAAACAATAAAAATTCACACACATTAACACAGTTGTTTAACGGGAAAGCCTGAAGCTAAAAACCCCAACTATTTGTATATAATATATGTCATATAGATCATGTAACAATCCTCATACAAATTTGATCATATCAAGCTCTCAATACAGTAAAATCACTACACACTAATCAAGCCCGATCTTGAAAATTCATGCATCGAACTTTGCCACCTGCTAGCCTGCCTCTACTGCACAATCCCTGCTGAAGAATGGCTCTAAATGAGTTCAAATTACTGTAGCATTTCTCAAGCAATCCTCATTGGCATCTCAACTGAGTGTTGGATGCAATCAATGCATCACTATAGTCACAACTGATAGCCACACTTACTCTTCCACCTATCTCTCCATTGGTCTCCACTGAAACTGTCATGCACTGTAGTTAACTGATGTATTCTTTAGTTGATTAATGAGTTATTATTTATTGAATTAATTAACTAATTAACTCACACCACTCTCACTAGTGTATCAATCAGTTAGACTATATACAACTAGCTCAACTGAGTCTAACTGAGTTAAACTAAATACAACTCCACCAACTACTTCTCCGACTCCACCAAACTCTGTCACATGAGTTCTTCAAGTCCCACATGCATTAGCTCCGGTAAACCCTCGGGAATAGCGTAATTCCTTACATCAGCTGTTGTGCCACTCGTACACTTAGCGAAGTGCTCGAAGAATAAGATAATGTTTAGAGTCCAAATATTATTAAGAGCTAATAATATTCGACATATCTATTTTTAGACTGGAAATCTAAAAATAGACTCCACCCAATATGTCTAAAAATATAAGTCCATCTATTTTTCCAACTTGAGCAACCATCCACAAATAGCATCCTGCAACTCATAGAATATGATCGACATGTCTAAAAATATACATAGTCTAAAAATAGACTTTGCGCCAAAAATAGCTTGCGGGCCCACTTAGTGAAGGCGAATCTTTTTACTAAGCCCATCATCTTGTTGAATCTCAACACTCCCTCTCAACAAGATAGGGATTATCTACCACCCCGATCCTGTCTCTATGGTATTCAAATTTTCTTCTAGTGAGCGCATTCGTCAGAATATCTGCATGCTGATCCTCCATAGGAATGTAAGAAAGCAACATGATCTTCCGCTGCACACAATCTCTGATATGATGGTACCATATGTCAATATTTTTAGATCTATCATGAAATACTGGATTAATCGAGAGTTTAATGCAACTCTGATTATCACAATATATCACAGTAGGATCTAAGTGAGAACCGAACAACTCGACCAGGATCTTCCTCATCCATATAGCCTTGCATGTAGCCAAACTTGATGCCATGTACTCAACCTCCGCTGAACTGAGTGCCATGGATCTTTGTTTCCTGCTGTACTAAGAAACTATTGTAGATCTGATACTGAAAATCCCTCCAGTTGTGCTCTTTCTGTCCGTTGGGCTTCCTGCCCAATCTGCATCCGTGAAGCCATGCAGCTTCACCTCATCCGACTGTCTATACCACAATCCATACCTAGATGTGCCCTTGAGATACCTCACAACATGCTTGCCTTCCTTCCAAAAGAGCTTGGTAGGCTTAACCATCACTTGTGAAAGCTAGTTCACAGCATAGCATATGTCTGATCGTGTATTGAATAAATATATGAGCAAACCAACCAACTGTTGATAAATAGTGGCATCCACTACCTCTGCCAATGTAGCATCCTCTTTCCTCCAACCACCTGGAAGAAGAGTGTCGATAGTCTTGTAGCCTTGCATGTGAAACTTCTCCAGTATCTACTGGGCATACTTGCCTTAAGACACAAACAGTTCACCTTTCCACTACCAAATTTCCAATCCTAGGAAATAATTAAGGAGGCCCAAGTCCTTCATCTTGAACTCCTTTGCAAGATCTTCCTTGCATGAGTGTATCAATAGTTCATCACCTGTTAGTATTAAATCATCTACATAAAGCACAATGATCAAAAGCTTACCCTCCACCACAATCTAGTATAGGTTTGGATCCACCTCACCCTTGGCAAAACCAAGTCCGATGAAATAACTGTCTATCCATGTGTACCAAGCATGAGGTGCTTGTTTCAACCCATACAATGCTCTTTTGAGCCTGCACACATGCAACTCGCTACTGAAGATTTCGAATCCTTTAGGCTGCTCAATGTACACCTCCTCCTCAATGATTCCATTGAGGAATGCAGTCTTCACACCCATCTGATGAATGTGCCAACCCATCTGTGCTGAGAGAGCAAGGATGGTCCATATGGAATAATACCTTGCGACAGGTGCAAAGGTTTCTTCATAGTCGATCCCCTCGATCTATGAGAAGCCTCGGGCAACAAATCTTGCCTTATACTTCTCAATGCTCCCATCAACAGCTTGCTTCACTTTGTAGATCCATCTCGAAGCTACCATTGATTTCCCTTCCGGCCTTAGGACGATCTCCCATGCACTGTTTCTGACAATCGAATCATACTCTTCCACCATCGCATCTACCCATGCGAGATCCTCCGCAGCTTCCTCAAAAGAGGATGGCTCCGTCACGATACACTTGCTCATCAGAGCCATGTATCCAATAAATCGGTCAAATGACTGTCTCTATCTGTGCTATGATGTAGGAGCTCCTACATTTTGCATTGCATCAAGATTCAGTCGCTCAGCTTCTGTAGTGCACTTCCACCCTCTGATGTTTGGCACTGCATGAGTGGTTTCTTCCACTCCATGAACCTCCTCTTATGGATAATCCACATCTTGAGGCTCATCTTTAGGAACAAGTAGCTCCTCCTCTGCATGCAAGTGTAGCTCCCTCTCAAGCGACAACTTCATGGATTTCTCCTCATGAAATTTGATATCCCGTCACATGACAGTCATCCGACTATCTGGCAAATACACACGATAATTGTGGGGTGTTTCTATGTACCCCACAAATATCACAACCTCTGCAGTCGGCTCCATGTTCTTCCTGGCATCCTTCATCACATGAATGTAAACAGGTGAGCAAAAAATATTCAAATGAGAAATATCAAGCTTCTTACCAGAAAATGCCTCTTCAGGTGTACTCATGCCAAGTACACTATGAGGACAATGGTTTTACACATAAACCGCAGTGTTGCATGCCTCATCCCACAAGTGTATGGGAAGGCCCTAATCATGCAACATCGTCCATGCAGCACCCACGATTGTTCTGTTCTTTCTCTCCACGACCCCATTCTGCTGTGGGTTATGAGGCACTATGAGTTCTCTTCGAATTGCTTCTTTGCTACAGAAGTCTTTGAATTCACCAAAGATGTATTCACCACCATTATCGCTCCTTAGAGCTTTCACCTGCTTCCCCAGCTCTTTCTCAACCAGCACCTTGAACTCATAGAACTTTGAGTATGTCTCGCTCTTCTTCTGCATAAAGAAGATCCAGCACTTACGAGAAAAATCATCAACAAATATCACATAATACATGTACTTTTTTGTTGAAGCAACCGAGAAAGGTCCACACACGTCTATGTGAATTCTCTCAAGGATCGTCAAGGCACGACTATCCTTCTCATGAAAAGTGGTCTTCACAAATTTTCCCAAAGTACATCCCTTGCACTGATCTGACTGCGCAAGTGTACCCTTGGGAAGCCCGGTAGAAATCTGCTGCAAAATTTTCAAAGCGCCATGGTGAATATGGCCCAATCTCCTGTGCCAAAATTCACCCTATCCTAGCTCACCACTCCTTCTTCTTTGCCTGCCATTGCTGCATAGCCATCCACCTTCAATTGATAAAGATTCTTAACTCAAATCCCTATCCTTCTGGTTTGACCAGTTGTTTTATGGCGCAGGAAAGCTTTTCCCTCGCTAAAAACAACATCATAACCCTTGTCTTCCAACATCACCACAGAGATCATATTCTTCTTCAATCCTGGAACATGCATGACATCCTTCAAGGTGAAAGGTTTACCAGACTCCCTCTCAAAGAAAATGGTCATGATACCAGTCGCACTATATCTACCATCATCGCCCATCTCGATGTGCACTCCAAGATCCTTTTCATCCAGATCACTAAACAAATCTTTGTCTCCGGTCATATGGAAAGACACACCACTGTCAAGAAACCACATTGACCCCATCAAACTTGAAACCAAGCATGAGATCAAAGAAAAATCTAGTTCAAACTGCAAGGCTAAGGCCTCTCCAGCTGCAGATCCAACAGCCTACTTATTCTTCTTCTTCTATGGTAAATTAGTGGCGAAATGCCCGTGCTGGTGACAGTGAAAACACTTCACCTTGGAAAAATCCTGATTCTTGCCTTTAGCTTTGGATTTGGAAGATTTCTTCCCTTTTCCTTTCTGAGCTTTGGCATCCAAAGCACAATTTTCTTTATCTTCATTCTTCGATGAATATCCATCCCTAGTACCCCGCCTTATCTCCTCCCACACAAGATCCGACCAAAGTTGCTCCCATCCTGGCAGTTTCTCCCATCCATTGACAGAGTCTTCGTAGCTATGCCAACTCTTCGGAAGCCCAAGGAGAGCCAAGCTTACCAAGTACTCTTCATCAACAGTAACCCCCACACTTCCTAGCTCATCATTGCAGTGGACAAACTTCGTGAGGTATTTTGGTATACTGTCGCCTTTCTCCATTTTTATTTTTCTGAGCTTGTCTTTAAGCGCCAACTTCCTCTGGTCGCTTCTGCTTTGGAACAAGTCTGTCAATGCCTTCCACATTAAGAATGGAGTGACTTTGCCATGAAGGCTAGACACAACTTGGTCCTTCACACCTTCCAACAAAATTCTTTGACACTTTGCTACCTTCTTTTTCCATGCGTCAAGTGCGGCTGCGTCGCTAGAAGTAGGCTTCGGAATATCAACATCTATGAACTCCTTCAACCCATTATCATCCATCAGCGCCTCCATCCTGTCCTTCCATGCTATGTAATTCAAGCTCCCATCAAGGGCATACTCCAATCGCAATCCGTTGAAATACATTTCAATGAATTCTCAACTTCGACACCAAGAAAACATTGCAGCAAATTCGAATTCCACCAGCACAAAACTCAGTCGCTTCAATAATTGCAATCTACTCCAATGATCAACTGCTCTGATACCATGTAGAAATTATATAACTTATGTGTTATATGTCCAAGATTCTCCTGATCTCACACTATTTTAACTTCATGCAAAATACAAAATCTATTCCACCATTGATCATTTGCGAAAATTAAATCAAGATTGCAATGCACACATGAAACAATAAAAATTCACACACATTAACACAGTTGTTTAACGGGAAAGCCTGAAGCTGAAAACCCCAACTATCTGTATATAATATATTTCATAGATATCATGTAACAATCCTCATACAAATATGATCATATCAAGCTCTCAGTACAATACAATCGCTACACACTAATCAGGCTCGATCTTGAAAATCCATGCACCAATCTTTGCCACCTGCTAGCCTGCCTCTACTGCACAATCCTTGTTGAATAATGGCTCTGAATGAGTTCAAATTACCCCAGCCTTTCTCATGTAATCCTCATTGGCATCTCCACTGAGTGTTGGATGCAATCAATGCAGCACTATAGTCACAACTGATAGTCACACTTGCTCTTTCACCTATCTCTCCACTGGTCTCCACTGAAACTGTCGTGCACTGTAGTTAACTGATGTATTCTTCAGTTGATTAATGAGTTATTATTTACTGAATTAATTAAATAATTAATTCACACCACTCTCACTAGTGTATCAATAAGTTAGACTAGATACAACTAGCTCAACTGAGTCTAACTGAGTTAAACTAAATACAACTCCACCAACTACTTCTCCAACTCCACCAAACTCTATCACATGAGTTCTAACTAAATTCCTCCATGCATTAGCTCCAGTAAACCCTCAGGAATAGTGTAATTCCTTCTATCACCTACTGTGCCACATCTGTGCACTTAACTGAAGTGCTCCAAGAGAATAAGATAATGTTTAGAGTCCAAATATTATTAAGAGCTAATAATATTCGACATATCTATTTTTAGACTGGAAATCTAAAAATAGACTCCACCCAATATGCCTAAAAACAAAAGTCCATCTATTTTTCCAACTTGAGCAACCATCCACAAATAGCATCCTGCAACTCATAGAATATGATCGACATGTCTAAAAATAGACATAGTCTAAAAATAGACTTTGCACCAAAAATAGCCTGCAGGCCCACTTTGTGAAGGCGAAAATTTTCACTAAGCTCATCATCTTATTGAATCTCAACACTACACACCTCATGCAAGCCTGCCAACCTCTGTGCACAGTGTCGTGCCTGTCGGGTCACCCTCTGTGTGTAGCGTCGGGCTTGGGCGTATCAGGTTCATCTGTGCATAGCATCGGGCTATAAGCGCAGCGCCTACCGCTATACGAGCAGCACAGTGGAAAATTTGCACTGTGAGGACCTCTCTATGCGTAGCATCGGGGTCTGTGAGCACAACATCGGGCTCTAAGCGCAGCGTTAGTGACCTTGCCCCTAAATTGTCTAAAAAAACTCAAAAATCTCTCCTGAAGGTTTTTTTTCTCTTTTTTCAAATAACCAATGTATAATGAGTCAAGTTTTTAAGTGAATTTGATTTTTATAGCCTTGGGCACAAAAACTTATTTTTTCCCAAACCTACTTTATAATGTTCCTCAACCATTTTTTTATTTCATTGATATTCTTCTCACCTTTTACAGGGAGTGATTTAAAACACAAAAATGGTGCTCTTTCCCTTTCGGTCATTTTCTTTGTTGCTCTTTGGGTAGCTAACATTGTGAATTTTGGTTTACTTGGACCCAATGATGCTTTCAAAACTTGTTTCACAGATGGTTGTTTGAATCACCACATTTCATCATGTTTTGGGTTGTTTCTGTCCTTGAATTATTTTCATAACTTTTAGGCATCTGCATGGTGGCAGCACCCTTTAATAAACCTCTCTGTCCTTGCCTTGGAGATCAAACTTCCCTTTGCTTGATGGGTGGCTGAGAAACCTTTTTTTTATCTTTGTTATTTCCTTTAGGCATGATGCAACCAGTTTTGACAAACCAAATGGCCTTCATACTCAGGCATGCGACCTCCTTTGGGCTACTTCTGATTTTCTTTGCAGGTGCCTATGACATACTGATTTTTATCTCCGTTTGATTTTCTGATGTTTGACACTTTCATAACAGTGACCTTAAGACTAGCTTGGTATCCTATTCTGAACCTCAACCCTATGCTTTGATTCTTTTGACCATTTGATAGCAGTTGATTGCACTTTGAAGACTCGATATCCCTCACCCTGATACTCTTTTCATTCTTTCCCTTTGAGGCAGTGAAACACTTCACCTTGGCAAACCTTAGAAGTCACTTTCAACAACATCTTAAAACCTTTTGCCATATGTGTAGCACCTGAACTCCCTATGCATAGCACTTTTGGCAGAGGGAATTCAGAGGCCTTCCCGATGTCCAAATTGGGCCCGTGATAGCGTGTTGGAAATCTTATTCTTTCCAATTTCCAAACATAAACAATTTTCTCTGATTAGAGTTGATTTGACTCGTCAAAATTTTAGTCTCCCAAGACTTGTCAAAAAGTGTTGAATGATGGTGTAGAAATGCAGAGTGATGGTGCAGACCACTTTTGGATGCCTTCCTTAATTCCAAATTGAGCTGATGATACCTCATTGGAAATCTCTTCAAGTTTAGTTGTCATTTGACTCATCAAGAAAGTCATTTGGACATTGAAGCTATGAGAAAACCTAATTTTCCCAAGGTCACTCCAAGAGTGCAGAAATTCTCTCATGACACTTGTATGTTTGACATTGCTCCCAAACCATGATACCTGTGTAAAAACTAAAGGAGGTTTTTCGTCTTGGCCTTATGATGGACAAAAACCTCTGTCATTTTTTCCAAATTCATCTTTGGTCGGTCAGAAACATAGTTTTAATCAAAACTGGCCCTAGGTGTGGCAAATGACTTGGTTCTTGGAATGAATTATTGGAAAGTGATGGAGGCATGTGTTAGAAATACTAAGAGGGAGGGTGAATCAGTATTCCTTTCAATTAGAGCATTATTTAATCTTCAATTATTATCAGTGTTTTTGTTAAGGTCCCATGATTTGGCTGATTGGCAAGCCAAATGACAGTGTAACATCAAACCAATCTTTGGAGCCCAAAGACCTAGCCTTCTTGGACTCAAACAAGGCTCTCTATATTTGTGTAAGGGATATCTGTGTGTTTGCTTATTGTGTTCTAATTTTAGGATAGTTATGAAGTAGGTTTTTTGGTTTTGGTTTTTAGGTTGTGAGGGATGAAACTAATCAAAGATATCAGATAGGTAAAAATATGTCAGATCAACTGGGCTATGGGGTCGAAAAGGTCTAGAAAGCTATCAGACGGTGATACAAGGCTGTTGAAGGGCCGATTTGATTCAAGGTAGAAAGGATCTTTGGGAAAAATGGAATAAAATTGACATCAAGTTTGGGAACAACAAATGATTTCAAGCATAACTAGTTTAATAGCTGACATAAACATGGTAGGGAAAACCATTAATCATGAGAAATGTAACTATAAGCTAATCAATACATAGAAATAAACATTCAAGCCATGCATAGAGATATATAACTCTCTAAATTTGGGAAATGGCTATCAAACTTTGGGGAAATACACTTAAGATAGACAAACAACTCAAATCACTATGTCAGAATGCCTAAACACAGTACTTCAAGTTATTGGGCACTTTGAAAACAAGATTGCATAGTCTTAGGCAAAGGGCAAGATCGGAACAAGACCTCCTTGGTTCAAAAAATGACAATCTAATCAGTCAAAGAGAAATTTCATGGATGGAGCTATGGCTAGCCATGAGTAATCAGGGCATACCATAAATCATACTTAGCATGCATAAAGCCATGAATGAAATAAGCAACAATATCCTTAAGTTATTAAAGAACAATCAGGAATTCTTTAATGTGACTAAGGATGAAGAAAACATAGAAACTATGAAGAAACAGGAAATTTGAGGTGCCTCCAAGGGCATGTCTCAAATTTGTTCTCTAATGTTCTATAGAAAGCAAGAAACATGGATTCATGAATGAAAACTAGGAAACAAAACAAAGAGAGAGACACTATACCATTCTACCAGGTCTTGGAATCCAACAACAATCCTCTTTCATCATCCAATAACATCCAAGAGACTATCCAAAAGCATGAGACAAGTATTTATTCCAAAGCTTATATGACCATATATTGCTTCTATCATCAAGTTCACCCTTTTTTACAATGAAATCCTTTGGAATATATAGGCCAAAGTGACGAAAACCTCTTAGTTCAACTTGCAATCTCATTGGCCTATCCAAAATATCTTATTTTGTCCTTAAGGCTTTGCAAAGCCTAAGGCACAAAATATTTCATAAAATATCTAAAAAATGCTAAAAGAGGGAAATAAATTGACTTTTCATAACTTCTCATGTACAAAAATAGTTAAACGCACATGAGGAAAAAGCAGTTTTGAAAGGTTCAATTTTTACAAAAATACTCAAAAAATACATCAACAAAAGGTCCCCTGATTTGCCGGCAACTCTTGAAAGCCTTCCCGAGGTCGAAACAAGGCCCGTGATGGCTTGTTGGAAAGCTATGAATGTCTACCTTCTAGAAAAACTTGAATTTTCCCAATCAGATGCATAGAAGTCCTCCAAAAATAGGTCTGTGTGTAAAAACCCAAAAATAGGCCTTGTTGATATGTGGGCAAAGTGTCGAAAAAGTGAGTGTTTTTTGCATCTTTGGGGGACCAAAACAACTTCAAATGCTCTAAAAATTTCTGAGTCGATGCCCCTAAAATTAATGCAGTACCACTCTCAAGAGTTGAGGATACTCCAAACTAAAATGGCGGTGCCCATGATTTTATGCAATTAGGCCCAAAAATGTCGAAAAACAAGAACATGTCAAAATTTGCTCAATTTTGGTGAGCAAGTCCCTCAAGGCCTTTTAGAAACATGTCTAGAACCTTGGGCCAAAATTCCAAACCTAAAGGTGTCTTTCTTTTTTATTTCCTCACCGGACGCCCTCTTTGGGCAGTTTTGAGCTTTTCTTGGTTTTCTTCTTTGTTGTTTGGCATTCTAGCTTTGGTGAAGAAGTCATGGCCCCTTGCCTAGGAGAGGCAGATAGCACATGCTTTGGAGAACGCCCTTCATGATTCATGTTTTGTATTTGCTTGCCCTCATCATTGCTTGCTTGAGGGCTGCCTTGTTTGTCTTTGTCACTGCCTTCTTTATGACTGTCATGCTCTTTCCCTTCATTGTTTTGTGCTTCAACACCCTTATGTTTATTGTTGAGTTGGCTGCCATAATGTTCCCTTTCAATGTGGAAAACTACCACCAAGCTCTGCAAAAAGACTTGAACAGCGCACAGTCCTTGCTTTCACACCACAATTAAATTTATAAGCAATTTGGCATGAACCCCTGTATGCCTTGTAGTGAAAGTTTTCCAAAGAAATTCAAAATGCCCTTGCATGGCAACTTTGATTACAAAAAGCAAATACAATGCCCAATAATCATTAATATCTAAATAGTACAAGACATGATGGATGTAACCACTTTTCATTCTGTAAATACAAGTGTGGCATGGCCATAATGCTAACACTACCTGGAACTTAAATGAAATCATACTTGAAAAATTAAATTCAAACTTCATAGCAGAAGGCATTATTTTAACAAATCCTGCATGAACATGTACAAAAATTCTTCCTCAAAACTTACATCATTTTCCACCATAGGAACTACTTCAAAACCCTACCAACACATGTTCTACTTCGTTGCGATTCAGTCTTCATTCGCAAGAAACTCCCTGGAGTAAACAATCTGGGGCGTGCTGACCATACACGTCCAGTGAATGCATATCCATTGCATACATTCTATCAAGCCACAGGTTATTTGAATAACCAACTTTATAGGATGAAGCATCAACCATTTTGTCATGCCAAGTAAATGCTCCATTCACAATTATTTACATCCCAGTTGGAATTGTGCTATGAAGAGGATGGTCATCAAAAAGACATGTTACCAAAGAGTACTTAGAATGAGAACAATCTGATAAAGAAAGTGATGCTACTCTATGTCACACTTCAACCAGATATCTCATGTCTCTACCTGTTGTAGTTCCAGAGGAGTGCAATCCCTTTACAATGTTCAAAACCTCTTGGATGAGGTTCCTCTCTTTTAGTTTTATGGCTGCCAAAGGTCTTCCATCACATTTGATGCTCCTCTGTCCATTTTGACTCTCAAACTCAGCTAATTTTTTAGCAGCCCTTTCAAGAATGGTGTCTGGCATTTTTGCAAGTCGGGCAACATTCACACCACAACTCTTCGGGCATGTACCCTGAGCCAGTTTATAAAGAAATGTCACCTCCTCCAAACCTCCAATTTGTGTGCCAACCTTAGTTGTCTCATAGCACAGAAGGATTTTCAAATTTGCACATTAATCATCCTTTCTTTCACTGTGTCTCTCTTTTATTTTGACAAAGTCCTCATCCATCTCATCACTATCTCTATGATTTTGGAGACTGCAAACCTTTACTTTTTCATAACACAAAAGACCTCCTTCAATTTTGATAAATCCTCATCCTCTAATCATTGTTTCTCACTATTGATTTAACAAACAAGGGGTGCTTTGAAACCACTGTTAAGATATCTTTTCAAACTGTTTTGAATGACCTTTACAAACTCTGCCTCTCTAATTTTGGAGACTGCACAAATTCTTCATTATCTCACAGCATAAAAGACCTCCTTTAATTTGACCAAGATTTATCCCTCTTACCACTGTTTCCTCTTTGTTTTAGCAAACAAATTGCTTTCAACACCACTGTTTTATGTATTTCACACCTTCAATTTGAAATGATGATTGCTCATGTTTTAATCACTGCTTTCTTTGTGGTTAAAACAACAAAGGGACTGATTTAAAACACTTCTTCAAATGCTCCTTCAAACTGATCATGAAGCCCTTCACAAACTCTTTTTTTCTTCTAGAGGTTTGTGCAAATCCTTGATTATTTCATATCACAAGAAGACCTTTTTTTAAACTAACAAAACCCTCATCTCTTATTCACTGTTTCTCTATGTTTATTTGAAACAAAAAGGGACTTATTTGAAGTCATTGTTTCTTTGATCATGACAAACATGGTATGTTTAAAAAACAAGATATGTTTCTTCCTTTTACTGTCTCTAAAAAACCTTTTAAACTTTCAACAAGCCTCTAAACAAATAACTTTCTTCCTCCAATAAATCAATGTCTTGTGCTCCTTTATGCCAAACAACAAGTTTTGGTCAAATGAAAAACAAACAGTCAATTGATTATTGTGCTTGGGCAATGGAGTGAGAAGAATACCTTAATAATGCTTAAGGGCCCTTTTTAATTGGTTGAGCAGCTCTAAAAATATTTTTTGAAGGTTTTTAGGTGATTTTGTGACTGGTGCTACAGGCGTGCCACGCATCAATAGGAAGCCTCTGTATTTTCTCTCCCAGGCGCGTCGCGCAACTTTTCAAATGCGCCGTGCACTTTGCAGCCTATTTTGGATGCCTTCCCAGTGTCAGAATTGGGCCTGAGATGGCTCATTATAAATATATGGAAGTATAATTTCCAAATATGCTTGAGTTGTTTCATTTGGTGTCCATTTGGGTGTTCAAAAATTGACTGTCCCAACATTGGTAAAAAATGGTGAATGCTGGTGCAGAAAAACATAGTGTTGTTTGTAGGCTACTTTTGGATGCCTTCCTGTTGTTGGAATTTGGCCCGAGATGGCTCGTTGGAAAGTTATGGAAGTCTAATTTCCAAATATGCTTTATTTTTTTCATTTTGTATCCATTTTTTTGTTCAAAATCGGATTTTCCCAACACTGGTCAAAATGGTGAATCCTGGTGCAGAAATTCTCCCGTGACATCTATATTTTGTACATTTCTCACAAAATATGATACGTGTGTAGAAACTGAAGGAGGTTTTTCTTTTTGACCCTATGAGGGACAAAAACCTCTCTCACTTTTGTAAATTTCATCTCTTTTTGGTCAGAAACTCATTTTGAAACAAACTGCCTAGGCGCTCCTTAACCTCTGTCTTTTGCAACCTTTGTCATATTGAATGGAATACTCCTCAAAATGATGTGGTAATCTATAGTTTATGAGGTATGAAGTTCTCTCAACCATGATTGAAAACTCTTTCTTTGAATCAAGGAAATCATTCACCTTTAAAACCACCAATGTAGCCCTTTAGAATCATAATGCCTACATTGTTTTATAAAATGAAAAGGTCATAAGATACTGCCATTTCGTCCTTTCAAACTCTGTTGTCTATGAAAGTGACCATAAGGAATCTATTATGCTTGATTTCTGTATAATGGGAGATTATTACAAAATATTGTTTCAGCCATTACAAATGTTCCTTCAGACCTATCATGAAGCTTTCCTGATAATCTGCTGATGGAGGTCATGATTGATTTTCTGCTTGTCATTTTGGATATCCTCAAACAATGGTGGGCCTTCTACTTATTTATGAAGGAGGCCTATGTTTGATAACTGTCATGTGTCTTCTAAAAACTATGTCTTTCATTTGATGGGGACATTATTTGATTGAAAGTGAAATACTGTTTTATCACACCTTTGGCCTTATGAATGAGTTGATTTACTATGTAAAGTTTTTTGAGGTGCTGGTCCTTTATTTCTTTGTGAAGGAGGTCTGCAACCTCAAAACTGGAATCCAAAATCAATTCTAGTTTGATTTCATCAAAGTCCATTCCAGTGCTAATTTTCTTATCAGTTTTTGATGTGATATCCCTACAACTTGCAATGGTGTATGAAAAGTATAAACAACAAATTGACATATTGATATGCAGATGCTTGCACGCGACACTTTTCATAACTTCTTAAGAATGCTGGCCAAAGTATTTTCCCATATTGTGATGTAAAATAGATTGAAACATTTGTTGAACCTAAATCTGTCAACGAAATTTGTTGATCCTAGTAGCAGCCTTCTTCTTTATGATTTCTTTAGTGCATAAAAGAGACATATCTTTTTGAAGTTGTTCCAAATGTGCAGTCTTTTCCAATAGAAAAAATACTCAAGCACACTTTAAAACCTGTTGATGCATCGTTTGTTTTATCCCTTGGAAGGAGGTGGCCTACAACAGTCTTGAAATCTTTTAAAAACATGTTGGCGCTCTGCTTGTTCATGAAGGAGGCCACATCAGGCCTTTCTAACCATCTGCTCTTTTGCTGGAGGAGGTTATCAGCATGATGTCTTCTAACATTTGCTCTTTTGAAGGAGGTCATCATAGTCATGATATTTCATCTATTTCCAAAACTGTGTCATCTTTCCTTGAAATATATATCTCTGTTTTTTTGGACAACTTTTGACTTTTGAAATATGTACTCCTGCTCTCTTTTCATTTCAACTCTCCATCTGCTTAATGATGGCCAATTCCTTCAACATGAGAGACTTATGTGGACTTGTCTCTTTGATTTTGTTTAGATACTATTTGTCATTCACTTTGCACCTTGCAGAGGTGCAAAAAATATGACTTTGAACCTTGGAGCTCCTTTGGTGTCTTATGGATATTTTTCCCAATCTTGAGCATATTCTTTTAGACTGTGAACATGCCCATCTCGTTCTGTATTAGATCTTTGTAGAATTTCTTCCGGATTGAGACAAAAAGACCTCTTAGTGGCGCGACCTAGGGGTATATCACAGTTTGTTTTTTTTGCAGATTAAGCGCTAATTCAGGCTGGTTGGTATTGAACAAATAATTCTGGCTCAGGCTATTTTTGTTGAGGAAGGGACTCTCTAAAGCACCACTACCTAACTTAGGGGAAACTTTCATTGACTCTGATTGTGTTTGACAAGAAGATCAAGGATAGGAAGGGAGACACTTTGTCAAATATTGGACAGTGAGTTTCATGAGAGCCAAGGGGAAAATGATAGTAGACCAGCAAGACCAAGAAGGCTATAGACAGGGATATTTTTCTGAAACAAGACATGACTTTAAAACTAAAGATTGCTCTGATTATAGGCTGACAGGTAGGGCTAGGAAAGAAAAAAATTGTTTGGGGGTTTTCTAGATGAAAAATTGACATATGGAGATCAGCTTCTAGAAAACTCAGCTAGGAATCTAGTCATCAACAACAGGTGAAAAATATTGATGGCTAACAGTGGCTCCATTTGGGGAGGGCAGCTCCTTTTCAGGAGGTGTCCAGAATTGCAGATCTTTGGCTTATGACGACCAGTGCCTTATCCATTAGCACAAATTTCATTCTTTCTTGATGCCATTTCTTAAAATTGACAGCATGATTAGCATTAAGGACATTTCTACCTACCCAGCTATATTCCCTAACATTTTTTCTTCTTTCAGGTGCATTTGGACTAGCAACCCTTTGGCATAATATTTTTGTAAAATGACACTATCTAATTCTACACTTATATCCACCGAGAGTTCAGATTAAACTGATGAACTCCTTTGTTTCTCTACCTATGTTAGATCGACTATCAAGATTAAGCTGTTTGACAGGATTTTTTTCTCTAATCTAAAACAGGAAATTGAAAAATGATCAAATCAAGGTTAGACAGTCTAATTTTTCATGTACTTGTGGCACGAAAGACAAGCTGCACACAAATATTATTTTGCATAAAATGAAAACTAGGCAAAAGACGGGGCTAAGATACACAATTTGTTTTTCATCCCCACTTCCCTCTTTGGTTCTGTTTTGAGCATGTGGAACCAGTATCTTTTCCTAATCTACTCTCTTTGATAAGTCAAGCTTACACAATGTTGACCATATTTTCCACTCACTAACTTATCAGCAAATAAATTTAAAACATGTTCAGCTATGATTAGGCTAGATAGCTGAACAAGACATTTGAGCACTAGTAGAGGCATTTACACTTACTCGCTTTTAGCATGACTATTTTTGGGTATGGGGTTGTACCATTGCTTTTAGAAACTGCCCTCTTTTTCTACTTTTTACTGTTTTTGTATTTTCTGCTTTTTGACTTTTTCTTAAACATTCTAAAACTAAAAAGATGCTCACAAGGCTGAGCTTATTTTCCACTGATGTCTATCTATCCTAATCTAATCTATACACAATAGACATTTGTTTGGTGAACTCTCTTTTCCAATGTAACTAGTCAAGTAGATGATTACATGGGTGACTCTGGTTTAGTTCTTTCATGATGCTGAAGTAATGAAAATGCCACCTCCATTTGGCTTGTTTTCGGACAGTAGTGCTTAAGTTTTTCCTCATAATTTGCAGCAAAATGTTCATGGTAGAACACACTACTCCTTCTTTAAAGGTTTCTAGGGAAACAAAAAAGGGGTCTTGGAATAATAGCTGGCCTAGAGGATTTGAAAAATAGACCTCATTTAGGATTACTCCCTCCTTTACTTGACTAACCTTGGGATTATTTTGAGTAAGAACCCCTTCTCCCTCTTTATGATTATCTGATTTGGCAACTTCAGAAAGTAATGTTATGCTACCTTCAAGCAATCTTGGTACACCCTGATTTAGTGAGATGATTCCTATTTGTGAGCCATTATCCTGATGAGTAGGACTATTCTTTAGCACCAGGTCTTCTTGAGAAGAAATTTTAGTATCAGCATCAGTCTGTCCTGTACTTTTAGTATAAGAAAATGCATTAGTAGATAAAGCAGCAGTAGAACACATATACATATATTCTTTACAAAAAGGTTTGGATGCTGGCTATATGCTTAGGATTTCATTGGTTTCTTCTTTTGTTGAAAGGGGTGATGTCTTTCTCTTTTTCTGGGTGGAACTATGTTGTCTTCCTTCCTTTTGTGAATCCTCACAAGGATGAATGTTTTTTTGAGGAAGTATATCAACCTTAACAATAATTTGTTCTATTGTTTCTTTATGAGCAATTTCTTTAGTAGGTAAGGCATTAGTGGATAACATCTGATATATTTCCTTTTCAGTTAAAGGAGGAGGCATTTTCTGTTTTCTTTGGATTGGGCAACAATTTCTTTCCATTTTTTGTGGAAGTTGATCTTGTGGCTGAATGTCCTCCTGTATTTTACAAGGAAAGGCAGATGGATTGTTATTTGTTTCAACCTTTTCAAAGAGCACTTTTGGATCCTCTCTTATTTTTTGATGGATCTTATCTGGGATCAACTCTTCTTGGTCATCTTGATGGTTAGTTTGGGTAAGAAAATTATGGATCTCCTCTAAATAATCCTCAGGATGCCAATCTCCTAAGTTTTCATCAATGCTTACAAGGTGTTGTATGAGGTTTTCAGATTGATCACAACAATTTTCAGCCAATGATAGAGATGGACAATGCCCTATATAGTGTTTACAAAATACTTTGTGGAAATCCTTCAAAGAAAACAAGATGCCAGGTTCTAGGCCTTCATACCATTCTCTTGCCTTTCCTTCTAATGTACCCATGAAAATTTTCATGAGGCAGTCCTGATGCCATTCAACCTTTAACCTCCATACATGTATATGAAAATTGATGAGATGTAACAATGGGTCATCAACCTTTTCATCTCGAAAGATAGGTAGGTTTTCTATCCAATTTACGTCTTTAGGAATTTTATGTGGGAATCCAAGGATATGTTCTCTGTCACTGAGGCATCATCTCCTTCATGCCATGGATCCCATCTTTGTTCAATCAGAAAGATCTTTCTGTCTTTCCAACTTGAGTCCCTAGGGTTCTCTCCCAGTGGAGTCTTTAGTTATAATGAAGGTTGTAGAGTTGCTCGTTTTAGGGAATTTGACCCGTGTTGTCCACCATCGACATGATTGGGATTTCATGATTGGGATTAGCAATGCATTCCAAGATGTTTCTCAAGACTAAGTGGAGTAATAGGCCTACTGGAGGCTAGTGGAGTCGCCAGGTGGAACTTGGTTGTTTTTGTAGGGATGTAGCTATGGTCCACCACCAATAACTAGGGAAAAATCCAATCTGGGGATGTTTTTGGGGTTTTCTGAGTTTTTATGTGTGGCCTATGAAGTTTGGAAGAGTTTCCTATAACTGAGTCATCATTTTGCTAAGATGGTGAAAAAGCTAGCTTCTACTCTTCAGACAACACTTAAGTTTTCTAAGCTTGAATGAGACTTCGAGAGTTACTAAGGAGTACTTAGATTGTCACTAACTTGGAAGGTCCCACCTTGATCGCCATTATGTTAGTGAGCGGTGGGATAAGTCAATCAGACAGTATTCTTAAGGCTGCTGGAATGTTTAGGGAAACTAAGTTTGTTTATCACTCAGAGTCCCACCGTGATCGCCATTATGTTAGTGAGCGGTGGGATAAGTCAGCCAGATAGTATTCTCAAAGGTCTCTAAAGATTTAGGGAAACTAAGTTTTTTTATCACTCAGAGTCCCACCGTGATTGCCATTATGTTAGTGTGGTGATGAGGTGGCTCAATCGGATAGTAGCCTAGAGTTTAATAAAGTAGTAAGGCCTACTAGAGGCTAGTGGAGTCGACAGGTGGATTTTTAATTGTTTTTAGGTATATGTGTATGGTCCACCACCAATACTGAAAAAAACCAATCTAAGGGAGTTTTTTGGGGTTTTTCTGAGTTCTTTATGTAGTCCTAAGGTTTGTAAGAGTGTCCTACAGCTAAGTCATCATTTTTCTAGGATGGTGAGACAACCAGATTCTACTCTTCTAAGTTTGACTGAGATTTTGAGGGTTCCTAATGGATACCTAGGATGTTTTGACTCAAATTCCCATTGTGATCGCCATTATGTTAGTGAGCGGTGGGATAAGTCAACAAGATATTATTTTCAAAGGTCTCTAAAGTTTTATGGAAACTAAGTTTGTTTATCACTCAGAGTCCCACCGTGATCACCATTATGTTAAGGTCCCATGATTTGGCTAATTGGCAAGCCAAATGACAATGTAACATCAAACCAATCTTTGGATCCCAAGGACCTAGCCTTCCTGGACTCAAAGAGGGCTCTCTCTATTTGTGTAAGGGATATCTGTGTGTTTGCTTATTGTGTTCTGATTTTAGGCTAGTTATGAAGTAGGTTTTTTGGTTTTGGTTTTTAGGTTGTGAGGGATGAAACTAATCAAAGATATCAGAAAGGTAAAAAGATGTCAGATCAACTGGGCTATGGGGTCGAAAAGGTCTAGAAAGCCATCAAATGGTGATACAAGGTTGTTGAAGGGCCGATTTGATTCAAGGTAGAAAGGATCTTTGGGCAAAATGGAACAAAATGGACACCAAGTTTGGGAACAACAAAGGATTTCAAGCATAACTAGTTTAATAGCTGACATAAACATGGTAGGGAAAACCATTAATCATGAGAAATGTAACTATAAGATAATCAATACATAAAAATAAATATTCAAGCCATGCATAGAGATATATAACTCTCTAACTTTGGGAAATGGTTATCAGACTTTGGAGAAATACACTTAAAACAGACAAACAACTCAAATCGCTATGCCGGAATGCCTAAACATAGTACTTCAAGTTATTGGGCACTTTTAAAACAAGATTGCATAGTCTTAGGCAAAGGGCAAGATCGGAACAAGACCTCCTTGGTTCAACAAATGACAGTCTAATCAGTCAAAGATAAATTTCATGGATGGAGCTATGGCTAGCCATGAGTAAGCAGGGCATACCGTAAATCATACTTAGCATGCATAAAACCATGAATGAAATAAGCAACAATATCCTTAAGTTATTAAAGAGCAATCAAGAATTCCTTAATGTGACTAAGGATGAAGAAAACATGGAAACTATGAAGAAACAGGAAATTTGAGGTGCCTCCAAGGGCATGTCTCAAATTTGTTCTCTATTGTTCTATAGCAAGCAAGAAACATGGATTCATGAATGAAAACTAGGAAACAAAACAAAGAGAGAGACACTATACCATTCTACCAAGTCATGGAATCCAACAACAATCCTCTTTCATCATCCAAGAACATCCAAGAGACTATCCAAAAGCATGAGACAAGTGTTTCTTCCAAAGCTTATATGACCATATATTGCTTCTATTCATCAAGTTCAACCTTGTTTACAATGAAATCCTTTGGAATATATAGGCCAAAGTGAGGAAAACCTCTTAGTTCAACTTGCAATCTCATTGGCCTATCCAAAATATCTTATTTTGTCCTTGAGGCTTTGCAAAGCCCAAAGCACAAAATATCTCATAAAATATCTAAAATATGCTAAAAGAGGGAAATAAATTGACTTTTCATAACTTCTCATGTGCAAAAATAGCTAAACACACATGAGGAAAAAACAGTTTTTAAAGGTTCAATTTTTACAAAAATACTCAGAAAATACATCAGCAAAAGGTCCCCTCACTAGCCGGCAACTTTTGGTAGCCTTCCTGATGTAAAAATAAGGCTCATGATAGCTCGTTGGAAATATATGAGTGTCTAATTTCTGAAATTCAATTTTAGTCTTTTCACCCAGAATAACCGATTGCAAGTCCTCCAAAAATAGGACTGTGCAAAAACCCAAAAAAATAAGCCTTGCTGATAAATGGGGACAGAGTGTAGCAAAAAAGTGAGTGTTTGTTTTCGCCACTTTGGGGGACGAAAATGATCTTCAATTGCCTACGAAAATCATCTGAGTAGATGCCCTTTCGAATTTAATGCATCCAATGGTACCACTCTCAAGAGTTGAGGATGCTTCCAAACCAAATGGCGGCGCCCATGATTTTATGCCAATTAGGCCCAAAAATGTCAGAAAAACAAGAACATGTCAAAATTTGCTCAATTTTGGTGAGCTTGAGTCCTACGAGGGGATTTTTAGAAAGCATGTCTCGGAAACTCGGGCCAAAATTCCAAGCCCTGAAAGGTGTCTTTTCTCTTTTTTTTCTCTGTCGGGCGCCCTCTTTGGGTAGTTTTGAGCTTTTCTTGGTTTTCTTCTTTGTTGTTTGGAATTCTATCTTTGGTGAAGAAGTCATGGCCCCTTGCCTAGGAGAGGTAGCATAGCACATATGATTTGAAGAATGTCTCTCATGATCCATGTCTTTGTATTTGCTTGCACCTCATCATTGCTTGCGTTTGAGGGCTGCCTTGTTTGTCATCTTTCATACTTACTCTTCTTCTGATTGTCATAGCTCTTTCCCTTTCATTGTTTTGTGCTTCATCACCCTTATGTTTATTCGTTTGTGTTGCTACCATAATGTTCCCCTTTTCAATGTGGAAAACTACCACCAATTTACGCAAAAAAGCACTTGAACAATTCACAGTCTTGCGCAACACCATAATTAAATTTATAAGAAATTTTGGCATGAACTGTGTACTGCTCTGTAGTGAAAGTTTTCCCAAAGAAATTCAAAATGCCCTTCTTTGGGTATCCTTTGATTACAAAAAGCGATACTAATGCCCAACAATCATTAATATCTAAATAGTACAAGGACATGACTGGATGTAACCACATGTCATTCTCAGGAATACAAGTGTGGCATGGCCACTTAATGCATAACACTACTCGGAACTTGAATGAAATCATACTGACAAATTAGAGATTCAAACTTCACAAATGAGAAGGCATTATTTTAACAAATCCCGCATGAACATGTACAAAAATTCTTCCTCGAAACTTATCTATCATGTTCCAACCAGAGCGCTTCAAAGCCCTACCATACACATGTGCTACTTTGTACGACTTCGGTGTTCATTAGCAAGAAAGTCCACGGATGCAAACAATCTCGGGGGCATCGTCATGAGTCATACACGTCCAGTTGAATGCATATCCATTGCATACATTCTATCAAGCCATGGGAGTTATTTGAATAACCAATATCTTATAGGATCGAAGCATCAACCATTTTTGTCATGCCAAGTAAATGCTCCATTCACAATTATTTACATCCCAGAGTTGGAATTGTGCTATGAAGAGGATGGTCATCAAAGACTTATTACCAAAAGAGTGCTTAGAATGAGAACAATCAGAGTAAAGAAAGTGATGCTACTCTGTGCCACCGCTTCAACCGGATATCTCATGTCTCTACCCATTTGTAGTTCCATAGGAGTGCAATCCCTTTACAATGTTCAAAAACTCTTGGATGAGGTTCCTCTCTTTTATTTTACGTGCGCGCTGAAAGGTCTTCCATCACATTTGATGCTCCTCTGTCCATTTTGACTCTCAAAATCAGCTTGAGCCTGTAGCACCCTCTTCAAGAATGGTGTCTAGCATTTACGCAAGTCGGGCAACATTCACACCATAACTCTTTCGGGCACTGCTACCCTTGCAGGCTAGCTTTATAAGAGAATGTCACCTCCTCCAAACACTCCAATTTGTGTGTCAACCTTAGTTGTCTCATAGCACAAGGAGAAGGATTTTCAAATTTGCACATTAATCATCCTTTCTTTCACTATGTCTCTCTTTTATTTTGACAAAGTCCTCATCCATCTCATCACTATATCTGCTGATTTTTTGGAGACTCAGAACCTTTACTATTTTTTCATAACACAAAAGATATCCTTCAATTCTTTGACAAACCTCATCCTCTAATCATTGTTTCTCTCCTTGTTGATTTAGCAAACAAGGGGTGCTTTGAAACCACTCTATTAAGATATCTTTTCAAACTTGTTTTGAAGGAACTTTACAAACTACTGCCTCTCTAATTTTGAAACTGCATACAAATTACTTTACATACATCTACGACATAAAAAGACCTCCTTTAATTTGACCAAGCTTTATCCCTCTTACCATTGTTTCTTTGTTTTAGCAAACAAATGCTTTCAACACCACGTTTTTTAAATCACACCTTCAATTTGAAATGATGAATGTTCATGTTTTAATCACTACTTTCTTGTGGTTAAAACAACAACGGGCTCGATTTAAAACAACATAGCTTCAAATGGTCCTTCAAACTGATCATGGAGCTCCTTCACAAACTCTATTTTTTCTTCTAGAGTGTTTGTGCAAATCCTTGACTATTTCATATCACAAAGAAAAGACCTCTTTTTAAGCGACAAAACCCTCATCTTCTTATTCATTGTTTCTCTATGTTTATTTGAAACAAAAAGGGACTTATTTGAAATCATTGTTTCTTTGATCATGACAAAACATGGTATGTTTAAAAAAACAAAAGATACGTTTCTTCCTTTTACTTGTCTCTAAACAACCTTTCAAACTTTCAACAAGCCTCTAAACAAATAACTCTTCTCCCAATAAATCAACTGTTCTTGTCCTCCTTTATGCCGAAACAACAAGTTTTGGTCGAAATGAAAAACAAACGATCAATTGGGTCTTATGCTTGGGCAATGGAGTGAGAAGCATACCTTAAAAATGCTTAAGGGCCCTTTTTGATTGGTTGAGCAGCTCTCAAAAAGATTTTTTTGAAGGTTTTTTAGGTGAGTTTTGTGACCGGCTACGGGCGCACGCGTGCGTGATAGGAAGCCTTTGTATTTTCTCTCTCACGGCGCAACTGTGACACTTAAAATGCATCGCGCACTTTGCGGCCATTTGGGAGGCCTTCCGGGTATGAGGAATTTAGGCTTTGATATATGGCTCGTTGGAAATATGTGGAAGTATAATTTCTATAAAAACTTTAATTTTTTCATTTGGTGTCCATTTGGTTGTTCAAAAATTGATTTTCCCAACACTAGTCAAATTGGTGAATCCACGGGTGCGAAATGCATAGTGTTGTTTGTAGGCCACTTTTGGATGCCTTCCGTTAGCCGGAATTGGGCCGAGATGGATCGTTGGAAAGATATATGGAAGTATAATGTCCAAATATGCTTAATTTTTCATTTGGTTTCCATTTTAATGTTCAAAAAATTGACTGTCACTGGTAAAAAAATTCGAATGCTAGTGTGAGAAAAACATAGTGTGGTTACGGGCTACTTTTGGATGTCTTCCTGTTGTCGGGAATTTGGCCCGAGATGGCTCGTTGGAAAGATATGGAAGTATAATTTCCAAATATTCTTGATTTTGTTCATTTGTTATCCATTTGGTTGTTAAAATCCTAAGTTTCCCCGCTTGCTGATAAACATGGTGAATCCTGGGCGAGAGAAATTCTCCCGTGACATGTTTGTATTTTTGCATTTCTCTGACATGATAATTATGTAGAAATGGAAGGAGGGTTTTCTTATTTAACCTATGAGGGGATAGAAAAACTCTCTCTCACGTTTTGTAATTCATCTCTGTTTGAGTCCAGAAAATCATTTGGAAATATTTCTTGGTGTATCTTAACCTCATCTTTGCAGCACTTTTCATATTGAATGGAATTTTTTAAAAAAATCATATGGTCATTCATATTTTGTGTTGTAACGGAAGCTTTTATTTTTAAAAACTATGATCATAACTACTCATTTGAATCAAAGGAGATCATCACTTTTTTGAAACCACTAATGTAACCCTTTGGAACCCTAATGCCATCACTATGTGTCCACCAAGATTTTGTCCCCTTTTTTGAAGAAGCAAGAAAAGGTCTTAAAGAGATTGTGCTATTTTGTAGTTTTTTTTCAAGGGAGACTTACAAAGAAACTATTTTCAGCCCTCCCAAAAGACCTTTCAAACTTATCATGGGGCTTTTATTTTTATGTTCTTTGATGAGGATACTTTGATATGAAGATGAAACTTGTTTTGAGCATCTGTTAACCATTTGTATGAGGTGATTTTTCATGGTGAAAACCTTGGAGATATATCCTTTTCTTCTCTATAAATGAGGTTTAAAACATAGTGAAACTTCACTCATTTTACCATTTTAATGACAGTCTTTTTTGAAATCCTGTCATCTTTTGAAATAAGTATCCTTCATTCTTAAACAATGGTGGGCCCTCTACTTATTTATGAAGGATGCCTATGTTTGATGGTATCCCGTGTCTTCTAAAAACTCGTCTTTTTCATTCGATGAGACGTCTTTTGTTGAAAAGTGAAACACTATTTATCACACCTTTGGCCTTATGAATGAGTTGATTTCTTGTGTAAAGGTTTTGAGGGAGAGGCTGGTTCTTTATTTCTTTGTGAAGGAAGTGCATAGCCTCAAAGCTGGAATCAAAAATCAATTCTAGTTTGATTTCACTTGATTCCATTCCGGTGCTAATTTGCTTATCGAGTTTTGATGTGACATCCCTACGACTTTCAATGGTGTATGAAAAAGTATAAACAACGAGATTAACCTATTGATATGCATATTCTTGCATACTGACACTTTTCATAACCTCTTAAGAATGTTGGAAAAAGTACTTTGCTCATGATGTAAAATAGATTGAAACATTTACTTTTGAACCTAAATACGTAAATAAAATTTATTGATCCTAATGACATTCTTCTTTATGATTTATTGAACAAAAAAGAGACATATCTTTTGAAGTTTTTCCTATTAGCCACCTATAAATTTTTTTTATAGAAAAAGGTGGCTAAGACTTTTGAGCCTTCAAGGAACAAAAATTTTATTGCTAAAAAGTGTTGGCTCTTGAAGACTCTTGAAGGCCTCCACTGCCCTGCTGTCATAATCTTCACTCTTGGTTTATTTTACACTAAAAAAATCCCTGCTGAATCCCAAGGAAGAATAATGTTGCAAGCACCATTTCCCTTTTCCACTTTCCATCCAAACTTACACTTAGTTTAACCTTTTTCCCCCTTGACAAAATTCCCCTCTTACCACTCTAAAATCCTCCCAAAATCCCCTTCCTTCACTCGAAGTACCCCTTGTTTAGCCTTTTTCCCCCCTTTTTCCCTCTATCGTTGCCCATTATCAACCTTGAAAACCATTAAAAACCATAAAAACCCACGTTTTGGACATATATGGGTCTTAGCCCCTTCACTTCATAAACCCCCCGGTCGGCTATGATCCTCCATGTGACCGCGGTGCCGCCGAGACGAGCGCCCGCAGCGCATTTTGAATATTATATATATCAACGCCCAAAGTGTATACACCTTTGGTTTATATATTATTTTTGACGTTTTTATTATATTATAGCTTTCCGCCGGTCCAATTTTTTAAAATCATTATCCGCGTGATCGATGCGATGCGCAATCGATGGTGCGGCCAAAGTCCCTCACCACGGTGGTCCCACGCGCATCCACTCGCTGGGTGCCAAAAGCTGCGCGGTATTCATCGCACGCAGCCTTCGAGCGGAGGGAAGTTTTCTGCAGATCGACGGCAATTCCACTCACCCGGTGTGACGCGTGGCCTGAAGCACTATTTTCCAAACCACGGTAGTCCATCGCGCGTTAAACATCGGATGTGGACCCCACGCGATATTGGCATCCGTCACGATCTACGATACGAGCCGCCCATCCAAAGGATTTTGCTCACCAAAGATGCCCAGCAAGTTAACGAGCCCCATGGTGCGGGCTTTCAATAGATCTCCCGCAGTCGATCGATGCTGCAGATGCGACTGACCCATATTTTCATCTCCCCAGATTCATCACCCGGTCAACGTTTTCACGCTTTGACCTTGCTGCACTCCTCTCCCGATGGTCTATCTCTGTGGCGATCGACGGCTACGATTTAACGAGATTATACGGCCCTCACTTTGATTCACTCCTAATCAAATCCAGAGCGGGATTTGGATGATGCCATCCAATGGCCACGCTCTCTCCACATGCCTTACAAGCGATGAAACCTATACTATGCATGGATTTTATAATTTTGTTCGTATTTTACGGGGTTTCAAGTGATTTTTCCACCATGACTAAGAAGACATTTCAAAGGAAAAGGATAATCATCCTCTCGCCTGCGATCCATTGAAAGGAAATCAACATAGGGTTTTGACTCCACATTTTTATCAATGATTTGTGAGGCATTGATGCCATTCAACCTAACGCATACACATGGGACCAACAAAGCCATGAATCGGGCACGATCGAGAGTATCGGTGATAAAGATCAAAAATGAACCGGGATGAGAGGATGAAGACATATTTGTGGGGATCACGGCTAAGAACGTTTATCAAAAAGTCCTAATCCCTACGATTTTAAAACACGGTTTAAAGAATATCTTAAAGTGTTTTATCAACGGGAACACCTCACCACCACATACGTAGACGAAATAGTCTCCCGACTGCGAAATGCCACATGTACCTCAAAGTATTCAATCGAGGAGGGCTAAATTTATTGATCGGGACCGGATATACGCACTCACAACATATGACAAAAGGGTAAATTCTGCAGGAAAATTAATGACAAACATTTGTGAGTTACTTCGGCTTACAGCTTTGAGCCTCGGGTCAACCAAAAATCTCCCACCAGAGCTTAAAATATTTATGAAAATCATTTAATACGGAGGATATGTATGAAAGTTTCTTCATTGAGCCCCTCGAAAAGGACAAAGAAGCCATTTAGGTACTTTATTAATTGTAATTGGAGATCTTTTATCGGATCTCACTCTCCCTCATTCTTCTATATATACTATAGAAGATGAGAGAGGAGTTAGTTTGCGGAGAACTTTGATATACACTTGAGCTTAAATTTCTGATTGTAAATAGTGATTCAGCGGCTCTTGGAGCTGCACTGCTTTGTGATAGATAAGTTAAGGGCGAGATGTGTAGATGGATGCTAAACTAAAGCATTGGACTTAAAGTTGTCATGCGTGGTTTGGAGCATCAATACAGGCTGATTTATGGGATCCTGGAGTCTATGTTGACGGTGATGTTTTTCTCATTGTAACTTGTCATTTTTTATTTACTGTTTTTCAGATCGTGTTCCAATTCTCTTATAAAGAAAATCATGCATAGAGTTAGGACCTATTGTACATCGATAACCTTCTCTTCTCGAAAATATTTATCTGAATGTTTTCTTCCAAACTGTGTTATTTAGGAATGATTTAATTCGGTTCAAGCATAGGAATGCCGGCGTTCCCTCGTCTTATTGTCTTAAGCTGAATGTTATTCTTAAATGTTATTTTTCAGTATATGTTTAGTGAAGATGAGCGAGGAAGATATGGTGAGCCCTGGTCCGGGTTTTATCTCCCATAGTGCTATGCTGAATGTTTCCCTTGGAATGTGTTAAAAGGTGGCTAGTTTAAAAGTACTTACCGGATCTTAGACTATTACGTGTTATATCTATGTTAGTCTTGAAAGTAACCAAGTAAAGCGTAGCTAGGAAAGGATTTGTGGTGAGCCCCAGCCCAGCTAGTTTCTACTCCTAAAGGTTTTGCCTTCGGAGTTTCCCCTTGGTTTTAAGTGTTTTCTATTGAAAGTGTATCAAAGGGCTGGCTAGTTTAAAAGTACTTACGAGATCCTAGTTTTCTTTTATGCTTTTCTTGAGTGTATGTCAAAGGCTAGCTAGTTTAGAAGTACTTACCAGATCCCGGGCTGCTCTTTGTTACGCATCTGTTTATTTCTCCTTCGTATTGTATCATTTCATTCCATAAATCAAACTTCAAACTTCGAGTGATCCTTAGACATAGATGACTTGCCCCCATGGACCACTCTTGCCTCTTGTTGTTCCAATTAAACCCTATTATGACACCCATAGCCCAATGGACTAAAACTGCATAGTATCTATCTTTTTGGTCCAAAGCTTACTCTCATTGCTTGCAACTTCTCACCTTTGAAACTCTTTCCATTTAGGATTTTCCCTCAAAATATGTAATCATGCTCAACCATCCAAAAACAAAACAAACCCTTGGCCTTCATAACTCAGCCTAATATTATTACCCCAAAAACTTCAAAGACAAATCCATCTTTGCACTTATTGGAGAGATCCCTCTCGATTCGAGGGCTAGATCCTAGAATCCCAAAGTGGATTGAAATGATGTTGCTTTCGCTAGTCATTTCGCGATCTTCTAGCAGATTACGGATTCTACTACTATATTTATGGCGATACTTTCTGGGGAACTTGAGTGTTCTTGATACTTTTAAGGACACTCATAAAACCCATGAGTTAAGAAAATTTTCGTGAGTTAAAAGAAGCCTTTTTCAAGCACTACCTAAACGATGGTAATCATGGTAAAGACTTGTTTGAATCGGTGACAAACTAGGTAAAACCTAGGGATTCTCTTAAGACTTTATCTAACCTTGAAAGATCGGCAGCTGTAGCCATAAGAGTACACTTGTCTTTGTCTCATAACCACAAATAAGTTTTGAAACAAAGTTAGGACATTCTTAGAAAACCACACAACTGAAAAATAACTCGAGAAAACACCAAAAATATTTCGGATCGCTATCCAATAAACATGGTGGTGGACCATAAAACCTCTACAGAAGGGTGGCAGTGGTGCCTGCCCATCTGAGATGCCGATGCCGAAAATCGACACACCTGAAAACCGTTTTCTGAGTTATTTTTTCGGTTGTCGTGGTTTTCTAAGAATATTACGACTCTGTTTCCGGCCTGATACACCATCGGTTATCAAGATTCAAAACCGATCCTCTTGTAGGCCAGCGTTTGATCTTCGAGGTTAAGATGAGTCTTGAAAATCCGCAGAAGTTTTGCCTGAGTTTTGTCGCAGTTCAAAGTGAGTTCAACGCGTGATTGTTGCCTCCTCGCCTAGGTAGTCGCGAAAAATGCTTCAGCTCCGCTGAAAATTTTCAGCGGGATCAAGGGTTTTGCATGGTCCTTAAAAAGTGTCAAAGCCGCTCAGGGTTCCACGGTGGAGTGGCCTTGTCTTGGTCTGTGATGACAAAGATAGGAAAACCTCCGCGAAACCTTTTCCGGCCGCTTTGGGGATTCTGGGATCTAGCCCTCGGCGGATGCAGTAAGTGGAAGATGGATTTGTATTTGAGTTTTGAAGTGCCAATAATATTAGGCTGAATTATGAGGCGGGGATTTGTTTGTTTTTTGAATGGTTGAACATGATTACTACATTTTGAGGAAAATCCCTAAATGGAAAAATTTCAAAGGTGAAGAAAGTGCAACGATGAGAGTAAGCTTTGACGAAAAATAGATTCAAATTTTAGTCCATTGGGCTATGGTGTCATAATAGGGGTTTAATTAGGCGGCAAGAAAACAAGAGTGTCCATAAGGCCAAGTCATCCTGTAATCTAGGTCACTTTAGTTTGAAGTTTGGTATGGAATTAAATGATACATGCGAAGAAAATAAACGTGCGGGGTAGGCGACCGAATCCCAAATACTTTCTGTAGCCTTTGACATAGACCAGAAAAGATAAAAACTAGAATACGTAAACCCTTTTCGTGCCTTTATTCCACTTTTCAATAGAAAACACTTTGAAAACCAAAACTTTGAAGGAAACCTTTAGGTAATGATATACAAATCTACTCTAGCTTCTGCTTTACTTGGATTACTTTCAATACATAGATATGCAGATAGTCTAAGATCTAATTACTTTTTAAAATGTATTTCTTTCGAATAACGTGGGAGACAAAACCGAGACCGAGCTTCACCACTGTCTCATTAAACATATACTAAAAATAGCATTTTAAGAATAACATTGACTAAGACAATAAGGCCGAGGAACGCCGGCATTCTATGCTGAAACTGAATTAAATCGATTTCTAAATAACAAAGTTTGGAAGAAAACATTGGTCAAATTACAAGAAGATTGTGTCAATGCGGTAAAATTACTAACTCTATGCATGATTTCTTTATAGAGAACACGGTGGCGAAACAAAATGACAAATTACAATAGAAAACAAAAACATCAGCGTAACTAGAGCAAGGATCCCATAAATCGGCATATTGGCAATTAGAAAAATCCAATGCTTAGTTTAACATCCATCTACACATCTCGGCTAACTTATCTATCACGGCGAAACTCAAAACGATGAAATCACTGGCCCCAATCAGAAATTTAAACTCAAGTATATATCAAATTACCGCAGCCAACCCTCTCCTCATCTTCTATAGTAGTATATATAGAAGAATGAGGAGGTGAGATGCGATAAAAGATCTCAATTACAATTAATAAAGATATCTTTACTTTTTCTTTGAGCTCAATGAAAGACTTCATATATCTACGTATTAAATGATTTTTCATAAATATTTTTAAGCTGATGAAATTTTTGACACATGAGCAGTGTCTTCTTCATTCCAGTGCTCTACAAATGTTTGTCATTAATTTTCCTCTGCAATTTACCCTTGCACCGCATTTCAGATTCAGCGAGGGCTTAGAATCATCAGTGCGATCAAATAAATTTTGGCCTGCTGATTCGAGGCCTAAGCGCGGGGTGCATGTGGCATTTCCGTCCCGTTGCGCGGAGAAGTCCAGTACCGCCCGCGGTGTGGTGAGTGGGGTGTTCTGGTGATAAAAACGCCTTCCGTGTTCTTTGGCTAATCATTTTCCATCAGGGTGGGTACGATAAGCGTTCTTGGCAAGATAGATCCCCCACCGAATCTCGTGTACAAAATCCTGCAATCTGTCATTTTATCTTTATCGGTGTCTCTGGTATGCGATTCTGGTTTTTCGGTATCAGTATGCGCGAGGTAGATAGCATGCAAATCATTGATAAAATGTGGAGTCAAAACATGTTGACTTCCTTAATGGATCGGAGGCGAGTTGGTTATCATTTTCCTTTTAGTGTCATGGTAGAAAATCATTTGAAAACCTGTAAAATACGTATTATAAGTCAATATATATATAGGTTTCTTTATAACCCAGAAAGCATTTAATAACCAGCCAGAAGAAATGACAATATTGTCAGTATAGGCTCAGCCGGAATAGGCGATGAGAAGAGCAGGCTCAGCGGAAAAGCATTGACGATGACCAGATGCAGGAGATGAAAATATAGATGCGTCAATCTCTCGGTCAGTCAGTAGTGAAGTCTGTGAAAACACTTTGGCAAATACGTTCCGCTGATGAATAAAATCTTGCAAACAAAATCCTTTGGATCAGGCGGCTGCCTGAATCAAACGGTGAATCACCAATATCAGCGTGAGATCCGCATCTGATGTTCGCCATAGCCGTCAAACCGTGGTACAAAGAAAAGCCGTCGCTGCAAAGACCGCATCCGTCAGTACAGTGAAGTCAGAATTCAGCGTGCAATCCGGAAGAAAACTTCCGCCTCCGCTTGAAAACGTGCAAATCAAATCTTCGCGTTTTAACGGCAGCAGTGATCGACGTGATGCCGAAGACAAAGAACTACACGCCATCGAACCTGAAAATAAATAAACGAATATGTTCATGAACAGTGGAAAGCAATATAATAAAACGTCAACGCTGTAAGGTTTTGGGCGGATATATATAATATTCAAAATGGCTTAATGTGACCTAAGTTCCATGGAGAATCACTGCGAAAATTTATACGAGAGGCTAAAAAGACCCATATACTCCAAAGCCGTGCCTGGACAATGGGTTTCAAGGTTGATAATGGAGCAACGACAAAAAAGGCAAAATGAAATTGCCAGTGAAGGAGAAAGTTTTGGGAGGATTTAGAGGGTAAAGGAACCTGTCAAGAGAAAAGGTTAAATAAGGTAAGTTTGAAAGGAAAGAAATGGTGCTTACAACATTGGTAACTCACTTAAAATTGAAGGATTTTAGTGTAAAATAAATGACCAGGTAGATTATGGGCTGAAGGCGAGAGGAGCCTTGAAAGTCTTGAGAACAACACTTTAGCAATTTGTTCCTTGAAACTTCAAAGTGTAGCCCTGCTTACTTATAAAAAATTTATAGGTAACAATAGGAAAACTTCAAAGATATGTCTCTTTGCTGAATAAATCATAAGAAGAAGGTTCTTGCTAGGATCAACAGAATTTTCTTGGCAATTTAGGTTGAGCGAATGTTTTCAATCCACACATCACAAGATGGAGAATACTTTTTCAACATTCAAGGTTGAAGTGTTGCATACAAGGTATGCATATAATGGATTATCTATTCATTTTCACTACTTTTCATCACCATTGAAGTAAATAGGGTCATGCGCATCAACATGCTGATAAGCTGAAAATTATGCCGGGAATGCAGATGCGATGAAATGAGCTAGGGTGATTTTTGATTCGATTTTGGGTGCGGTTACTCCTTCACAAAGAAATAAGGGCGGCTCTCAAACGGCAAATCAACCATTCATAAGGCCAAGGTGTGATAAAATAGTGTTTCACTTTTGATCGAAAATGTCCCCATCGAATGAAAACGAGTTTTAGAGACCGCGTGGCGATCATCAAACATAGGCATCCTTCATAAATAAATGGGAGAAATTACCGATATTTAAGAATGAAAACTGACTATTTGCATTATGGCGAGTCAAAAAACTGTTGTCAAAATGGTAAAGTGGTGGTTTCCTGTTTTAAAACCTGTTTTATAGAAGAAAAAGGATATATCTCAAGGTTTTTCACCATGAAAATACGCACAAATAGCGAGATCTCAAAACAAGTTCATCTTCATATCAAAGTATCCCTCATCGAGCGAATAAAAAGCCCCATGATGCGTTTGAAGGTCACAGGAGGAGCTGAAAACAACATGGGGAGTCTCCCTTGAAAAAAACTAAAAGAAAAGCAATCCAAGATTTTTAAATTTCTTCCAAAAAAAGGGACAAAATGTGAGTGGATTACTATAGCAAGATAACATTAGAGAGTTCCAAAGGTTACATTAGTGGTTTCAAAAAGTGATAGTCTATACAGTTAACTGAAGGTTATGATCATAGTTTTAAAATAAAAAAACTTCCTACAACACAAATATGAATGACCATATATTTTTAAAAATTCCATTGAATATGAAAGGTTGCAAAAACAGAGGTGCGAAACACACAGCATTTGTTTCAAGATGCCCTTGATAAGCTGAAGATAGAAAATTTACAAGCGTGAAGTTTTCTATCCCTCATAAATTGAATAAGAAACCTCCCTGCCGCCAGTGCTCATGGTTTGTGAGAAATGAAATGCAGTGTCCCTTGGGCAAGATTCACCATGTTGACGTGTTAGAAACTAAGGATTTTAACAACAAATTCAATTAAATGAACTGAAAATTAAGATGTTACCCAGAATTTATCTCTTTCAACCGAATAATACAGAATTTAATTCTGATATGAGAGGCCATCCCAGAAATGCAGCACCTGTCAACACTGTTTTTTCTACTTTTTTTCTTCATCAGAACTACCGTCATTTGGGAAAATCAATTTTTGAACGACAAAATGGAAACCAAATGAAAAAATTAAGCGCTGCTGTTATACTTCCATATCTTTCTTGATCGAGATGTGAATCCGGCGCAGGCAGTGACGCAAATGCCTTATACATTTTGCCGCCGGGACTCACCAATTTTGACTAGTGTTGGGAAAATCAATTTTTGAACAACAAATAGTTTTTAAATGAAAAAATTAAAGTTTGAGATATACTTCCCTCAACGGAAATATGTGAGATTCTGACACGCAGGAGCCTTATGGGGCGCAGAAGTGCGCGTACATTTGGGATTCATGATCTTATCCTCAGAAGAAAATACAAAAGTATTGATACTATGACCTGCGCCCTGTACAAAATACCTAAAACCCTTCAAAAAATCTTTTGAAAACGCCAAGTAAAAAAGGGCTATAAGTATTTTAAGAATATGCTTCTCCTCCATTACTTAAGCCATAAATAATGTATTTGTTTTCATTTCGGCAAACTAATTGTTACAATAAAGGAGGACCTTAGGCTGATGATTTATTGGAGGAAGAAAGTGTGACTAGAAGGCTTGTTAAAGCTGAAGACTAGAAAGGCAATAAAAGGAAAGAAACGTATCTTTTTTTTAAACATACATGTCAAAGCGATGACTCAAATAAAGTCCCTTTTGTTTCAAATAAACATGAAAACAATGAATAAAGATGAGGGTTTTAATTGATTTAAAAGTGCTGTGATGTAAATAGTCAGAATTTGCACAAACCCTCTAGAAAATAGGATTTATGAAAATACATGTGTTTGAGACCATTTAAACGATGTTACAAATGAATTAAATTCTGTTTTAACTACAAAAAAACAAATGGTCAAAGCAATGACACATTATGTTTTAGTGAAAATTATGCAATCTCATAAGCAAATTAGTAAAAGAGAATAAAAAGCTTAGTCAAATTAAGGAGATAACAATAACATTGGAAGCAGTGGGCCACTGCGATCTAGAGTAGAGGCGAAGTTTATAAAGTTCCTTCAAAACAATTTGAAAAAGTATCTTAATAGTAGTTTCAAAGCACCCCTTGTTTGCTAAATCAACAGTGAAAAGTATGTTAAGAGGATGAGGTTTTGTCAAATTGAGATTATGCTGTGTTATGAAAAGTGCAAAAGGTTTGCGTCCTCAAATAGAATCTAGTGATGAATGAGACTGTCAAGAAAACTGAAAGAGGATGATTAATGTGCAATTTGAAAATTAACATGAGACAACTAAGAGTTATTTTAAATTAGATGTTTGGAAGTGACATTCCCTTTTATAAAACTAAGCTCAAGGTACATGCCCAAAGTTATGGATGAATGTACCTAAAATGCGGAAATACTTGGAGCACCATTCAAAGTACTAAAAAATCCGGTTGGTGGTCAAAATGGGCAGTATATGATGGAAGACTGCAACATAAAAGGAAGACCTCATCAAGTTTTGAACATTGTAAAGGGATTACTCCTATGCTGGTAGTTAAGGTATGAATATGCAGTTGAAGTGTAGCCTGAGAAACAACATCACTTTTCTTTATCGGATTGTTTCTCATTCTAAGCACTCTTTACAAATGCAGTGACCATCCTCTTCATGCTGAATTCCAATAGAATATTATAGTATGGAGTGGAACACTGGCATGACCATAGTTGATACTCATCCTATAAATTTAATTTATTGAAATAACTAGTAACAACAAAATAACTATGCGATGGATGCGCTAGACGTGTAGCAATCAACATGCCCCGGATTGTTACTCCGGGACTTTCTTACTGAAAACTGTAGACAAAACTAACACATGTGACAAGTAGAATTTGAAAACGGTCACTGTGGTTAACATGATATAAGTTTCGAGGAAAATTTGTATGTTCATGCGGGAACTGTTAAAATAATGCCTTACTGTAGCTAGTTTGAATTCAGACTGTCAATATGATTTCATTCAACATAGCCATGCCACACTGTATTCTGAAATGACATGTAGTACATCCATCATTCCTTGTACTATTTAGATAATGATTATTAGGCATTATATGTTTTGCTGTAATCAAAGTTACAACAGAACATTTTTAGACTTCTTTGGAAAACTTTTTCACTGCAGGCATCTGAGTTCATGCCAAATTTCTTATAAAATTTAATTTATGAATATTAAAACAAGAATGTGAATTTTTCAAGTCTTTTGCAGAAATTAGTGGTAATTTCCACATTGAAAGGAACGTGCGGGGCAACCGCAACAAAATGATGAAGCATTGAAAGCGTCAGGTAGTGACAAAGACAAACAAGGCAACCCCTCAAGCAAGCAATGGTGGATCAAAGACATAGATGAAACATTCTTCAAATCATATACTCTCTAAGGCAAAGAGGCCGTAACCTAACCAAAGATAAATTCCAAACAAGCGAAGAAAACCAGAAAAGCTCAAAACTACCAAAGAAGAAGCTTGACTGAAAAAGAGAAAGATTTTGCTTTAAACAGAATTTCAGGACTCTAGACATGCTTCTAAAACCCTTGAGGACTGCTCACCAAAAATTGAGCAAATTTTGACATGTTCTTGTTTTAGGACATTTTGGGCCTAATTGCATGCAAAATCCTTGAAACCATTTTGAATGACATCCCCAACTGCGAGTGGTACCATTGGACTGCTATACTCAATGATTTTCAGAACAGTGAAGATCATTTTCTCCCCAAATGAAAACTACTCACTTTCTACACTCTTCCCCATTTGTCAGCCAATTTGGGTTTTACACATAGGCTATTTTTTTCAGATTCGATTAATTTATTTAGGTGAAAACTAAACAATTTCAGAAATTATGCATACAATTTCAACTTGAAACTAATAATTTTCATTTTGACATCGGAAAGGCTTCCAAAAGTTGCAGTAATCGAGAGACTGCTACTGATGTATTTTAGTATTTTGCTCAAAAATTAGACCTTTCAAAAATGATTTTTTCCTCATGTGCGTTTTGTATTTTTGTACATGAAATTTATAGAATTAATTCCCTCTTTAGCATTTTTTAGATATTTTTCTGGATGGTAGCAGAAACTGCAAAACACCAGGACAAAATAAGATATTTTGCATAGGCCAATGAGATTGCAAGTTGAACTAAGAGGTTTTCCTCACTTTGGCCTATATATTCCAAAGGCTTTCATTGTAAACAGGGCTTAAATTGATGAATAAAAGTAATATATGGTCATATAAGCTTTAGAAGAAATACTTGTCTCATGCTTTTGGATAGTCTCTTGGATGTTCTTGGATGATGAATGAGGATTGTTGTTGGATTCCATGACTTGGTAGAATGGTATAGTGTCTCTCTCTTTGTTTTGTTTCCTAGTTTTCTTTCATAAATACATGTTCTTGCTTACTATAGGACAGTAGAGAAAAAATTTGAGACATGCCCTTGGAGGCACCTCAAATTTCTTGTTTCTTTATAGCTTCCATGTTTTCTTCATTCTTAATCACATTAAAGAATTCTTGATTGTTCTTTAATAACTTAAGGATATTGTTGCTTGTTTCATTCATGGTTTTATGCATGCTAAGTATGATTTACGGTATGCCCTGCTTACTCATGGCTAGCCATAGCTCCATCCATGAAATTTCTCTTTGACTGATTAGATTGTCATTTGTTGAACCAAGGAGGTCTTGTTCTAATCTTACCCTTTGCCTAAGACTATGCAATCTTGTTTTCAAAGTGTCCAATAACTTGAAGTACTGTGTTTAGGCGTTTCGGCATAGTGATTTGAGTTGTTTGTCTGTCTTAAGTGTATTTCCCCAAAGTCTGATAGCCATTTCCCAAATTTAGAGAGTTATATATCTCTATGCATGGCTTGAATGTTTATTTCTATGTATTGATTAGCTTATAGTTACATTTCTCATGATTAATGGTTTTCCCTACCATGTTTATGTCAGCTATTAAACTAGTTATGCTTGGAATCCTTTGTTATTCACAAACTTGATGTCCATCTTACTCCATTTTTCCCAAAGATCCATTTTACCTCGAATCAAATCGGCCCTTCAACAACCTTGTATCACCATATGATAGCTTTCTTGACCTCTTCGACCCCATAGCCCAGTTGATCTGACATATTTTTACCTATCTTATATCTTTGATCAGTTTCATCCCTCACAACCTAAAAACCAAAACCAAAAAACCTACTTCATAACTAGCCTAAAATTAGAACACAATAAGCAAACACACAGATATCCCTTACACAAATAGAGAGAGCCCTCTCTGAGTCCAGGAAGGCTAGGTCCTTGGGCTCCAAAAATTGGTTTGATGTTACACTGTCATTTGGCTTGCCAATCAGCCAAATCACGGAACCCTAACATAATGGCGATCACGGTGGGACTCTGAGTGATAAACAAAATTATTTTCCCTAAAACCTTTAGAGACCTTTTAAAATACTATCTTGTTGACTTATCCCACCGCTCACTAACATAATGGCGATCACGGTGGGACTTTGAGTCAAAACATCCTAGGTATCCATTAGGAACCCTCAAAATCTCAGTCAAACTTAGAAGAGTAGAATCTGGTTGTCTCACCATCCTAGAAAAATGATGACTTAGTTGTAGGACACTCTTACAAACCTTAGGACTACATAAAGAACTCAGAAAAACCCCAAAAAAATTCCCTTAGATTGGTTTTTTATCAGTACTGGTGGTGGACCATACACATATACCTCAAAACAACTAAAAATCCACCTGGCGACTCCACTAGCCTCCAGTAGACCTTACATACTTTACTAAACTCTAGGCTACTATCTGATGGAGCCACCTCATCGCCACCCTAACATAATGGTGATCATGGTGGGACTCTGAGTGATATACAAACTTAGATTCCCTAAACATTCCAGCAGCCTTAAGAATACTATCTGATTGACTTATCCCACCGCTCACTAACATAATGGAAATCACGGTGGCACCTTTCGAGTTAGTGACAATCTAAGTACTCCTTAGTAACTCTCGAAGTCTCAATCAAACTTAGAAAACTTAAGTGTTGTTTGAAGAGTAGAATCCAACTCCTTCACCATCTTAGAAAAATGATGATTCAGTTATAGGAAAATCTTCCAAACCTCATAGGCTACACAAAAACTCAGAAAACCCCAAAACATTCCCAGATTTGTTTTTCCCTAGTTACTGGTGGTGGACGATAGCTACATCTTTAAAAAAACAGCCAAGTTCCACCTGGTGACTCCACTAGCCTCCAGTAGGCCTATTACTCCACTAGTCCTTATAAAGTCTCCTAGGAATGCGTTAAGCAATCCCAATCATGCTGATGGTGGACAGCACAGTTCAAATCCTCCACCTGGCGACTCCACAACCTTCATTAGACCAAAATACTCCACTGGTAGAGAACTTTAGACTGATTGAAAAGACAAAATGACCCTTTCTGATTAAAAAAGATGGATCCAAGGACACAAAGGAGATATGCTCCGATGAGCAGAGAACATATCCCTGGATTCCCACACAAAATGCCTAAAGACGTAAATTGGATAGAAAACCTACCTATCTTTTTAGATGAAAAGGTCGATGACCCATTGTTACATCTCATCAATTTTCATATACATGTATGGAGGTTAAAGGTTGAATGGCATGAGAACTGCCTCATGAAAATTTTCATGGGTACATTAGAATGAAAGGCAAGAGAATGGTATGAAGGCCTAGAACCTGGCATCTTGTTTTCTTTGAAGGATTTCCACAAAGTATTTTGTAAACACTATATAGGGAATTTTCCATCTCTATCATTGGCTGAAAATTGTTGTGATCAATCTAAAGACCTCATACAACACCTTGTAAGCATTGATGAAAACTTAGGAAATTGGCATCCTGAGGATTATTTAGAGGAGATCCATAATTTTCTTACCTAAAATAACCATCAAGATGACCAAGAAGAGTTGATCCCAAATGAAATCCATCAAAAAATAAGAGAGGATCCACAAGAGCTCTTTGAAAAGGTTGAAACAAATAACAATCCATCTGCCCTTCCTTGTAAAATACAAGAGGACATTCAGCCACAAGATCAACTTCCACAAAAAATGGAAATAAATTGTTGCCCAATCCAAAGAAAATAGAAAATACCTCCTCCTTTAACTGAAGAGGAAATAGATCAGATGTTATCCACTACTGCCTTACCTACTAAAGAAATTGCTCATAAAGAAACAATAGAACAAATTGTTGTTGAGGTTGAAATAATTCCTCAAAAAGACATTCATCCTTGTGAGCATTCACCAAAGGAAGAGAGACATCATAGTTTCACCCAGAAGAAGAGAAAGACACCAACCCTTTCAACAAAAGAAGAAACCAATGAAATCCTAAGCATACAGCCAGCATCCAAACCTTTTTGTAAAGAATATATGTATATGTGTTCTACTACTCATTTATCTACTAATGCATTTTCTCATACTAAAATTACAAAACAGACTGATGCTGATACTAAAATTTCTCCTCAAGAAGACCCGGTGCTAAATAATAGTCCTACTCATCAGGATAATGGCTCACAAACAAGAATCATCTCACTAAATCAGGGTGTACCAAGATTGCTTGAAGGTAGCATAACATTATTTTCTGAAGTTGCCAAATCAGATAATCCTAAAGAGGGAGAAGGGATTTTTTCTCAAAATAATCCCAAGGTTAGTCAAGTAAAGGAGGGAGTAATCCTAAATGAGTTCTATTGTTCAAATCCTTTAGGACAAATATTATTCGAAGACCCCTTTGCTATTTCCCTAGAGACATTTAAAGAAGGAGTAGTGTGTTCTACCATGAACAGTTTGCTGCAAAGTGTGAGGAAAAACTTAAACACTACTGCCCGAAAACAAATAAAGTGCAAGTGGCCTTTTGATTTCTTCAACATCATGAAATAACTAAAACAAAGTCCCTCATGGAATCATCTGCTTGATTGGCTTTGTTGGAAAAGAGATTTCATTAAATGAATGTGTATTGTGTATAGGTTAAATTAGGATAGATAGATAGCTGTGGAAAATAAGCTCAGCCTTGTGAGCATCTTTGCAGTTCTAGATTGTTTGAAGAAAAAGTGAAAAAGAAAAAAATACAAAAAATAGTAAAAAGTAGAAAAAGAGGGCAGTTTCTAAAAGCAATGGTAAATCCCCATGTTAAAAAAATAGTCATTCGGAAAGCGCGCAAGTCTAAATGCCGCTACTAGTGCTCAAATGTCTTTTTCAGTTATCTAGCCTAATCATAACTCAACATGTTCTAAATTTATTTGCTGATAAGTTAGTGAGTGGAAAATATGGTCAACATTGTGTAAGCTTGACTTATCAAAGAGAGTAGATTAGGAAAAGATATTGGTTCCACATGCTCAAAACAGAACCAAAGAGTGAAGCAGGGATGAAAAACAAATTGTGTATCTTAACCCCGCTTTCTAGATTTCATTTTATGCAAAATAATATTTGTGTGCAACTTGTCTTTTGCGCCACAAGTACATGACAAATAAGACAGTCTAATCCTTATTCGGTCATTTTTCAATTTCATGTTTTAGATTAGAGAACAAAATCTTGTCAAACAGCTTAACCTTGACAGTTGATCTAGCATAGGTAGAGAAATAAAGGAGTTCATCGATTTAATCTGAACTCCCAGCAGATATAAGTGTAGAACTAGATAGGTTCATTTTTCAAAAAAAAAAAATATTGTCAAAGGGTTGCTAGTCCAAATGTACCCAAAGGAAGAAAAAATTTTAGGAAAGACAGTGGGGTAGGTAGAAATATCATTGATGCTAATCATGCTGTCAATTTTCAGAAATAGCATCAAGGAGGAAAGATATTTGTGCCAGTGGATAAAGGCACTGGTCTTCATAAGCCAAAGATTTGCAATTATGGACACCTCCTGAAAAGGAGCTTCCCTCCCCAAATGGAGCCACTATTAGTCATCAGTATTTTTCACCTGTTGTTGATGACTAGATTCCTAGCTGATTTTTCTAGAAACTGATCTCCATATGTCAATTTGCAATCTAGAAAACCCCCAAACAATTTTTTTGCTTTCCTAGCCCTTCCTGTCAGTCTATGATCAGAGCAATATTCAGTTTTAAATTCATGTCTTGTTTCAGCAAAATATCCCTGTCTATAGATGTCTCGGTCTTGCTGGTCTACTATCATTTTCCCCTTGGTTCTCATGAAACTCACTGTCCAATATTTGACCAAGTGTCTCCCTTCCCATCCTTAATCTTCTTGTCAAACACATTCAGAGTCAATGAAATTTTCCCCTAAGTTAGGTAGTGGCGCTTTAGAGAGTCCCTTCCTCAACAAAAATAAACTGAGCCAGAATTCTTTGTTCAATACCAACCAGCCCTAAATTAGTGCTTAATCTGCAAAAGAAAACCTTGATATACTGCTAGTTCGCGCCACTAAGAGGTCTTGTTATCTCAGTCTGGGAGAAATTATACAAAGATATAATACAGAAAGAGATGAGCATGTGCACAGTCTAAAGGAATATGCCTAAGATTGGGCAAAATCTCCATAGAACACTAAAGGAGATTTTAACGTTTCAAAGTGATATTGTTTGCATCTCTACAGGGGGAAAATTGAATGAAAAACAGTTTCCAGAAAAAAGCAAAGAGACAGTCCAAATAAGTCTCTCATGTTGAAGGAAGTTTCCATCATTAAGTAGATGGAAAGCTGAAATGAAAAGAGAGCAGGAGTACATATTTCAAAAGTCAAAAGTTGTCCAAAAAGCAGAGATATATATTTCAAGGAAAGATGACTATGATGACCTCCTTCAAAAGAGCAAATGTTAGAAAACATCGTGCTGATAACCTCCTCCAGCAAAAGAGCAGATGGTTAGAAAGGCATGATGTGACCTCCTTCATGAACAAGAAGAGGGCCAACATGTTTTTAAAATGATTTCAGGGCTGTTGTAGGCCACCTCCTTCCAAGGAATAAAACAAAGGATGCATCAGCAGGTTTGAAAGTGTGCTTGAGTATTTTTACTATTGGAAAAGACTGCACATTTGGAACAACTTCAAAAAGATATGTCTCTTTTATGCACTGAAGAAATCATAAAGAAGAATGTTGCTGCTAGGATCAACAAATTTTGCTGACAGATTTAGGTTCAAACAAATGTTTCAATCAATTTTACATCACAATATGGGAAAGTACTTTGGCCAACATTCTTAAGAGGTTATGAAAAGTGTTGCATCCAAGCATCTGCATATCAATAGGTTAATCTGTTGTTTATACTTTTTCATACACCATTGCAAGTCGTAGGGATGTCACATCAAAACCTAATAATAAAATTAGCACTGGAATGGACTCTAATGAAATCAAACTAGAATTGATTTTGGATTCCAGTTTTGAGGTTGCAGACCTCCTTCACAAAGAAATAAAGGACCAACTCCTCAAAAAACTTTACACAGCAAATCAACTCATTCATAAGGCCAAAGGTGTGATAAAATAGTGTTTAACTTTCAGTCAAAGAATGTCCCCATCGAATGAAAGATAGAGTTTTTAGAAGACACGTGACAGTCATCAAACATAGGCCTCCTTCATAAATAAGTAGAGGGCCCAACATTGTTTAAGAATGAAGAGAATTTATTTCAGTATGACAGGGATTTCAAAAATGACTGCTGTCAAAATGGTAAAATGAGTGAAGTTTCACTATTTTTTAAACCTCATTTACAGAGAAGAAAAGGGATAGCTCTCCAAGTTTTTCACCATGAAAATCACCTCGTACAAATGGTTAACAGGATGCTCAAAACAAGTTTCATCTTCATATCAAAGTATCCTCATCAGCAGATAAAAAGAAAATCCCCATGATAAGTTTGAAAGGTCTTTTGGGAGGGCTGAAAATAGTGTCTTTGTAAGTCTCCCTTGAAAACAAACTAAAGAAAAGCACAATCTCTTTAATACCTTTTTCACTTCTTCAAAAAATGGGACAAAATCTTGGTGGACACATAGCAAGATGGCATTAGGGTTCCAAAGGGTTACATTAGTGGTTTCAAAAAGTGATGATCTCCTTGATTCAGAAACAGAGGTTTTGATCATAGTTTTAAAAAGAAAAAAGCTTCCTACAACACAAACTATGAATGACCTTATGATTTTGAAAAAACATTCCATTCAATATGACAAAGGGTGCAAAAGACAGAGGTTAAGGAGCACCCAGGTAGTTTGTTTCAAAATGATTTTCTGACCAAACAGAGATGAAATTTACAAACGTGAGAGATTTTTTTGTCCCTCATAGGTTCAAGAAGAAAAACTTCCTTCCATTTCTACACAGGTATCATGGTTTGTCAGAAATGTAAAAAATACAGATGTCACGGGAGAATTTCTGCACCAGGATTCACCATGTTGACCAGTGTTGGGACAGTTAGCTTTTTAACAACAAAATGGATACCAAATGAAAAAAATCAAGCATATTTGGAAATTATACTTCCATAGCTTTCCAGAAACCCATCTCGGTCCAAATTCCGACAACAGGAAGGCATCCAAAAGTAGCTTGCAATCAACACTACGTTTTTCTGCACCAACATTCACCATTTTTTACCCATGTTTGGAACGTCAATTTTTGAACACCAAAATGGACACCAAATGAAACAAATCAAGAATATTTAGAAATTATACTTCCATATCTTTCCAATGAGCCATCTTGGGCCCAATTCCGACATCGGGAAGGCATCCAAAAGTGGCCTACAAACAGCACTATGAATTTCTGCACCAGGATTCACAAGTTTTGACCAATGTTGGGAAAATCAATTTTTGAACAACCAAATGGACACCAAATGAAAAAATTCAAGTTGTTATAGAAATTAGACTTCAACAGATTTCCAAGGAGCCATCTCGCGCCTAATTCTGACACCGAGAAGGCCTTAAAAACGGGTTGCAAAGTGCGCGGCGTGTTTGAAAAATTGCGTGGTGCACCTGGGAGAGAAAATACAAAGGTTTCCTATTGATGCGCGGCACGCCTATAGCACTGGTCACAAAATAACATAAAAACCTTCAAAAAATCTTTTGAGAGCTACTCAACCAATCAAAAATGGCCCTTAAGAATTTTTAAGGTATTCTTCTCACTCCATTTCCCAAGCACAGTAATCAATTGACTGTTTCTTTTTCATTTGACCAAAACTTGTTGTTTGGCATAAAGGAGGACAAGACAGTGATTTATTGGAGGAAGAAAGTTATTTGTTTAGAGGCTTGTTGAAAGTTTGAAAGGTTTTTTAGAGACAGTAAAAGGAAGAAACATATCTTGTTTTTTAAACATACCATGTTTGTCATGATCAAAGAAACAATGACTTCAAATAAGTCCGTTTTTGTTTCAAATAAACATAGAGAAACAATGAATAAGAGATGAGGGTTTTGTCAGTTTAAAAAGAGGTATTTTTGTGATATGAAATAGTCATGGATTTGCACAAACCTCTAGAATAAAAACAGAGTTTGTGAAGGGCTCCATGATCAGTTTGAAGGAGCATTTGAAGCAATGTTTTAAATCAGTCCCTTTGTTGTTTTAACCACAAAGAAAGCGGTGATTAAAACATGAACAATCATAATTTCAAATTCAAGGTGTGAAATACATAAAACAGTGGTGTTGAAAGCAATTTGTTTGCTAAATCAAAGAGGAAATAGTGGTAAGAGGGATAAATCTTGGTAAAATTAAAGGAGGTCTTTTATGTTGTGAGATAGTGAATAATTTGTGCAGTCTCCAAAATTAGAGAGGCAGAGTTTGTAAAGGTCCTTCAAAACAATTTGAAAAGATATCTTAACAGTGGTTTCAAAGCACCCCTTGTTTGCTAAATCAACAGTGAGAAACAGTGATTAGAGGATGAGGTTTTGTCAAAATTGAAGAAGGTATTTTGTGTTATGAAAAGGTAAATGTTTGCAGTCTCCAAAATCAGAGAGATAGTGATGAGATGGATGAGGACTTTGTCAAAATAAAAGAGAGACACAGTGAAAGAAAGGATGATTAATGTGCAAATTTAAAAATCCTTCTGTGCTATGAGAAAAATAAGGTTGGCACACAAATTGGAGGTTTGGAGGAGGTGACATTCCTTTATAAACTAGCTCAGGGTACATGCCTGAAGAGTTATGGTGTGAATTTTGCCCGACTTGTAGAAATGCTAGACACCATTCTTGAAAGGGTTGCTAAAAAATCAGCTGATTTTGAGAGTCAAAATGGACAGAGGAGCATCAAATGTGATGGAAGACCTTTGGCAGCCGTAAAAATAAAAGAGAGGAACCTCATCCAAGAGTTTTTGAACATTGTAAAGGGATTGCACTCCTATGGAACTACAGCAGGTAGAGACATGAGATATCTGGTTGAAGTGTGGCACAGAGTAGCATCACTTTCTTTATCGGATTGTTCTCATTCTAAGCACTCTTTGGTAACAAGTCTTTTTGATGACCATCCTCTTCATAGCACAATTCCAACTGGGATGTAAATAATTGTGAATGGAGCATTTACTTGGCATGACAAAATGGTTGATGCTTCATCCTATAAATTTGGTTATTCAAATAACCTGTGGCTTGATAGAATGTATGCAATGGATATGCATTCACTGGACGTGTATGATCAGCATGCCCCAGATTGTTTACTCCAGGGACTTTCTTGCTAATGAACACTGAATCCCAACAAAGTAGCACATGTGTTGGTAGGGTTTTGAAGCAGTTCCTGTGGTTGAACATGATATAAGTTTCGAGGAAGAATTTTTGTACATGTTCATGCAGGATTTGTTAAAATAATGCCTTCTGCTGTGAAGTTTGAATTTAATTTGTCAAGTATGATTTCATTCAAGTTCCAGGTAGTGTTATCATTATGGCCATGCCACACTTGTATTTACAGAATGACATGTGGTTACATCCATCATGCCTTGTACTATTTAGATATTAATGATTGTTGGGCATTGTATCTGCTTTTTGTAATCAAAGTTACCCAGCAAGGGCATTTTGAATTTCTTTGGAAAACTTTCACTACAGGGCATACAGGGGTTCATGCCAAATTTCTTATAAATTTAATTATGGTGTTAAATCAAGGACTGTGCATTTTTCAAGTCTTTTTGCAGAGCTTGGTGGTAGTTTTCCACATTGAAAGGGAACATTATGGTAGGCAACACAGCAATAAACATAAGGGTGATGAAGCACAAAACAGTGAAGGGAAAAAGCATGACAGTCATAAAGAAGGTAGTGACAAAGACAAACAAGGCAGCCCTCAAGCAAGCAATGATGAGGTCAAGAAAATACAAGACATGGATCATGAAGAGCATTCTTCAAATCATGTGCTATCTACCTCTCCTAGGCAAGGGGCCATGACTTCTTCACCAAAGATAGAATTCCAAACAACAAAGAAGAAAACCAAGAAAAGCTCAAAACTACCCAAAGAGGGCGCCCGATGAGAAAAAAAGAGAAAGACACCTTTAGGCTTGGAATTTTGCCCGAGTTTCTAGACATGTTTCTAAAAACCCTTGAGGGACTTGCTCACCAAAATTGAGCAAATTTTGACATGTTCTTGTTTTTCGACATTTTTGGGCCTAATTGCATAAAATCATGGGCGCCGCCATTTTGGTTTGGAGCATCCCCAACTCTTGAGAGTGGTACCATTGGATGCATTAAATTCAGGGGCACATACTCAATGATTTTCAGAACAATTGAAGATCATTTTCTCCCCCAAAATGGCGAAAAACACTCACTTTTTCTACACTCTTCCCCATTTATCAGCAAGGCTTATTTTTTGGGTTTTTACACATAGGCCTATTTTTGGAGGGCTTACAGTGGTTATTTGGGTGAAAACTAAACAATTTCAGAAATTAGACACTCAAATCTTTCCAACGAGCTATCATGAGCCTCATTTCAACGTCGGGAAGGCTTCCAAAATTTTCCGGCAAGTCAAGGGACCTTTTGCTGATGTATTTTTTGAGTATTTTTGTAAACATTGAACCTTTCAAAACTACTTTTTCCTCATGTGTGTTTAGCTATTTTTGTACATGAGAAGTTATGAAAATTCAATTTATTTCCCTCTTTTAGCATTTTTTAGATATTTTATAAGATATTTTGTGCCTTGGTCTTTGCAAAGCCTCAAGGAAAAAATAAGATATTTTGGATAGGCCAATGAGATTGCAAGTTGAACTAAGAGGTTTTCCTCACTTTGGCCTATATATTCCAAAGGCTTTCATTGTAAACAAGGCTAAAATTGATGAATAGAAGCAATATATGGTCATATAAGCTTTGGAAGAAATACTTGTCTCATGCTTTTGGATAGTCTCTTGGATGTTCTTGGATGATGAAAGAGGATTGTTGTTGGATTCCATGACTTGGTAGAATGGTATAGTGTCTCTCTCTTTGTTTTGTGTTCTAGTTTTCATTCATAAATCCATGTTCTTGCTTGCTACAGGACAGTAGAGAATCAATGAGACATTCCTGTATGCAAATCAAATTTCCTCGTTTTCATCGCCTATGCTTTTGCAATTTATCACACAAATGTCTTATTTACTCAACAAACTGTAAGTATTGTTTGCTTGTCATCCATGGTTTTATGCATGCTACATGATTATTGTGATGTTCTCGCTTACTCAGCAAGAGAAGCCACAGCTCCATCCATGAAATTTCTCTTGACCGATTAGATTCTCATTTATGAACTAATGATATCCTTGTTCTCGATCTTCGCCTTTGCCTAAGACTGGCAATCTGTTTGTATGTCATAACAATCAGAAGCATCAAGTTAGCATTCCACACAGTGATTTTGAGTTGTTTGTCTCAGATATTAGCGGCTTCATAAAGTCCTACACATTTGCAACAAAGTTAGAGAGTTATATATCTCTATGCACATTAAGTTTGGTTATATTGCTCCAACTATTCGCCGATTAGCTTATAGTTACATTTCTCATGATTAATGGTTTGGCCTACCATGTTTATGTCAGTTGTTAAACTAGTTATGCTTGGAATCATTTGTTATTCACAGACTTGATGTCCATCTTACTCCATTTTTCCCAAAGATCCATTTTACCTCGAATCAAATCGGCCCTTCAACAAACTTGTATCACCATCTGATAGATTTCTTGACCTTTTCGACCCCATAGCCCAGTTGATCTGAAATATTTTTACCTATCTTATATCTTTGATCAGTTTCATCCCTCACAACCTAAAAACCAAAACCAAAAAACCCACTTCATAACTAGCCTAAGATCAGAACACAATAAGCAAACACACAGATATCCCTTACACAAATAGAGTGATCCCTCTCTGAGTCCAGGAAGGCTAGGTCCTTGGGCTCCAAATATTGGTTTTATGTTACACTGTCATTTGGCTTGCCAATCAGCCAAATCACGGGACCTTAACAGGCATAAGGCAGGAATAAATTTGATCTATATCTCTGTTTCGTAACTCTGTTCTACTTTCGAGGCTTAGTGGATTAAAATATTTGACTTTAGGGCCATTTATTATCTTTGTAATAACTCTGCTGACAGTTGTAATAAGTTTCTTTGATTTGAAATAATTGTTCAGTTGTCTTTATGCAAATATCTTCTGTTCTGATAATAACTAGGCCTTCTTTGATTTCTTTGAGGCTACAAGTGTCTTTCTGGCAGCTGGAGAGGATTCAATTAGCCTCTGATGTGTCAGTGGAGGCTTCTAGTACTGATAAATCTGATTTTTCTTTCCTAAAACACTGGTAATTTGTTCTAATCCTGTGTCATAGGCTTAATTAGGCCTAATTTTGTCTTCTAGTCTTCATATTGTCTTCAATTGAGTGGATTAGGCTTTAGATAGTCGTTTTTAGGCCGTAATCCCTCAAAATTCTGTTAATAATCTTCAATTCTTCATCTCTGCTGTGATTTTATCCTTTAACACTGATACTCTTTGTTTGTTTAATGTCTGTTGTGTTTTGTTGCTGCGCAGGAATTACAGAGGGTTTTATAATGTCGCCAATGTTCAGGAGGCATCGGTAAATCATGATGTGAAACCCTACAGAATGATCCTCCTTCTAAATAATAGCCTGAGGGATCGTCATCCCGGCCTTTGATTTTCTTTTAAAACCATGGAGAAACCTTTAAAACCTACACAAACAAATGAAATTGTATAAAAAATCTTGCAGGATAAGGTTTAAACTGCTTTGGAGGTTTAGGTTAGATCATAACCGTTGGATGAAAACAACCAACGGCAAGGATTTCTCGCTGGGATCAGATAGGAAAGTAGTTGGGTAAATGGAGGTGGAGATTAATTCCGGGCCATTGATCTGCAAAGATCAACAGTCGAGATTGATCGGGTTCATATAATGCAGAGGGGGAGACTTTATAGTGAAATGGAAGAAATTGCAAAGGAAAATGGTCGAAAACTTTTGACGGAGGGAGTAAAGGGCTAAATGAAATTTGGGGTTTCCGAAATATTTTGGGCTGTCGGATTCGATGAGCTACAGAGATCAATAGTGGAGATCCACTTATGAAATCCTTTAAAAAAATGGCAGAGGGCGATGGCTTAATGGAGAGATTAAACTGAGACCGTTAGATCTCAAAGATCAACGACAGAGATTTATTATAAGAGAATGCAATCTGAATGGGGTAAGGTGGTTTTCACTAGAAAAACCACTGGTTTCGTGCAATGAAAAGAGGCAAAGGTGGTATTGCATTTTGGAACACGATATGCGTTAGCGATTGACACGTGGATTTTTAAAACCACCCATATCGCGTAAATTTTAGGCATTAACTTTCGGGTTAAAAATCACACGATATGGGATAGCAGCCGTTGGATGTGGAGCAAAGAGATCTGACGGTGGAGGAGCGAGCGCGATATGGGAAGATGTGTGGTTGGTAATATGGGGAGAGGTAAAAGGCAGGTTAGATCTCGACCGTCGGATCTAAGGTATGGACGGTCAAGATTAAAAGAGGGAGCAGGAAGGCCAAAGGGTAAATTAACAGGCGGGATGAATGAAAACCATTGGATCGGGGGAGAACGAATGGCAGGGATTAAATTGCATTGGAGAACGCAGGGGGCTGAAATCCATGGTTCTTTGGGTTGCGATTATGCGCAGACCGTCGGATCAAGGTGAGATCGACGGTCGTGATTAGATCGGAGATCGCCAATTGGGGGAGACAGAAAGTAGGGTCGCTTGGGTCTGTGCAATGCGATTACGTGCCAACCATCCGATCTGGAACCAGATCGATGGTCAGTACTTAATCGGGGGGTGATGGAGAGGGACGATGGGTGGAGAATGGTAAAGTGCGTTGGTCGTTGATTCTAATGTAGATCAACGGCGGAGATTGTGGCGGGGGTTTATAGAACAAAAACCCAATCACATAGGAGATTTTCATTTAACAAAGGAAATGCTCTTACCATGAACTTCCGATTGCAATCAGTGCTCGGGGGCTTAGCGCCTGGTCCTGGGCGCGGGTTATATGTAGGGAATTGTTTTGGGGCTTAGCCAAAAGGGGCTTAAGGCCTTAGTTCAAAAGACTGCTTTTCATGATTTTTTTAAGGATTTTCAAAGGATTTTGGGGGTTCCAATAAGGTTTAAAATTGAGTTTTAAACCTTATTAAAGGGGATTTATGAAGGGAAGGAAAGAAAATGAGGGGAAATGGAGGAATTTCATGAGGAAAAATGGGATAAAAATGGAGGTTAATTCTGAGTAAAAAGAGGGGTAAAAAGAAAGGGAAAAATGGGTTTTTAGCAGTCTTTTTCTTCAGGAAAACCATAGATTTTCAGGATTTACAAGGGAAAGAGCAGTGAGGATTAACCCAAGGATAATTTATCCTCATAAGACTTCAAGAACTAACAATTTGGCAATAAAATTGTTTCTTGAAGGCTTTAAAGAATGATTTAGACACCATTTGATATGACAAATTTTATAGGTGGCTCACAGTGTCAACCTTGTAGGTTGTGGAAATCTAGGAGTAGCAACACTTCCCTATTTATAGAAGTGAGTGGTAGGATTCCTTGCCACCATAATTTTACATTCAATTTTTCTTGCCAACCTGAATGCCTTCTCCAATGAATCAGGTTCCAAAATGTGAACTTCTTATTAGATGTTATCCTTTAAAGTACCTATGAAGAGATCAATCATGTGCTCCTGTAGAATATCAGTTACCCTTATATTCAATTTTTGGAAGTCCTCAATGTGCTCCCCCATTAAACCCTTTTGTTTGAGATTTATTAATTGGCTAAAGAAGGTTTTTCTCTTTGTATCCTCATAATGTGCTATCATTTCCTCCGTAAAAATTGACCAAGTGATAATTTTTTTACGGGAGCAAAGCCATCGATACCATAAAAATGTATTTTGTTCTAAATGTAAATTTGCAATGCATACCTTTTGTGTATTTTTCACATTATGGAGATCAAAATATTGCTCCATCTGTAGTATCCATGTTACAGGATCCTTTCCATCAAACTTCCTCATATCCATTTTTGGAATATGGTTGTTCTTCCCGCCAACATTAGATTTTATGAAATCATGATTAACATTTATTTTGTTCTCATCATGAGTTTCCTCTACTATCCTTTCACCATTAGGAAACATTTCTCGTATCAACTTTCTCAAACCTTCCATGTCTGCTTTTAAATCATTCTTCATGTTTTCCATTTTCTCATCGATCTTAGCTTCCATATCATCCATATTAGATTCCATGCCATCTATCTTAGATTCCATGCCATTCTTGAAACCATCCATCTCAGATTCTACGCCATTCTTCAAACCATCCATCTTAGTTTCCATGAATTTCTTGAAAACTTCCATGTCATTTTTTGTTGCTCTTTGCGAGAGCGAAATTTTTTGCACTTGCTCTTGTAATTTTGATATGTCATGTTGCCATTCTTCATCTTCATGAGTCATAGTGATCTGAAAATGGAATGTACTTGTTTAAGGATGCAAGGTATCCATTTTCATTTAAGAAACTGAGTGCAAATACTCATAATTTTAAATTGAGCTATACTCCAAGTGACCTCTTGAAAATGTGAGAATAAACTATTTCCCATACAGAGATGGACTGTAGGGGCATTCACTGGACATGTCACCTCTAAAGAGAGGATGAGTTCCAGAGGCTACCTGGCCCTCTACAGACTCTGTCTAAGGAAATAAAATATAAGCACAAATAACAAGATCAATGAAAGTCTTTTGTTTTTAAATTCAAAGTGTTCATTGATCTGTTTTAAGTGTGAATAAGCAAGAGTATATGTTCTGCAATTTGAGTGTAGAGGTTTGATGTTAAAACAACAAGTTTTGATTCCTGTATAAACTTGTTTTTGGAAAGCATGCTTATGAAATTTTACTGTTTAAACTATCAGAATCTGGAAATAAATAGCCAAAATACACAGATGAACAGCAGATATTTGTTTAAGTGGTTCACCCCTCTCTTGGGCTACCTCTGCTGGTCCAAAAGCCTCTAATTAGGCTTAGTCCTCTTTTGATTAAAGGCTTCAAATGAGATTACATCTGTATAAACTCCTCTAATGAGAAAATAGACTGCTAAAACAGACTCAGAAGATCCAAATCAGTATAAATAGACTACAAATTCACCTCCATTGGAGGAAGGTAGCCCAATGCAGCAATCTTTCCCCTTAGCTCTGATGGAGTCACTGTCAAAAGCGCTGTAAAATTCGCAGATGGAATGCCCTGATGGCTCTGCAGACACCTCCAACAGCTCCAGAATGCTCTCTACCCCCAAAATCAAAAACAAAATCGTCTTCAAAGGCCTCTCCTAGCAGAAGTTATGCCCACTTTACTGAACTGCCAGTTTGGGCTAAAAAATCTCCACTAAATGTGGAAAGACTGCAGATAAGGGCGCTAAAATAGGTGGGAGCGCCAAAATGGCGGAGGCCGCCAACTATTCGAACGGTTAGTGGGTTGGGCAATAAATATTATGGTTATAACACCGCGTTCACATGCGGCGGTTTGAAATGTTTTAATTAAAACATCGTGTAATATAAACAACCCACCATATAACATATAACCATAGTTTTTGAAATCCGCCGTTGAAATAGCGCGCCGAGCCCTGGGTTGTGGTTCCGCCGGAGGTCCCATGGGAAGGGGGCTGGCCCCCTTTCGGGTCCCGCCCAAACTAACACCTGCTTCAAATATTAATTTGTCCGCAACATATAACAAAAAACAAGCCCGTGGCCCGTTGGTTAAAGCGCTGTGTTAATACGCACCCGACCATGGTTCGAATCCGGCCGAGCCTTCACAAGGTTTTTAAAACACATTTTCAATTCGACCTTGGGGCCACGTGGCGGCCTCCGGGCTAGCCACGTGGCGCCCTTCCATTGGCTGCCAAATGGAATATTCCCCAGAATATTCTGCAGAATATTCCACGGAATATTCCCAGAATATTCTGTGGAATATTCTTTTTTTAATAAAAATTTTCCCAAAGTCAAATTTGGCATTTTTTTATGAAAATTGAGAAATCTTCAAACTTGAATAACTTCTGCATACGGAGACCGTTTTTCGAACCGTTCGCGGCGCCGGAATCAGGAAGACGAGCTCTATCCGGTAGTTCAGGTTCAAACCAGTTCTGAGCACCTTCAATTTTGACCATTTTACGACACTTGGTCCTGAGCTCCTGATCACATAGTAAAGTTTTCTAAAGGCTTAATGGGTGTTGAATTATTTTTAAGGGCCATTTTAGAATCCAATAATGATATCTATTCTAAAATATGCCCTTGGAATCAATTCAAATTTATTCTTCAAACAAGACTTATGCAACTCGGAAAAAAAAAAATACACACCTTTTACTTGCTTTTGAAGAGCTCGATATTGAAATTGAATTATCTCTATAATTGTAGATCCTCACTATCTGAAATTTAGCCCTGTAGTAGCCCTCTGAAGCTTCTTTCAAATTCCACAGGTCTGATCTGATTTGGATTCTTCAAGGCAAAGTTATGTCCAATCTCCCACAATTACCCAATTTTGGACTGGTTCAGTAGAGCAAACTTGTACGACTTGCCACATGTCACTATTTCCTCCTTTGGCTCTGAAATTGATAGAACGAAAATTAAATTTCATGTACTTGTGGCCACTTTTTACAGCATTCCAATCCTATGCTCAGAGAGAGAGCTATTAAGCTTTTCCCACGATCACCTCTTTGAGATGAAATTTAGAAGCCTCAAAAGCCCTAACTTCCACAGATCATATCTCCGAAACTATTGCGAACCAATATGTGAAATTTTGCAATGATGTTCCTCAGGATTTCCGGTTCGCACTCTAAAAATTTCAGATTTGGAACCTTCGTAGAAAAAAATTATTACAAAAATACCATGATGACCTGTTTAGGTTAAATTCAGGAGCCTACAAAATGACCTAATGTGCACAGATCATATCTCCGAAAATATTGCAAACCAAGCTCTGAAATTTTGCGAAGATGTTCCTCAGGATTTTTTCTTCGTACTCTAAAAATTTCATATTCTGAACCTTCATAGAAAACAAGTTATAGTGAAAATTCCACGATGACCTGTTTGGAGCAGTGAAACCTTAGAATCTCAAAGCGAATGAACAATTCTTGGATGAGTCAAATTACAAAACCTCCTTTCTATATATAGGAGTCCATGGGGCCACATTGTAATCCTAGCCAATCTAAAAATAATAATTTAAGGGCACAATAATAACAATATGGGGGTTACAAGGGTATAATAATAACAATAAGCGGTTACACTAACAACAATAAGGGACTATACTAGTAATATAGGGACCTAACAAACAGGAACCAGGGGATCACAAAGAAATGAAGGAGCCTTGATAGAAAATTCTTTTATTGAACCTTATACTTACCGAGAGGTAGTAAAACATAAACAATGGCAATAGGCTATGGTTGATGAATGTCAGGCAGTTCAAGACAATAACACTTGGAAACATTGTTTTGAAACCAGCTCCAAAAATAGAAGAAAGGAGATATCAACGCCTTAGAAATAAGCCACTTCGAGGGGGCAACCTCCAATAAATGAACAATTCTTGGATGATTCAAAATAGAAAACCTCCTTTCTATATATAGGATTCCATGGGGCCACAATGTAATCCTAGCTTACCTAACAATAATAATTTAAGGGCATAATAATAACAATATGGGGGTTACAGGGGTACAATAATAACAATAAGGGGGTTACACTAATGACAATAAGGGACTATACTAGTAATATAGGGACCTAACATGCCCCTCTCCTTCAAAAAGGTGTTGTCCTCAATGCTTGAGTAGCTCTGGGTACTTCTGTATAAAATTCTCATCCTCCCATTTAGAATCTTCAGTGGGTAAGTTCTTCTACTTGATGAGATACTTTGAAATTGATCGATTCTATAACTGTCGAGTTCTTGTTTCTATGACCGCTTCAGGTTACAATATGATTGTTCCTTCCTCATTAAGTTCTGGCAATATCATTTGAACTAGAAGATTTTCACCTATAACCTTCTTTAAGCATAAAACATGGAAAACTGGATGCACTCGTGAAGAAGCAGGAAGCTCCAATTTGTATGCCATAGTACCAATCTTTTGCAACACCTTGTAAGGACCATAGTACTTTAGCTATAATTTATTATCCTTCTTAGCTTGCTTGAGGGAAATTTTTTGTATGGTTGTAGCCATAAAAATACCCCGTATCCTACATCAAAACTTCTCTCGCTGCGATGTTGATCTGCCTGTTGTTTCATTCGATTTTGTGCCAGATTTAGGTTATCCTTTAAGAGTTGGAGAACTTCTCATTGATGCTCGATGTGATTTTCCACTACTTGAACCTTTGAATTTTCTCTTAAATATGATGTGATGGATGGTGGATGATATCCATAAAATTCCATAAAAGGGTCATTTTTTCTATAGTATGGAAGGAAGTTTTATACCACCATTCTGTGAGAGGTAACCACTTGACCCATTGTGTTTGTTTATCAGATACAAAACAAAAAATATATCCTTCTATACATTTATTTACTATCTCAGTTTGACCATCGGATTGAGGATGATAAGATGAGCTATGAGCTAATTGGGTACCCAAACAAGAAAATAACTCCGTCCAAAAATTTCCAGTAAAAACGGGATCTTTGTCGCTCACAATAACCCTTGGGTTTCCATGTAGCTTTTGAATTGTGTCCATAAATGTAGTAGCAACTGTACTTTCTTTAAATGGATGAGATAATGCAAAAAAGTGTGCATACCTGGTAAGCCTATCAACTACCACCATGATGACACTCTTTCCTTCAGACTTAGGTAAACCTGTGATAAAATCCATTGAAATATCCTCCCAACTTTGACTTGTAATGGAAAACCAAAAATTCCACCATAAACTTTTGAATATCAGATTTAAGTCCATCCCAAAAAAAATCTTTCTTCACCTTGTGGTATGTTTTTAAAAATCCTGAGTGTCCTGCTAAAGGAGAAGTGTGCAATTCCAAAAGAATCTTTTGTTTTAGTTGGGAATTCTTACAAAGATATAAGTGATCTTTGTACCATAAGGAATCATTTTCCCAACTAAATGTATCAGATGTACTAGGATCTTGTTGCAACTTTTGAATGAGTGTCCACAGTTCTTCGTCCTTCTTCCATTCATCTCTTGCTTTGGTTATCCAATCTGGTTGGATAATAGAAATGGCACAAAGCAATGCTTCCACCTCTTCATTCTTTCTTGAGAGTGAATCTGCAACAACATTTAGCTTCCATTTTTTTTAGATTATTTCAAAGTCATAACCCAACATCTTTGTGACCCATTTTTGCTTCTCTTTTGAAGATAGTCTTTGTTCCAAATAGTGTTTAGGACTATCATGATCAGTTTTTACCTTGAAGTATATTCCCATTAGGTAAGTTCGCCATTTCTTTAGTGCATGCAGTATTGCTAACATTTCCTTCTCATAAATAGGTTTTTGTAAATACTTTCCTTTAATTGGACGACTTTCAAATGCAATGGGTCTTCCTTCTTGCATTAAAACAGTACCACTTCCATTTCCTAAGGCATCACATTCCACAATAAAGGTTTTTATGAATTCTGGCGTAGCTAAGACCGGTGCTAGGCGCATTGCCGCTTTAAGATGTTCAAAGGCCTTATTTTCTTCAGGAGTCCATGGAAATGCATCTTTCTTCAATAATGTTGTTAGAGGTGTTGCTATTCTCCTATAATTATTAAAAAACTTGCAATAATACCCTGTTAACCTGAGAAATCCTCACAACTTCTTTATGGTTGTAGGGACTTTCCATTCCTTAATGGATTTAATTTTGTTAGGGTCTACCTTAACACCCTCGTGAGACAAAATATGACCTAGATATTCCACCTCTTGTACTCCAAAGAAGCATTTGGATGTTTTTTCATATAATTGTTTCTCCTGCAATAGTTTGAGCACCCTGTCAACATGTTGAACATGATCCTTCCAAGAACTGTTGTAGATTAGTATATCATCAAAAAATACTAGCACAAATTTTCTAAGGAAGCGTTTGAAAATGGGATTCATCAACCCTTCTGTAATATTCTTAATTAGTCCAAGCTAATAGAAATATTTAAATTTT